>CAHIKZ030003892.1:715000-1057500 GCA_903632075.3 Acanthosepion pharaonis
AACTTCTAGATCTTTATAATGACTGAGAAGATGGAAAGTATTTGAATATTAGCAGAATGCCTGAACGATGGATAGTTCTACATTTTGATTTGAATGTCCAGCATTGAAAAAATACAATAAATAATTAATCTGGGTGTAGACTTCAATGCCCACTTTTATATTTAATACAACTCTATATCTGATATTGATCACATTTAACCATAAATATAGCATACCTTAAAAAACAATATTTTATTATATATATATATATATATATATATATATATATATATATATATATATATATATCTGTGTGTGTGGGGGTGCGTGTGTGGGTTTGTCTCCCAAAAAGCGATGCGTAGGGTTAAAAATGCATTTTATAATTGAAAAATCTTTCTTGAAGTTTTATTTTAGTTTTAATTCCATGCTAATAGAATAAATTTAATATATCCAATAAGCAAAATACTTTGCTGTATTTCAAACCGTATTTAAATTGATTGGAATTATTTTTTTGAAACCTCTAAAAACGGCCATATTGACAAATCAGTAAACACAATATAATTTTCTGAAAATATCTTTCAATATAAAATATACTTTGCTGAAACTTTATTTGAGAAAGATTAACCGATTTAAAGTTTAATTAGGTTGAATTAAAATAAATATTACAGTTAGTTTAAAATATCGGATAAAAAGCTTTTTTAACTCGTAGGTGGGTGTTTTATGAGGTTTTGATAGAGATATTGATAGATAAATGTTTGGCATATTTAAGTAAAGGATACTTAACTGTAAAAAATGCAACATGAACACCTTTTTTAATTACCTAATATTTTATTTTATTTTGATTATCTAATATTTTATGGTATTTTACGTACTTTGGCATTATTGGGTTACTTAAGAGGTTTGTTGAGGAAATGTTAAAATATTACTAATAAATTTGAAATTTACTATGGTTGTTGTTCTTATTTTCTACTAATGTCGTGTATGGACGTACGTATTTATAAAAATCGACGCGTTTATACATACACACAAGAAATTCATTTAAAACACTGGGGTGCTGTATTGAAGTGAGATTTTCCATTTTTAATTAGTAAATATAGTTTCTACATAATGACAATATCATCTAACCACTACAAATTAATAGTGAAATTTAAAATCTGTAAAATGAAAACAATTGTAAAATTTCATTATTCACCGAAAGATGCAAACCTGCTTTCCGCTTTGCAGGAGAAACCATAGATGCAACCTATTTTTAACCGACTCGGCCACGAAGGATGTCGCTGATCAAGCAAGACCGAAGTGTCTTAAAAGAGCGAATCTTTCCCAGATTCTGACGGAGGGTGCATATTTTTCTTTAATAAGATTTTTCGGACAATAAACGAAAATAAATATAGTTTAAAAAATAAACGGAGCTTCTCAAATATGGGTATCTTCTAAAAATAACATTTAAAGTGATAAAAATGTGTGTGTTTGAATGCCTGTGTAAGAAAAATATAGTGTCCCAGATATCACTATTCGCATATGCCGTATACAGTTAAAATTTAAAAGAAATGTAATTGGGACACACGAAGCCGGATCGGTAACTCTGCGGACTTATCGCTCATTGCGTATTGTAAGGCAAAACAGTGAAAAAAAAAAAAAAAAAAGAAAAAAAAAAAAAAAAAAAAAAATCCGCCTGAGATTCTAAGCTGTTTGTCAGCAACTGCTAAGTTTCATTGTTGTTACCCGAAGCTAGCCCAGACATAGTTACCCTTATACTTTAAAGAGTAAATAAAAAAAATGAAAAATAAATAAGTAAATAAAAACTGGGCTGGACAATGACGAGATGGCGGCCAACAATGGTCAACTTGATAATAGTATTGAGAGCGCGGTGGGCCGCGGATTACCGTGGACAGGTTTTGTCAGAGGCAGGCGAAAGAAAGGCGGCTGCCAGGTGTCTGGTTACCGGTCTTATTGTTCAGTTAGTGACTTTAATTCCAGAGTCAAGGGAAAACAGCTTTGGGTGAATTCCATTCGGACAACCCTACATGACACCATCACCTCCACTATCACGTAGCTTTCTTTCTTTCTTTCTTTCTTTCTTTCTCTGTTTCATTATCTTTACGTATTTATTTCTAATTTTGGTTGTATTTTCTCTTATCTTCTTTTTCTCTTCACTGTTTAGTTTTTTTATTTATCCTTTAGCCATATTTTTTATTGGTCCTTTTTCTTTCGTTCTTTTCCTTCTTTTTCAATCTTTTATTTTTTATTTTAGACGATTTCTTTTTTTCTTTTTCCTTTCTTTATTTTCATTGTTCCTATTTCTCGGACAAATAAATAAATAAATAAACGCAACCACTTTACCTTACACAACGGACATATTTGCATACAGAAACAAATTTCTCTTTCCCCACTCTCTCTCTCTCACGCACGCATACACACACAGGTATGAATATTCTCCCAGTTTTGGTATCGAATAATGGTTAGCCAACTAGTCTAGTTTGTCCTTGTGACTGCATAACGAATTTGATCCTCATTGACTATCCTATAATTGAAGACTTGTGCCTAGTGTGGCTTATTAAACAATGACATTTTTCTTTATTTGATTCTGCAGATTATTAATCAAAATGAAGCCCGTATATATTGCGATCGACACTAATCTACAAGTATGGAGCATCCAGTTGTGCTCGAACTCATGAAATCTACGCACCTAACTTGTCAAACAGTTACTGTACATCAAGGTAACAATGTCTAGCACGCGGACACAAAATGGAATATACAGTGCGAATTAAAGTCATTGCAAGAGCAAAGCTCAGTGTAACTAGCTTTCTAATGAGCGTCCAAAGGTGAGAGCTCGAGTAGATATTTGCTGAGCTCAGTATAGAGTAACAGTATTTGTGTGAATAAAAGTTACAATAGCAATAACGGACCTAATTAACAATTCTAAATATCACTTGACGGTTAGCACCTCACCATATATCGACAGAAAAGAACAATATACGAGTCAATAAGTCCATAGCCTATTAATGAACAACAGCGGTTAACTTTTCACTAGAACATTTAATTTCAACTCAGTCTTTTTCATTGCTAATTTACGTAATCCAACGCTTAACTTTAAATCGAATATATTGAACATTATATAGTAACAATTTCAGGTCAAAATTAATTTAATAATTGTTAGGCCTATTGATTCACACAAGCATAAACACGCACGCGCAAAACTCGTTTACATATGCAACTTGTTACACTATTCTATAGTCAGTATGCTTATATCTCAAGCTACTGAAAGTGAGCTTGATTGAAATTAGTCGAGGAATGTGGCATTTCTCACTGGCTACTCGGGTTTAATGAGTAACTGTTTGCTTCTCAGTTCTTCGCTTATGATTAGATAGGATTTTTTTAATGTATCATTCTGATAAAAGAGTTCGTGATAAAAACGAGAAAGACAACTTAGAATGTTTCATTGTCATTTTTTTCTTAGGAAAGACACAAATGATTTAATAATTCTTTTTTCCTTTGCATTGAATCAGACTCGAAACTGATATTTTTTTCTTAGAGGAAGATTTTTAATAGATACGTTTAATTTTGAAGGTCATGTTAGTAGCAAATGAATAAGTGCTTAATGTGTTATCGGTATGACTCGTCGGTATAATCGGGAGGTTGTGAGAAGTTTGGAACCATCTAATTGCTGATGTTCCCAGGTCCACCCTGACCCAGGGTGGTAGCACCTGTTAGAGTCACAGCAATGGGAAAATTGTTAACCTCCAAACTGGGGTCAAGACATTATGAAAGTATAAAAATAGATTTTTATAGTAAAAATACCAGCAATACATTTTTGAAAAATATTACCAGCAATACATTTGACTCTCTTTACAAAAATATATTAATGAAACCTGATCGACAAACTGATTTTTTACAAAGAATACATATTCAATTCCTATGAAACTTTCCTAAAAATCTTGTCGGCATTAAATAACCCACTAAGGCTGATATGCCGTAAAACTAAATGAAGCAAACCAAACCCGACCTAAATTAAATGCTTAATAGCACTAAAATGTGGCATTTTAAGATAATCCTGTAAATAATTTTTGCTATAATAAGTTAGATATTTGCTGGATAATTCCAAACTTGTGACTTTATTCCGTACTAAGTTATACTTTATAAATAGTGACACTAAAAACCTTTGACAAGATCTGGAATAGTAGTTTTGAGTGTAAGATATTAAGGGATCTCATTCTTAAATCAAATGTATTTTACCTACTTAAAAAATCTCAGATAGACATTCACAACCACACTCACCAACCCTGACACTATAACAGGCAGCAGCAGAAAACTATTAACGCGTGTCTGGGTTTGTTGCTGTTAAACAAAGCTCGAAAGCACGAACCACATTTCAGTTATTTCCGTTTGACCCTTCGACAAAGAAGCTCTATCTATTCCGGATAAACTATTGGTCAGGAGAACAAATGATTAAGGAGAGTAAGTTCCATCAAAATCTGAAACTGGTTAGCCATAGCACAATCCATCCAAAACTGACAACAGCGAAACAAAATTTCCAAAAAGCTGAGTTGGATTCGTGTGTCATTATCACATTTCAACGCCAAGAATAATCTTGTAAATAACAAAAGACTTTCATCCAGAGTTAATACATATCTTACTATTCCAATATCTGTCCGTAGTATTTGTATTCTTTTAATGTGCTTATGAATATTTTTAAATATTTGAATATAGTTAAAATCAAAGGAACTTTCTTCTCAAATATATGACCGTCTCACTAAACCATTACTTGTCAGTTCAATGCTCTATAATGTAAACTTAGGATAGGCTAAGATAAGAATACGTATCCTGATTATCGAATTAAATCTTTGAGCAAAGTTCGGACTTCAATTCAGCCTTTGGAAATCTCGAATAATTATTATTGTGGCTGTGCTAGTTACACAGATTATTTGATCCTCGTCGGATGTTTAACTATTGGAACACTTTATCAGATTATGCTAAACGTTGTAAATTTCAAGTTGTCGAAGTCGATTAATGTTTAAAGCTAGACTCTCTTACAGAATAAGTTCGAACCTCAACGAGTACTTTTTTTCATAGGCCAGACTCAACAAATCAAGTGTTGACATTTAAATTCGTCGGCTATTGTAGTGAGTTTGAGCGTTTCTGTGTACTCCACTAGAGTTGCTTCTTTTGTCAAACTAAACTTATTAAGTGTTCAAGGTGAGAACTGAAAGTGATGTTTAGTGATTTAAACTTTCAGATCATTTAGGTGGTAGTTTCGACTCTCACTCGGCATCTAAATGTGTCAGACCTGTTTCTCAAAACATTGGGGTGGCGGGCTAAAGGGAGATCTAATAAAGGAAGATTTATTTATTTGAAATCATCTGACCTTTACTAAAAGTATAGAACTCCGAGCACATCTTACGTAGCGCTAAACACTAGAAAATCAAAGTAAAAGAAACGCTGCACGAATTGGCCGCAAAGAATATTCTGTAAATATTCTACTAGTCAGATTTTTATATGTACTTATTGGTCAAATCCGCATCCGCAGATAATTCTAACTTAGTCCTGGGATTATACGACGTGTACTTAATGACGAGATTAATGACATATTGTTCAATCATTTAATCACGTTAGAGACCATTAGGATACCTTCCTTTGATCACGTGAGTAAGAAACCACTTTGGACAATACGTGTTGCCATATTAATGTTAGTAATTATCAACTACAATTTGCAGTTATAGTTAAAAAAAAAAAAAACCCGTTAGCGGAACGTTATAATTGCACACAGCAAATACAACGTTATGCAATATATTAAAAGTGTGAGAGCTGAGATCAATTTTCAAGCTAAGGTTCTGATGTCTAATCATGAACTTTGCAAAGTAGTTGAAAAAGTTCGGAGTGAGTTCCAATCGCATTGTAGGTTTACGTGTTTATTTGAATTCTTACAGTGTGTCTATGAATAAGTACTTTAATGAATGAACACGTTTAACCAGCACTCTTAAATTTTTTAACATCAAAATTTATTAAATTTATTAAACACAATTATATTATATTTTGCATGCGTTTTCTGAAAATACTACTGTAATTTAACAGTAACGTTAAATAAATTTAAATATCTCAATAATGATAAACAAATTTATTTCCATAGATTACCTATTTCAACAGCAAGTTAAAGTAATACTAATTCAAGGTTTGTTTTTTTTAATCCAATGTACATTTTTCAGAATTCTACTCGTTAAAACATTTTGCCACCCTCTTGGCTAAGAGCTTCTACACATCCAACTGCTCATAAATTATAAAGTCAACGCGTGCTCTAGATATCTTTAGTGTTTCAGTAATTATTTAGATCCTGATCATGATTAAAACTTTACGGAATTGACTCCGTTTAAAACACTTTAGATCATGCTACAACTTTGACATCAAAATTTATGCCCTGGACGTTTCACATTACTTATCTTTAGAGATGACTATGATAGGCCCTTGTCACCCAAAGGTTTGCATCAAACACATGTAGATTTCCTCTGTAGCTTTTTTTCTGCAGGAATAAGAACCTTTTGACGATCCGAAGTTTAACGTTTAAAAACTGCATATTTTCCGTTGCCATATTTCAGTCTATGATGTGTGAAATAATTAAAAAAAAAAAAAAAAAAAAAAAAAAACAAGCGTAAGAATCATACAGGATACAAATTTAGAATATAAAATACCAGTCTTTCCTGCTAGGAAGCAAAACCCTTTGGAAGTGGATCAAGCCGACCTCTATTCAACCTTCCATATAAATTTAACCTATTAAGCCCATCGTAAAATTCAGTATTATAAAAATGAAAAGAAAATCCGGTATTAACTATAAATTTTTATCTCTAACCCATTAATACTCACCGTTTAGTAGTGTTTCTTTTTTGTTTCATTTGCTAAGTCTTTCTTTAAGATGGGGCGCATCCAACAGTTATTACTTCTAACTTGCTGATTCAAGCCCAGTAGTGGTGAGCCGTCAATAAAGATCGAACTCACTACAATTTTAATTACCTTCGTGACTGGTCAGCTAAACATTACTTTATGCTGAAGCACTCTTAAAATCTTAAACAATGATACAAGTACTCAGCACACAGAGATGAACTCAATAAAATAATAATGGCCTATGGAACTAATCCAAATCTTTACGATATGGTAGATCTAAAATTAGAAACGAAGACATATTAAACATCTTCCTCCAATGCTAACTGAATTATTTTAAATTCAAAGCTTAAAAATAGAACAGAAATTAAAATTCAAAAGGTCTTTTCTCCATATTTCTAAAATTCTTTACAGAGTGAAGATTAATCAGTTAGAAGGCTATAATTCTATGTTAGCATCTTCATTGAATGAAAACAATTCACAGATAAAATGGCTTTAGCCTCCTCCGCTTTTTGGCGGGAAAACATAGCGTCATGAAAAAGGCCACCAACTTAACGAAAATAAAATTTTATCGTATAAAATACATATGTTATTATTAAGAGGGAAGAATAAAGTACTTTTAAATTATTTTTTGAAATTTTTTAATCCTTTCTAACACGTTCGAAATTTTGGTTAATTTTTTTTTGTTTACGTTATCGCGGTAATATGAAAATAACATTGTTTTTTTTAGGCTTTTTTTCCGTTGAAAACATTGATTTGTAAATTCTTGTAAAAATCAAGTAATTGTCCGATTTTAATGAAATTTTCAGGACTTATTCACAAACGAATGACATTATTTTTTAATTTTTTTTAAGGAAATTTTGGTAAAATTTTTTTTTTAAATATGTTACCCCCCCCCCTACACACACTTAATTAATTTCAGGAAATTTCGCATAAAATCTTTCTATTTCCTGAAATTTTTTTTGTTAAAATTAGAAGTCCTTGGAGACTGTAAATCACCTACTTTTTTTTCAAATTTGAGCTATCTAACTGAAAATCTGCTCTGAACAGAAAAATAATGAATCCAATTAAAATAGGACATTATTTAATTAGAAAATCTTTTAATTGCTTTTTTAAATAAGTCATATTAAGGACATTATTGTCTGAAGAAATAAAATGTTTCTGATGAATAATAAATTTTTACAAGAATTTTTTCATTTAAAAAAAAAATTAATTATAATAATTTATAATAGTTTGAAATCGTATAAAATTCTGTATTGTGCTATTTCCTGGATGTGATATAGTAAGTAAGTGGAAAAAAATTAAAAAATCCAAAATTGCAAAGATCAATCAAATTAGTTGTGCTATTCTATTTTTAAAGTAATTTTTTTATTTTCAATTTTTTCACTCAATACGTTCCTTATTTTCATGTATGGTAGACTGAAATTGCCATTAGTATGATCTAAAAGTTCGGTCCCTTTATTATGTCGCTTCAGTTACGTTTCAACAGGTTTTCAAAATTTCTATCCAGCTTTAAAAGCTTAAAGCTGAAAATAAGTTTTACGTTTTTCAATTACTATTTCGCTAAATATTTTTATTTTATGTATTTACATTAGTATGGGACATACTTCAATTAAATAATCATGGTATTTTATTTGTCATTAAATTATAAAATTAATTGAAGAAAATTTTATAGTATTTAAAATTTTTTTTGCATCTTCGAAAGATAAATAAAAGTCAATAAAATATTGAATAATTGCGAAAAATATGTTCATTTGTAAAAATTACTAGTTAGTTAAAAATCAAAAATATGCGTTCACTTAGATTTTTGACAACTGGGTCATCTATAGTAGCTTTCATCGCTTCGTCTATCAGTAGTCCATCAAACTTTGGATCAAATGAACCTGACCAATCGTTAATAATTGGTGGTATATTATTTTTTATGCTATAAGTAAGTAATATTTATTTCAAATCAGATTAATTTAACTTTAAATTTTCTAATTTTACTAAAATAGCGTGTCAGAAATATAGACTTCTTTTTGGAAAGAATTTTAAAATAGAAAAATTTGGTTTGTTTACAAATTTCTTAAAATTAAGAAAATGGCCGCTTTTAATAAAATTTTAAGAAATCAAAATTAAATTTGACATTCCAATCTATATAATTTCTATCTGAAATACACCAGTATATTTTAATTAATGGAAATAATAAATTTAATTATTAAACTTTCAATTAGAGCTAAAATGAAATCTTCAAGAAAGATTTTTCATTTTTATAATTTAATTTTAAACCTTAGGTATCGAAAATTTATGCCAAAAAAGTGGAGGTCCCTAGATAAAGCTTACTAACCAGTGCGTTATATTAAGCAACACTGTTTTGTTTTATATTGAGATATTCTTCATAAAACGTCTTACAAGCTGAAATGATTTTCATTTATTTTATTCTAATTGTCTTTTACATTGTGGATAGTGTTACTTCATTTTACTGAAATTAATGTCACTTCACGCCAAGTTCGGAAGACGGGGATATTGTATAGGGATGAAGTAAACAAATAAATAAGAAGGTAATATCTTCCCCGGAAGCATTTGTGCTTTTGACACAAGTGTTGAACTTCGTTGTTGCTTATTATCTTGTTCTAAGTTGTTTTATGGCGATTCCCTCTGATGGAGATGATAGGTTCCGAGTTCACTCTATTTGAGACGGCGAGAAAATCACTCAGCTTGTGACGGCAATAAATTTATGAGCGAGGCACGAATGCGATTCTTTAGGGAAGTAAAAGAACACCATAGAGATAAGTGTTCATTGGTGTAAATTTGCCGCCAAATAGTAACGAAGAGAATGAAGAGAGAGAAGAGAGAGAG
The DNA here is from genome assembly GCA_903632075.3 of Acanthosepion pharaonis. Classification (NCBI taxonomy): domain Eukaryota; kingdom Metazoa; phylum Mollusca; class Cephalopoda; order Sepiida; family Sepiidae; genus Acanthosepion; species Acanthosepion pharaonis. The sequence continues at coordinate 724,685 of CAHIKZ030003892.1, forward strand.
AGAGAGAGAGAGAGAGAGAGAGGGAGGGAGAGAGAGAGAGAGAAATAAATAAATAAAGTAAGAGAATGTGAAGAACAGGCAACAGGAAAGAAAAATGAAAGAAACGCGTGGATGGACTTCTGGAGCTTACAAATCTGTGTGGAACTACACATGTTTTTAGTTGTATCATGTATAATGCCTGCTTGTACATTCTGCTTTTATATTGCAGAAATATTACAGAAAAAAGTACATTTCCATTTACAATTAGCTATTAGAAGTAATAAAAAAATGATCTGTATTTTTTTTAAATAAATTGTAACGAGCGATGAAAAGTAACTATTTTACAACAACGCAGAACGCAAGTGATTGTGAGACAAGAGAAATAGCCAAGAACTATGGAAGACCTGTTTTCATCCTAAGAAGGTGATATACATTGTGGAATTGGAAGAGAATAATGTAAAAAGTGTATTTTTTTGAAGAACCAAACTGATTTGAAAAATATAACTCCATTATTTTTACTAAATTTCACCCAATACAAATCTAAAGAGCCACACAAGGTAGAGCGTTACAGTTGAAATGATAATGATGAGTGAGACTAGAGAATGGGATGTGAAATGAAGATTATGACGATAAGGAATTTAGATAACGATTGAGCCTTGACTTGAGATTACGATTACCTTATTAAGCGAAGCACTTACTTGGAAGTTTGTTCCACGAAGCGGACATTTTTAAGAAAAAATATCTGAGTAAATGTAACACGGAAGAAGTAAGATTGATTAAACTCTGTGGCAGTAGCACAACAGTGGGTGTAAACTATCAGCCTGGAATTAGTTAAGAAAAAAATGCCTGCCATAATGCTAGACCAGATGATTCTTTGATACCAAGAAGAAATTGTTACATCTTGTTTGGGAAGCTTTTAATTTTACCGGTCGTATTGTCCTTGCTTTGGAAGACAAAATGTTCTGAGAGAATGGAATTATGAAATAATGGGCACATGTTAGAAAAATGGTAAATAAATGTTATTTGATAAAGTTAGTAAAAAAACAAAAATAAATCTTTCATCTTGATTGGGCGGAATAAACCTGTTGAACCCTCAATATAAGTAAAAGCTATGAAACCAGTTTACTATCCTAACAATTTACTGTTATGTCGTCAGAATAAAAAAATAATAATATTCTCAAAGAAGATAGAAGAAAGTAAAAGGAAAACGAATTATATAAAAAAAACTTCGACTTCTGATTTTTAATCAGTTTCACCCCATACAAGACAGTAAAGCCACTAAGGCACAAGGGGTTTCAGGGTGTGTAATGATTAGGAAGCGAAACAATAATAATGAGCGGGAAGAGGAAAGAGTAATCAGGAGGACAGTAGATAATTATTAAGATTGCATTTAAATTTTTGAAGATTAGAGTTGGAATTTCCACAAGCGAATTGCGAGAAAAGAAACTGTTAGCATAAAACTTATGGCAACATCTACCGAGTTCAATTTAAATTGATAACCTCTAGACACTAGTCTAGTACAGAGCTTAAATTCATAAAGTCTAGGTACCATAGCAAAGAGCTCATCCGAACAATTAACATGACAGTATTTATAGAAAAGATACACAGAGGCAACCTTACGGCGATAGGAAAGTGACTGAAGCCGGGCCGCCAGATCAAGACTAATAATATTGCTGATTCTTCTTTGGATTTTAACAAGGAGCTCAAGGTAAATAGCAGGTGTACCGGACCATGTGTGGCAGCAATATTCTAAACATGAACGTTAAGTACGAAGGGCAGACATTAATTCTTTTTTTTTTTCTTATTTAAATTATACTTTGTGTTGCGTTATCCCAACACTTCGGATCTCTATTTCCTTGTGGTCTGTGGAATGGAGACTTTGAGATGTTATGATAAGAAAATCAACACAAAAAATAAGTTTAATAGTCGGAACTACACTTGGAATGATAATGACTTTTCTCAAAACGATGAGCAAAAGGATAAAATTAACGTAAAGCATAGATATAACATTCTTTATAATTTGGTTACCGAAAAATATACCTTTATTAAAAGATAGAGACACAAAATGAGATTATATATATATATGTATATATATATATATTTCAGTTATGGTGGACTAGTCATGTCTTGAGAATGTCTGATGACAGGATACTCAAGATCAGGGCTACAGGAATGTAGGACGCTCATGGCTAAGATACAATGACAAGCTGAAAAGCAACTTGTCAGCTGCCAATATACCACATAACACCCTTGAGCGCTTAGCCTTGGAGTGGGTAGAATGGAGATCAACGTGTTTTAGTGGACTTAGCAGTTTTCAATCTGCTTGTCTGAATCATCTTCAAGAAGCGAGAGTAAGATCTAAAAGGTCAGCCAATCTAACTACGGCCTCACCTCATATTCCTCACTCTTGCTCCATATGTGACCTCCTTTGTAAATCACTAGCGGGTCTTAAATGCCAGTTAAGTTTATCGCACAAAATTTCATATCTGAATCAACTAAGCTGTCAGATCCTCATACGTCGAAACCGACAGGAGTCCATTATATATATATATATATATATATATATATATATATATATATATATATATATATATATATATATATCTGAACACTGATATATATATATATATATATATGGAGGTTCAAGTCATGTGCATTAATTAAAAGATAGTGAATAAATAATTTTACAAACCCAACTCATTCTCAGTAACGCGAGACAAATAGAAAATAGCTTTCTTAGCCAAACGTGTGACACAAGTAATTCGCTATTTATACTCGGTTGAAACAGCGCAGTAATAGCGGAATCAATAAAAGAATGAGTTCAGAACTTCGAACAAGTTTTTTGAATAATAATTCTTGATAAAATTACAAAAAGAATAGAGAATTGTAATTTGTCCATTACAGATTTTACATGATAGTTCTCAAATTTTACTAAATATCTATGTTTTTCAAATATGTTTATTTTTGGTGGTTGATTGAGACAAATCAAGAAAGATGCGCATAAAACTACAGATTGTACTGCATCCGATCCACTGACATTAAAAGATATCAGGTAGCAATAAAAAGGCTGATAGGCACACAGAATACACCCTCAGCAATAATTATCACTAACAAAGATAAATCGGTAAAGTGATTTCTAACTCGAGTTCGTTAATTCCAACTTAATGCCAAAAGTAATGAATCTAATTCTTGCTTCGTTTTATAATACCGCCAGATATTTTTTCATGATGGTTAACTGAAAAGAAAGTAGGCGATTGAACATGTAGCCATAACATTCACTTATATCTATTTCATTTTCCCTCGTAGTAAACCCCAAAAGTCTTGCATCCATTGTCAATTTCGACAGACTAGATCCGGCTTTGAAGGTTCGATCCAAACAGCCAAGCGTAAGATTAGCTGGAATAAATTCAAGTCCAAAAACAGCCATACCACTTGCTTAAAATTGATCTGAAAGGATGTTAATCAACTCCTTCGGTTTTCAAGTTAATGAAAAAGACTAAGATTTTGAATATTTTCAATGCAAGTAAGTCGTCACCACTTGGAAGGTTGGTTTATCACAGTCTTTCTAGTCTCATGTATCTAACCTCATTTGGACTTCTTAGAGCTCGACAATTATGAATTCGATGTAGAGATTTTTTTATTATATCTGATAGACATTTGGAAAGTATTTAATAACTTATTTTCTTGAAAAATATAATTATTTAGCTCTTGCTTTACGGGTAGGGGGTTTAAACCCTTACCACCGATAGCGAAATAAAAAATAGAAAAATGAAATCCGATTTTAAGTCCTAAAACTTAATTTATGACACTTTATATGACTTCTTGTGGGCACCTAACTCTAAAGCATTCGTTGTCATTTTCATCTCACAGTTTAATATAATTGTAACGAGCTTGATTCTAACTAAACTTGAAACGTTTCAGTAACAATAGTCACCGGTTTGGTAGGTTAAATGAAACACATTCACACAACCAAAATTCAAATACGTAGGTAGTCATAAAATGTGGAAAACATGTCCCTAATCATTCCATTTTGAAAAATATATTAGTATAATATCAGAAAACATAGATTCTCATATCGAGTCCATCGGTCTGGACCAAGTGTTTTGGGGGAAAAGCACAATTACGATAAAATCTTCTTTTAATATCTATATTATTATATTTCTAAAGACAATTTTATAAATAAAAACTAAATCCTAAGTAATCTTAAATTAATCTTTAAAATAGTTTATTTTGTTCTTTTCATCTCTAGTGTGGGCAAAAAGTTTTCAGAGTAGAAAATTGTTTCTAAATTCCAAATAGCTAAATTGTTCTATATGTATTTTTTATTTATCCTTTCGATGGAAAAATTTCTTTGATTAATTTCCTTACTTTTAATCACTGAATATCCTTCATTAAACTTTGAGCAGAACAACTTGTTAAATGAAAGAAGAAATGCATTTTTGATAATTGCGAGATGCGTCTAATACTTGTTCATGGCTAAATGTATATTTTTTAAAACTGTAAGCATTTACATAGAGGTTCCCTTTAAGAGAAAGCACCTTTAAGGACTGTATGTGGCTATTTGTTCAGAATAATATATTATCAAGGTGTAATGTTTTCATTCTTGAGCTCACGCGCCATGAAAGTCATAAAATTAGGGGTTCACTGACTGCGAACTATCAACTCATGTCTCGCTCGATAAAGAAGACATATTTATTTCCTGCGATTATTATTTCTCTGCCCCTTTTCTAAGAGTTTTGCGAATCCAAACAAAAGTATAATTCTTCCAGACTGTGATTCCTTATAACTTCTTTAATATATTTTTCCTTTGAGTGAATTACGGAATTATAATGTTAATATATTTATATCAGCTTTTTGTCTGGAAAGAATATTTCTATCTTCAATAACTCCAGAGACAGCTGCCCGGTCTTGAGGTAAATTAGAAATAAATTAGAGGAAATCAAACAGGCTATACGATAATAGAATAGGAACACATCTAGTAGTTAATCTTGTTTTGCAAAAAGATGTCATTAAATGAAACAGCAGCATTCACAGAGAATATATGCCAAGTTTTGCATGAAATTTTTATATTTGTCACTGAAAGTATTTGAATAATTAACTATTAAATGAAATAGAAATATACATCGTTCGCAGTTAAACAATATGATTTCTTTTACATGCCATGCCCTTCACGACATTAGCGATCATGGATTTCCAAAGATTCCTGTCTTTGTAACTCTTTTTGTCTTTTTTTTTATCACTGCTAAACACATTTCCGTCGTCCATTTACACAAGCTCGTTAGGCAGGTGATGTGCTGTTTTCCTTTGTCTTTCTCGCCTTCAGTATGATTTGTGAGTGTCAAATTTTCCAAACCCTTTCTATATCATTGTGTGCCCTAAAACCTTCAACTGTCTCTTTCTAATGTTAAGTATAAGTACCCTTTTTGTTTTCATTTATTCTAAAACCTCGGCATTGCTTCCGTATTTAGTCTATGATACTCTCAGCATCCTTCGGTAGAACATATCTTTTTTTGCCTTGAATATTTTCTTTATCTATGAGGAGATTTTCCAACATTCACTGCCATATAGAAGGACCAATATTACATACCAGTTCGGTACTCTTAGTTTCTAACGAAAATTTCCTGTTTCTGAATACTTCTCTTTGATTTTGGAAGGCATCTTTCCTTATCCAAATGCACCTTCGCATTTCGGTGTCGCAATTTTTGTCCTCTGTCAAAATACTTTCCGTATATTTAAATTTTTTACTTGTTTGATTTTGATATCTCCAATTTGTAATTTGTGTATTGGGCTGTTCCTTTTGCTAACAACAATGTCTTCTTGCAATTGATCGTTAGTCCTTTCTTCTCGCTTTCTTTCACTTCTTTCTGTAGAAGTTCTTGTATCCATCCTGGTCTGTGATCGGCACTATGTAATTTGCATATCTTATGTTGTCAAGACTGTGACTGCCAACATTGATGATTTCTAATTCTCTCAAAATCGCTTCATTGTATAAGTTGAATATATCCGGTCTTAGACCACTTTCTATTTTTGTATATTTACTGAATTCAGTATCGTTTCTGGATTATTCTATTATCCCTTCAAAATATGTCATGGTTAATGAGCATTTCCAACTGTTTTTGTGAAATATTTTATCAAACACTTTTGCATAATCCATAAAAAATTGCATTTGTATTAATCTTTCTATTATAACTCTGAGCATAAATATCCCATAACTTGTTCCAGTGTCTTTACTGAAACCGTATTGTTCTTGTCTTATTTCCGGTCTAATTCTGCCGTGTGCTCTACGCTCACTATTAACTCGAGAAAGTTAGGGTAAAGACTTACGTTCAATTTATAATGAAAATGAGAGGGGAATAGGATTGATATTAGACCAAAAGATAAAGAAATATATGTTCTGGGATACTATCAACTGTCCGAAATAATTTTTGTAATTAAACTAAAAGGGAAGCTTTTTTAACATCTGCGTCATAGTTGTATATGCATCGAATTCACAGAGTACAGAAGGAGAAATTTAACGCCAAAGTTCGATGCAAATTGCAAGAAATTACAATCGTTATGGGAGACCTGAATACCAAAGTAAGCAAGGAGAGAAATAATAAGTGACAAATTTGAACTTAAAAAGTTGACAAATTTGAACTAGAAAATTATAATGAGCGTGGTGAAAAATTGTTTCAATGGTGCACTGGCAACACTTGGTTTTAAGAACTTCGGTGATCAACAATGCGAATATTAGAAAGTTTGGTCATTTCATGGTTTATCCGGAAAGTATCTAGCCGTATTGATTATCTGGATTCCTTATTAATCACTTTCCCGTAAGTGTAGTTTTAGTAAGACATCCTATCACTCAGGTCTATCCACTAACCCGAATTAGGCTAATTGAGCACATTTCCCCCAAATGCGACACTTGCTTTTGGTGACCCGCACTAAGTAATCTAAAATTGTCTACTGTAATATGCGAAATGCATATTTCAAAATTCATCTAAAATCAGGTTTCAGCTTTTTCCGTCAACTGCATCAATATTCGTTGGGTTTTGAATTCTTAGAAAGTCAGTAGTATTTGCTTATATTTTGATATTATTTATTATACTTGAATTAAATTGAATAAAATGGCGTAAAAATGTATTACCCGGAGATAAAAAGAAAATATGAAAATATTAAACATATAACGTCTTTCGTCGAAGACCTTCAATGTGAAATTGGATTCCGGAAAAATATTACCAATTCTTCTTGACTACTGTCCTCACCATTGTTGTTATTATTACGTTTCGGTCGTTCTACGTTCCATTCTTCACCAGGTGCTTATCGATCTGATTAATCTTCAGGAAATGTTTAAAAGACTCTTAATTTAAAAAAAAAAGGATATAATTCTTTATATCGAAATTACTTCAAGGAATCTGCTAAAAATTTTACCAACTATAAATACACATAAAAAATTATATTACATCTCCAACCTTTATGAAATCTATTTTTAAGGAATCTAACAAATATTTAACTACCAGGAACCGTTTTCAAGTAAAAACGTTTGCAAATCAACAAGCGGACAACCTTCAAACTTAAATAATGTGTGCTAGAAACACACACGCACACACATACATATACAAATGTACATTATCATTCGTATCTCGCATAGACAAAGTAGAATTATTATACATTTACACACATAAATTATAATCACGAACGCTGCTTGACTACTCAAATATACGTAAAGTCTGCTTAACCAATGAAAATCAAAGAACACAAAAATACCAGAAAATCTTTTCTCTGATGAAGCTTTAATAAAAGCGAAACATGTTAAATTTAGAAATGTTCTTTATCCAATCATTCTGTTGATTTCGATCCTTATATATATATATATATATATATATATATATATATATATATAGTAGTAGTAATCGTTTGGAACTTCGGATAGCTCAACTTGCAGATATGTCAGGACAAATTGGTACCCGAGGAAAAAACTGGGAATAAAGAAGATAGTACTAAAACATCAGAACAAGATGAAACAAATCGCCAAGTGCCTGGCTTTAGGATTTATTCTAGTATATATATATATATATATATATATATACATATATATATATATATATATATATATATATATATATATATATATATATGTGTGTGTGTGTGTGCATGTATGTGTGTGGGTGTGTATATATGATCACACATGTTTACAGACCATGGCAGTAGACTCGTGTCGTAGATCAATGTTTCATTGTTTTGAAAAAAAATGTCTTGTGGGTAAGTGAATCCGATCATCATCTGATCTAGCGTTATTGATGCTTTAAGCCAGACAATACTGACTTTACTTTCTTGTCTATTTTCATGAACAAAGCACAAATAATGTCTTTAAGAATTCTACAACCCTCACTTGCCGACCTTATAATATGAATATTCATAAAAACAATAATCACATAACTTTTATCACCCCTCCACAAATAGCTATTGAAAACTTAGTTATTTACAATTATTCTGCTGAATGTTCAGCAAAGATCGACTGTTACAAGTAGTGGGGTGGGTTACAAGGGAAGCAGTAGCCTGGATGGTGGTAATCGAAGCAAATGTGTTACGTTTAGTCTTGGGAGTGGCACACTTCAGTGGGAATAGCGTTGATGGGTGCGGTGGATGGTTGGAGATAACATTCTAGTAGCATAAATATTTATATCAAAACAATGGGGAGCTTAATAAACAGACGTTAGGCGAAAATGAAGTTTGATCTCAAGAGGAAATATGAAGAGAAAATATTGAGAAGTAAGGAAAATATAATGAAAAAGGGAGAGTAATGTACAAAGCGATGAAGAACAAATATGAACAAAGTTTGCTTTTTGAGTTGGTAGCGGGAAGAGAGAGTATATACGTCTTTTCCAAAATTCTTTTATAACAATTCATCATCCAATTTGTCCTCTGCCATCATTTATGATGATGCAAAATTATTCACATTCGTCTCTAAAATTCAATCTAAAATATATTTGTCGACTCTTGTCATTTCTGCGTTCTGAATACATTTTCAAATCTTCACAATATTCATTCTGCTATTCCTTAAGAGTGAGTGAGAGAGAGAAAAGAGAAGAGAGAGAGAGAGAGAGGTTTATTAGCACTCACACACGCGCATGGGCACACACACATGGGTTAGATGCTCAATTTGAGGGACAGAGCGTATGTATATATAAATGTGGGAACTGAGGTCAACACCAAGCGGCGACATTCTGTTTCATGCTAAAACGTAATCTTCATAGCCTGAAGAATGCCCTTCAAGGGTTGAAGGTTGTCACCTCTTGCTCTTGATCTCAATATTCACTTTTATATTTACAAATACCTGTGATATTGAGGATTTTAACCTATAAATACAGCATACTATATTTTTATCATATATATAGATTTAGAATTAAAGAAGAACTTAGGAGTAGGTCAGTGGAAAGACACAAAAACAACTACAGACTGCATTATTTACATTTGTCGCCATATTTATTACAACATTTCGGCCGTTGTACGCTCCGGCCTTCTTCAGGTGGTTGGAATATCTAACTGAACACTTTATTTCGCTCACTTGGGTAGACTGTTCTAGTTCCACGTGCCATATTTAATGGATGTCACTTATCAGTTATCTCCTATTAATTTCCCTCTGAAAGTTATCCACTGCATAAACCGGGTATTGAACTCACACTCTTTGGGTCCTGTCACTGGATCTAACTAACGCCTTTAACCACTGTGTCATGTGTCTTGAAATATAGACAGAAACTACAGACTGGTTCCACAACCTAAATTCAAACATAGTTGTGAATTTATAAAACTAGATATTGAAAATGTCTACCTTTCTATAACAGAACCCATGCTAGATAATCTCGTTAGCTCAAGAATAAATAAAAATAAACACAAGCGAAATAAAATCATTAAACACTCCCGAAAATCACTATTATTCGACAACGAAGACGCGTGGATAAAGAAAGAAAGAACCTTTCATATTAGAATGGGAAGCTCTCATTATCTAGAGTACTGTGAACTTATAGGCATACATTTGATACACGAACTACGTAAAATAATTTATAAAAATGATAGAGAGCACTACATGGACGTCTCATAATCTTAAGAAAGTGTCGCAGACAAAATAATATAGAAAATTTTGAAAAATATGGAATTCGACATAAACATAAAAAGTAATCTAAAATAAGTAAAATTCCTCGATTTCACATTTAAGCAAAGAATAGGTGCATACCATATAAAAAACCGAATTACAAAACACTCTATATACACACATTATCCAACTACCCACCATCAATATTCAAGCAAAGCTCACTATCAATTAACTGTGGATTATCTGACTATAATTCCAGTGAAACCATCTTCAATGAAGCTAAGAAAAAAATAAGAAACATCCTTAGAATATAGTCGAGTTTCGACAATACACAAATACACACCACACAGGACAAAAAAGCCAACAGGAAGAGAAACAACAAAAATCTTAAAAACAAACATAGGGAAAATATTCATCAATCTCGAAGACTTCCCCCATCAAGCGATCTCCGCAAGATATTCATCAAATACATAGTAAAAAAGTAGCTATTGTTGCACGAGAACATGACACAAACAATAAAAAAAGCACATCAGGAAAACAATCAACAAACCACTCGCACAAATCAAACTTACGTGTGTAACTGCAGAGCAAAAAACGAATGTCCCTTAAAAGGAAATTACTTACTGAACAATATAATATATCAAGCCCCTGTAAAATAAGCAGACAAAGAAGAAAAATGTAGATATGTGAAACTGAAGGACATAGGAAACAAGGAAACTACTCATTCTAAACATCGTTTACAAATAGTAAATACGCTAACAGCACCATGCTTTCTAAACATGTATGGGAAAATAAAAACAGAACCCAAACCACACCAAAGGTATCATGGGGAATAAGGAAAATAGTATCAGCCTACAACAATAAATCCCAAAATAGTAAACTCTGTCGGGAGGAGAAATACCCACTCAAATTATTAAATAAACGATCAGAACTCCTCTCAAAATGCAGACTCGAAAACAAATTTTTACTACATTTCTTAAACATCGAAAACTAAAAACGAACAAAAGATAAAATAAAAACATAAATAAAAAATAATTATTATAATTTAATCCAAATCAATAAATAATAAATCAAGTGAATTATAAACAAATTAACAAACTACGAATGCACGCATAAACACAATTAAACGTAATAATAACAATCAACGACAAATAAGAAAATGCTCAATAATAAAGTTAACAAACAAAACTATAAAATAGACACAAAACTGCATTATTTCCACACAATAGTCCCTATAATATTTCAAAACATAACCTTTACCACGATTAAAGCGATTTTTACCACGATTAAAGCGATTTTTAAAACAACTAGATACTAAAAATCCCCGAAGAATATGAAGAGTGATAAATTGTAGAGTAAAAAAAAAAACAAAAAAAAAAAAAACAAAAAACAGCAGAAATTAAAAGAATAACGCTAGAATATATGTATATTCTCATTCTATTCTGTCCGTAACGCTTTAATTAATAATTGGCTTCTGAAAATCTCCTTTCTGAATTTGAATTCAAAGTAAACACTGAAAATTACCAAAGCAGATTTTAAGGAAAATTGCAAAATTTGATGCTTTATCATCAACTTTCTGCCAGAGATATTCAGTTTGGTAGCGAGCAAAATGGCCAAATGAAAATTCAGTCGGACATGAGAAAACTTCACCTTGTCTGTGTGAATCATGTATACCAGATTTTTAAAAAAAATCAACGCTAAAATAAATTTTTGATTATTATATTTTTTTTCTAATATATCTGTTGGTTGGCGTAGTGATTTTTCTGAATTCATTTCCTCAGTTTTTAAGTTTTTATTTCTTCCAGTGCCTAATTTGTCATTGGTCTCAGACTATCTTTTCTAAATTTCTAAGATCATTCTTGACATGTTTCATAATTTTCAAGGATCTAAAGTTCGCTTTCTCAGATCAAATATGTAGAATAAACCACACGATCTATGTGCGTTTTCTTTTATCAAATCATAGGTAAACTTTTTACAAAATGCATTTACTATTATGCCTACAGAAGCTAGTAACAGATAAATAACCATCGAAGAAATTTCCTTAAGACTGTATGAAAAAAATGATCTGGGAGGTTTTGCATCAACATCTGATTATGATAAATCTTTCGACTACTTTTTAATCTATAAAGCTAAAAAGGAGAAGTTTCATTGATGTTTCGACGAAGTTAACAGTCGTTACTAAAACGCCAGGAAACATGATATACAATAAAATGTCAAGAGTGACATTTGTTTTATCGATGAAATAAACATTGGTTATTTATGAAGTGGACAGTGTCTTTCTACATCATTCACAAAGGCTTCAGTGTACGATTAGGAATCAGGACGGAACAAACTGATGACAACCCACTCAAAGTTTAAGGCTGTTGTCATTTACGTAAAAAAAATGTATAAGTAGACGTTTTTAAATAAAAGTTCTGACTGTCTTTTTGTCGCCCATCTCTCTTTCTCTCCATTCTTTTTTCTATCTTCCGTCTTTTTTCTCTCTACCTCCTCCTCCCCTCTCTCTCTCTCTCTCTCTCTCTCTGTCACTTTTTTGTACTCAATAAGAACAAGTTAATGCATCTATTTGAAAGGGAAATGTGTTCAGAAAGATTGTTTTGCGCCTGTCAGCCGTTTGGAGGGCGGCGCTTGTTTTTATGAGTTGTAAAAATCGAGGATTATACTTGTATTCGAATATTATTTCTGGAACTCGTGAAAAATATGTCACTAACGACTAACACATCAAATTCCTCAAGTGATATCTGGTACCAAATGTTACTTACATGATTTTTAACTGCAGGATCTTCAACCTTGTAACATGTAGTTACAAGGTTGAAGATCCTGCAGGGCGAAATTCTGGTGAGTTTGGTGGTCATTTCAAGAGACTTTGTTAGTCGGGGTGAGACATTCACCTGCAACACGTGTGGCAGCGGGCATTATACTGTTGAATGAAGGGTGCCATGGTTATCTTCCCGCTATGCAATTATGTTGTATTTGTTAAACAAAAAACGACATTGCACGTACATGTAAGAACTAGTGTTTCCAAGCTTTTTACTTTCCTACAGAGTATCATTGTGTCATTGCTTATTCAAGATAAAGCGAGACACCTCGGAACAAATAAATTTTCTTCTTTTTTTAAATCACTTCAATTCAATCAAGGTGGGAATGCCATTATTACGCAGGGGGGGGTTACAGAGAGTGAAGGTGAGAGAAAAGACTGGGTATGGGGGGGGGCGGAGAAAATATAAAAGCTGAACGAGGTTCAAGAAGATGGTGATTGATGGTGCATTTAAATTTTTGAAGACTGTAGTTATCAGGGAATCAAGGAAACGGAAGGAGGTTCCTCAGGTGGGAAATGCGAGAAAAGAACCTGTTAGAGTAGAAGTGGCAGTTATATTTAGCTAGTTCAACAGTAAAAGGGTGGGACCTAGATGCCAGTCTAGTAGCACACTTAAACTCATATATTCCGAGCACCATTTGAAAAAAAAAATCGTCAGAGCAGCTGCCATGAAAATATTTGTAGAAAGACAGAGGGAAGCCACGTCATGTCTGAGAGTAAGTGACTGAAGTCGTGATGCCAAGTCAGGATCGATTACATTACAGATCATTCTTTGGATTTTGACGAGAACCTCGAGATGAGTAGCAGGAGCATCGGACCAGATATGGCAACAGCATTCCATGCATGGATGAATGGTAGATTTGCAAATATGCAAGATGGATTCTGATGAGAAAAACCTTCTGGCACGACACAATGACTCATCTTTCCTTGCAGTGGATGCAGCTACTGATTCGGTGCAGTCATTCCATTTCGAATCAGTTGAAAACGTGAGGCCAAAAAGGTACAGTGTGTTGCTTTCCATAAGTCTAGCATCAGCCATGCTGATTGTGGACAGGAATATTTCTCTATGGTGGTTAAGTGAGAGCAGATTTGTTTTGGAAACATTAAAATTTACGAGCCATTTTCTGCCCCAGATAATCACAGATTGAAGGCCCTTTTCAAGGGCAGCGGCCAGGTTACTCTGACGGATTTGCTGTTGAGACAGGAGTAAATAGTAGTGTTATCAGCATAAATGCCTATTTGGGAACTGATGACATCTACTCAATTCAACTGTCAATTGATAAGACCTTGTCGACAGTGTAGTACTGGAGTTAAGTTAATAAATTTTAGGTACCATATTGAAGAGCTCATACGAACAATTACCGTGAAAATATTTATAGAAAAAGCATGGGGAGGCAACTTTACGGTGATGGAAAAGTGACTGAAGCCGAGAGGCCAGGTTAGGACCAATAATATTGCTGATTTTGTTTTGGATTTTATCAAGAATCTCTAAATAAATAGTAGAAGCACCAGACCATAGGTAGTAGCAATATTTTAAGCATGGGCGAATGGTAGACATATAGATAATAAGATAAATTCTAGAAAGAAAAATTGTCTAGCGTCACACTTTGAACCAACATTCTTAGCAGCTAACCTAGAAATGGCTTCAAATGTAGTCTTTCCACTTCATGTGAGCCAAGAATGTTAACCAATGGGTCACTTTTCTGGAGTTTAGTATCAGCCATACAGATGGAAGTCAGAAAAGGATTTCTCAGATAATTAATAGAGACCAGTTTAGTTATGGATGCGTTAAAATTAAAAAGACATTGTTTGCTCCAGTTAAAAACAGATTGTGAGATCAGCCGCCAATTTGATCTTATCAAACTGATAAGACGTACTCTTAAGACAGGAGTAAATGATTGTGTCATCAGCATAGATGACATATTAAGAGCTTATCTCGTCAGGAAGGTCATTAATGAAAATTAGAAACAAAGTGGGACCAAGGGTAGAGGCCTTGGTGCGGGGGGCATTTGCATTAGTACAAAATATTCTAGAAGAGTGGCTATTCACTTTTGATTTCATTTCACGATTTGATAAGAAAGACTGCATGAGTTCAAATATTTGTCCGGAGACACCATAACTTTTTAACTTGTGAAGAAAACCGGTATGTCAAACCCTGTTGAACGCTTTCGAGATGTCTAAAGCAAGAAACGAAGCTTCGCCATTCTTATCTAAAGATTTATAGACTCTTTCCGCAATAATTTTTAATACAGTAGCAGTTGACCTAGAAAAACGTAGGCCATATTGCTTTTCTAAAAGAAGGCCCTGCGATATGAGATGCTTAACTCATTCAGCATTGATTAGGGTTTCTAGTAATTTGGCAAAAAGTGGTAGAAGGCTAATAGATTGGTAGTTGTAAAGATCGGAATGTTTATTTACATTACTTGAAAAGAACAAATTCTGGATAATAATTTTATCCAACAGATACCTTAAAGGACTATGGTTCAGTTTTTTCTAATTTCTAACTAAAATTATTGGGGCCCAATTTTATCGCTTTTTAGAAATCTGCGCGTTAATTCAAAATATTCAAATCAACGTTCCAACAATTCTGATCTTCAGCGATTAACAATTTCTGCATGCAAAAGTTCATGTGAAAATCCCTGACTTTATAATATTGATTGAATTTACACCATTGCCTAACGTAGTTAATAGCAAATTAAAAATAAACAATAGTTTTTTCTTACTCTCTTTAATTTTAAGGCATATTGGTAAATAGATTAATGGAAACAGAAGATATTATTAATTGACATGTTGATATATAAATATTATAAATATAAACTATGATAGATGGATAGAAAAATATATATATATATATATATATATATATATATATATATATATATATATAATTAATTAAAAAAACAGACCAAGGTACCATTACAATAATTTATTTCACCAAAATCCTTTTTAAAGGATTTCGGATCATCAGGTAACACTTCAACATATATATATATATATATATATATATATATATATATATATATATATATATAGAGAGAGAGAGAGAGAGAGAGAGAGAAAGAGAGCGAGAGGTGATTTTTTAGGGGCATAGGTTGACTCAAATGGAAATTTTCATATTTATAGCGAAACTTGATAGTGCGATGAGATTTAAATGCTGACCATCGAATGATTTATGTACGGCCAACAGCCTATTGCTACTGTCCGGTCGACTATCAGACAGGAAGGCACACACCATTTTGTCCGGCCACAGCAAGCGACTGACTTAAAGGTAATCGAGCAAAAACGACCCGGTCACTGGCAGTGGACACCATCGCTGATATCCAGATGACTTTTATTGTCTTTCTTATGTCCAATCAGACAGCATTTGACCGTAAGTGACACATTCAAACTCACTCAAGAGGCGCGTGCGCTCACACAAAAAGAGATATATATATATATATATATATATATATATATATATATATATATATATATATATATATATATATATATATATATATATATATATATATATATATATATATAAATTTTACTCTGTGTGTCTATTAGCCAAAATTTTGACTCATTTCTACATAGTTGCTTAATACATTTTCCCTCAAAAGTATGTATAAATGAATTAATATGCTAAAAGTTATTTTGGATGGCTAATGATAAGATTTCTTACTGTGATACGTTAAGATACAACTAGAGTAGGCAACAGATAAGAAGAAAAAAGATAATTAGTGATTAGTTGTCAGTAGTATAAAGCCTTTGATTCTGTTTTAACGAAAATACATCAAATAAATCTTTGATAATTAAATTTGGGATCAAAGAATCATTCAGACTTAGATTTATGCGATAGTTAATATTTAGCGAGATACAAAAATAAGGTCAATTAAAAAAATAAATTCTTTTACGTAGATTTTATAAGCTAATGTAAATTTGCATATTTTCTGTGCGGATTTATGCATAAAACTTTATATATTTTATTGCAGAGTGTCGGCTAATTTTCAGAACAGACGGATAAATCTTTTTGGAGATCGCCATCTATTGGCTCGTCATTTGCTCCGTAATCTCAGCCAGGGTCTGTAACCTCTTCCTTGTTTTACGAACAAATTAGAAATCGCAGACAAACAAGTCTGAACTGTAATAGCGTGAAAATCCTCGTAAAATGCGATGTTTTGAAAAATAAACTATTTATGTGTGAAGAACATACACGCTAGATAATTGTGAATGCATCAAACATACAGTAAATAATTTCACTCAGAGACGTTTCACTACCAACTGAATAACTCCACGGCAGTGTATTCACCTGTCTCCAGTAAGTCTTGTTCTATCTGTTGCTCTGAAGGATTCTCTGATGGATTTGGGTTAGGATTTTAGTCAATTTTTCAAGTCAATTTTTTTGGCTAAAATTTCAGCTAATTTTCTCTAAACACTTTTATTTTAATCAAATGTTTCACCGTTTTTCCCATTTATAATATTTATATATCAATGTGACAATTATTCAAACAGAAAAAAATTCTCAGTATTCCAGAAAAGCTTTATCATAAACTTTCTTCTTGAACGACTTACTTTTATATTGATTAGACTCTTTTCAACACTAGGGAAATCCTTGAGTGAAGGATTGTACTTGTAAAGCCAAGATCCATCTCCAATTACAATTCCCTTCAGAATGCCTTCTGTAGATTGATTCTGTTTGTTTAAGATTTCCATTCAAAGCTCTGCTGTTGCCTGTAAAAAAAAATTCAAAAGTTTATTCATAGGGAGTGAGTGTAAAGAGACAAAAAACACGAAATGGACAAATAATCACGACTTTCTACACGTACGCACATCCGTGCAGACAGATGCACGCGCATAAACGCAAATATGCACTGAGAAAAAAGCAAACAAAAACAACAGCACCAATGAAAAGTGTATATAAAAAAGTAAATCGATAGGTGTAAGCAATCAATTGTTGATACCCTTGAAGAATGAATAGTGTAATTCCGGAGGAAATTACGAAACTTTGAACTCAGGATGCTGAAGGTAACATCTGTCAGCTTAATGACAAAATTTTACTTATATTAATTTTATATATATATATATATATATATATATATATATATATATATATATATATATATATATATGTATGTATACCCAAAAAATGTATGTCCGCTACGTATACGATATTTTATTTTAGCGAAAACAAACCACATATGAAAAAAAAAATCTTTAGTCTTTTACTTTACCTCCGAACTGAGTTCTTTGACGTTCTCATAGAATACAGTAACAACACTTTCACCATCTCATCAAATAAAAACACTAGCAGAAACTCTTGCCACCTCAATATTAAGAGTGAATGCCCACTTAGATATAAAATAGTAGTTTTAAAAAATTTCCTACAGAGAGTACATGAGAAATAATCCTCTTGTCTACTTTTGCTTAACGAATTCGGCAATGCAAAACAGATAGTAGTTAACAATAGTTTTCTTAACTACCTAATCGACTACCAGCTTAAACTATTTCTTCTCGAAGTAACTGATAACGATACTGAACACACAGATAAAAGTAGTAACAGTAACATCTTCTACAAAAACAATAATATTAATATTTTCCAGAATAGTCAAATACACGTCAAATATAATCAAGGTGAATCTTGAGATACTATAAAGAAATAAACTACCCCAGTCAACCCGAATAAGTAAATTAAATTAGTTATCTATTAAAGAAAATTTTAAACAGCTAACTTTATCATAAAAAATAGTCAAAACTACAAAGACCCAGCATTATTTACGAGTTTAAATGCCCCTTAAGGAACTGTGTTCCTAATGAAACCAAAGTCATAAATAATTACATTAGTCACACTACCGCATGACTATCCAGACGACTTACGTAACAACTATCCGACCATAGCTCCATTACAACGCATTTAAACATATACAAAAAGCTACCAGATTCCATCCGAAACATACTAATATAAAATACATGCATAATAACCTCACCCACGTGTAAAAAATAGATAAAAAATAATGGAAGTCCTAATAATAAAAAAGTAAAAGCCAACACACAATAACATTATGTATACGGTCACAACGTGCTGACCGTGTTACGAAAATAACATCTTACTATAACTCTAGATACATGCATAACACAACCCATACATTCAGTTAAAAGTAAAATAAAATCATCCAGAATAATAGCTAAAAGTATAGCCAAAATTGTTCGGAAATGAAAAACTTTTGGACATTTTTCACAGACTTTGTATCCAGAAAAGAAAACATTTGTACAAACACAAGAAAAATTAAATAAAATGCTTCATCGCAGTACCTTGTCAGTAGTCTTTATAAGAAACATGTATAAAAGAGGGATTGCTGCCATAATGCACCATATATATATATATATATATATATATATATATATATATATATATATATATATATATATATATATATATATATATATATATATATATATGTGTGTGTCTGTGTGTTTCAATGTGGACATTGAAATTAGTATTTTAATATTAATATTTTCACGTTCTAAGCGATTGGTCTAAAGATACTTGAAATTTGAAACTGACAGACTCCATGCAATGTTTATTCCTTTGTCCATACAGTCTGTATTTACAAACGATATTTGATATTGATACTTTTCTCTATATACATAAGATATGCTATACAATATATATGTGTGCGTGTGTGAATGTGCATGGGTGCGCGTGAGATATAGATTTATAGATATAACAACCTTCAAAGTTCTCACATCCGGCCAGATGACTCTTAAACGATAGAAGTGCAATGAGGAAGAAATAATGGATTTTCACGAAGTAAATCTCTCATTGATCATTTCTATTCAGAGATTATAGGTGTAGAATATACTTATCCACATATCTGCATTTAAAAGCCACACGTCAACATACCGATAAGGCATACTTACGGGTGATTGGAAACTTGAAATAATTATAGATATATATCCAGGTACACACGTATTCATAATAACAATTACTCTAATCTATCTATCTGTCTGTCTATCTATGTCTCCATGAGGGAACTGAAAATGTTTTAATTCGACCAGAAACACGTTCCAAATAAATTCTGATATTTGTTTAGATTTCGGAAGTGGGTTGGACGGATGTATTTCCACCAACGCTCGTTTATGAAATTTCTTGAAAGTGCAATAATCAATTCTTGCCAAAATGTTTATTACGCCCTGACTTTTTAAGTACCTCATTTCGTAAAAGAAATGCTGTTTTCTAAAGCCAACATACATGACCATAAAAACTCAATACTTTTAATCTTTTAATATAAATTAAAACATAGATAATTAGACAAAATAAAATAAAACTTCTACACCATTTACTCACTTTCTTTATTAGGCAATATATTACAGCACTTAGCCTCCTCCATAGTTTAACTTTCCTTACACAGCAACCTTTCATCATATTTTAGAACGTTATTAAATTCAAAATTTGAAGCTATGACGGTAATTTTCCACAACGTTACTTTTGTGTATAAGTAAAGTTACGAAATAAAATCTCCATATTTACATTGATAAAGTTCCTTAAGGCACTAAGCGCATTGGTATAGAAAAGTTTTCCTTCTGTCTTTATTTATATAAAAGTTTAAATATATATATATATATATATATATATATATATATATGAACTTTCATATAAATAAAAGTATGTATGTATATATAAATAATGTATGTATGTATATATATATATATATATATATAATATATCACTTATTTTTATATGAGCATAAATGACTCTTTAGCTGTCCATTTCTCAATCAGTGTCACTTCTGCTATGAATTTTTCGTGTATGCTTCTTGCCTTTAGTTCATGTGTGCCATTCAGTCTATGAGATATGAGTAAACAGGAAGCAATGAAGAATGGATGTTGAGAACTGCATTATTTTACGGATGAAAATAATAACTATAGTCTTTTTTCTAGATATTTGCATTAATCTTGTTCACATGCGAAAGTCTTCTTTGTATTATAACTTGTTCTCAGTTCTCCCAAGCTGTATATATCGGAGCAAAACCCAAGTGAAGGGTACCCATTGAGAATCGAACTCAACCGATAATTACGAAGCTCAATATTAATTCTGCACAATTCGAAGTATGGGTAGGCAGTGAGGATCGAAAGAATAATAATTATTAAAGAGAGGATCATGTTAAATAGTAAACCATAGTAAGGCTCATGTTTAGTAGTTATTCTCTCTCTCTCTCTCTTTTTATATATATATATATATATATATATATATATATATATATACCACAAGTTTCCCAAAAGGCCTAACCAGAAGGCCAACGAAGACTATAGGGTCAAGTCTGTCCTGGTATTTAACTGGAGGAAGAGGAGATGGATTCATACCTTTCCCAAGGGTATTAGCATGTAAGTGAATGAACTAGACTGTAATTCGATGATGGAGACACGATAGAATAATAGATAGCGGCTCGGATTGGAGAATCGGATAGACGAGTTCGAATATATATATATATATATATATATATATATATATATATATATATATATATATATATATAAAAGAAATATGTTGTAGTGGTTCCAACGAGAGAAAAGTATGTATATTAAAAAGAAGAGAAGAGAGGTGCCGCAAACGTTTTTGGTTGTAATGTGGATTTATTTAGAAAAAATATTATGCTTTGTTTTACATAATTTTACGACACGACAGGTAAAAGTGGAGATTTCTACATATTATTAAAAATAATTAATTTTTCTTCATGTCCAATGTGAAATATTCTCGATATGAGACATTCTCTGTTTGTGTGTTGGTAATCCGAATTTCTATGTAGAAATCTCCACTTTTACCTGAAGACGGTCGCGAGACCAGAAACACGTGTCGTAAAATTATGTCCTGCTATTCAACTCATAGTTGGGGGGAACAGATGGATTCATACATTTCCCACGGCTATATATGCGTAAGTGAATCTAATGAACTCGATTGGATTTTGAACTAGGCTCTCTGATCCGATATCCACTACACCCCAATGCACACACTCACACATACCCATACACACACATACACACACACACATATATATATATATATATAATTATTTATTCGAAAATTATAACTTAAATATGTTATAAAACCACTACAAAAATAGCCATTTTGTTTCAACACTTAATTTTTTTCGTTTTTTATGAACGAATTTCAATCACTCTATCGAAATCAGTAACAAAATTACAAAATTCGATGTTCCCAATTTCTATAAATTATGAAAGGAGTGAATTCGTTTAAGGAACTGTATGGAGAGTGGGGATTGATATGAAAATAAGGAAGAAGTTTAACATATTTGTTCAGTGAGTTCTAGTCGTAATAGACAGAATATAAAGACAGAATTAAAATTAACTGCAGTCATTTATATTGTAAAATCTTTTAAAATGCATTGATATCGTTAAAAAATGTGATAAGATTCTGTATCACTGTATATGTGGTTAGTAAAGAAAAAAGGAAGTTTCGAGGTATTTCTATAATAAGATATAATCAAATGATCGCTTTATATAAACAGTTACTATTAAAATATTCACCTATTAATGTCTATATTTAAAGTATTTGTAATGATTATGATAGCAAAACTCTGTTATATGCATATCTAATAATTATGAAGAATGGAAGTTTTGAAGGTTATAATTAATAAATCCTATTCTATATATTGTGGGTTAAATAAACGGCCATCTATGAATAATATTAGTAAATTTGAAAAGTAAAATTAACTTATACTTAACAATATATGAAAACATGGGATAGCTGAGTAGATCTGCTAGTGCGTTTATAAAAACACTGTCTCAATGAAGCAGTCTTTCTCCCATACAAATCAAACGTTTCTTTTACAAAGGTGAACCCAACAAGCCAGTCGTGGCTGATGATGGATGAGGATGTCCGGTGGGTGTGGAGCGAAGAAAACTATCGCTTGGCACTTTCCATCGAAGGCCGACAGAAAAATCGCTAATACAAATTTATGCAAATTGATGACTATCGTGCGCCATCAAGACTTGCGCAGGCGTGAAGGCCAAATGAAAGTAAAAATAGACAAATAAATAAAATTCGGAAAATAAAAAAAAAATAGCAAATTAGGATAAAAGTAAAAAATGTGTGAAATTCTGAATATTTTTGCCGTCAGAGGTTGAGACCACATAACATGCTATTAACACTACTAGTAGGAATTATCAATATATATATATATATATATATATATATATATATATATATATATATATATATATATATATA
Source organism: Acanthosepion pharaonis (assembly GCA_903632075.3). Taxonomy (NCBI): domain Eukaryota; kingdom Metazoa; phylum Mollusca; class Cephalopoda; order Sepiida; family Sepiidae; genus Acanthosepion; species Acanthosepion pharaonis. The sequence continues at coordinate 747,782 of CAHIKZ030003892.1, forward strand.
TATATTTTGAACAGTATAAAATATTAAAAAAATTAAAATTTTCAGACACACTCGGTTGTACATTAATATTTTTGTTTTATTATTTCAATTACGTTCTTCGACTAGTTTCGGCCAGCGTGGCCATCATCAGGAGAAAAAAGTTTTCAGGATAAATAACCAATTCTGCTTGTTAGGAGCAGTGAACTACAGGAGTGAATGGCTGTTTATGAATAAAATGAACTTTATCTGTAGTTTTCATTTACTTTTTAGCGTTAATTTTGTTCGGTCCTTGTGTTGGTCAAACGGCGTCTTTCAAGTTGTTTTAAGATAGAGGCTGGGGAGATTCATGAGTTGCAGAATTCTCTTCTTGATCATTTGGACAGTTTTATTGGAAGCTGGAAGAGGGATATGTGTGTTAAGTGTATGTTATCTTTTAATTCTTTAGGAGTGTGTATGATGTGTAATGTGAAATCAGTAGACACTTTGTGTTGTGGTACGATCCACCTAATTTACATAGTGGAGTACCGACCATATAAATATGGTTGGTACCGGGAAGACGGGGGGGAGGAAGAAGAGATCCAATCCAGAGACTCTGCCCGACTGCGACTAATGTCAACCCATTCTACAGGAACGGTCTTCCCAAGAATATACCAAACTATCTGTAAATATTGTGTACACGTTTCTTGTGTCAATACATTTTGTTTAAGTACATTTTGAGTTGTATTATTATTATTCCATGCTTTATTCAAGTTTCAACACTTTGTGAACTTAATTTCAATTTATAAATTATCAACGTATTCTACCTCAGTTTTGTCAACTCGAAGAGATCCTGCTCAGAGCAACCACGGTGAGGCATCTAGAGATGATCGAACTCAATACGCTAACAATTGTCTACAAGACTAGCTCGCTAACACTTCCTATACAGTAGATGTTCCTAATAAGAAGCCACGTAATCAATTGGAGAAGAATTAAACATGAGAAATGTTCTGGCTGCTGCCAACTGCTCCGAGCATTATCATTTCGGCATTGCTGCATTGAACTAAAAATAAATAAATAGAGAAATATAACGTTTAAAAATATTTGGTGAGGTTTTTAAAACTTTTATGTGTTTTGACACAATATTTTGGCTGATTCATTCTTCGTTCTTCCTCATGCATATGCGTTATTCGATCTTTAAAATTTGCTGGATATTAATATAATTTCTTTTTTTTTTTTCATCTTTATTTTTCAAATGGAAGCATGTATCAGCCAAACATCAGCCACTCTGGTATTAGTTTATAGTAGCAGTCGGGACACTAAAAATGTGAGAAAATTGAAAATGGCAAAAAGAATAGCAAGACTAGTAGCCGTGTGATTTAGAGGGTGTACTGTCATTTTCAGGAGTGTGCAAGGTAAGTCAAAGGATAAGTTAGTAAAAAAGCCCGATTACAAGTGAACCCCCCCCCACAAATCTAACAAACACGGCTAACAAAAAATTCATAAGAATCAGGAGAATCCCGCAGCTAATTTATACTAAATTCAACTGCAAATATGAATAGATGTTTTCCTAAATTGTGTTTTATCTTTGAGAAGTACACTAAACTCAGTACCCAATATTTTTATAATAAAATTTATATTTTCAATATTTTGACAATAAAATTTATATCAACACACATTTATACAGCAGACTACCCACAATACAATAGACTACCCACAATGCATCACTGACCTGTATATATAAATACTTGAGCAAAAACACAACACACACATGGACTGACAGTTTGTTTAGTTGTGAAAATATTGTTACAACATGAACATTGGGGAGTTTATCAACCTAGCCCTCTACAAAGTGTGTACATGTGGGATTAGGTAGGAATTCTTAGAGCAAATGTGGCATTATGTTCTCTATGTGAAGCAGTGTTGTGTAGATGAGATGTTTTGCAGAAAGGAAAAATATACAAACGACTTTGACTTCATTAAAGATAGGACAAGTGTGGACCAACATGTGGCATATTTTTACATTTTTGCAATAAATATCTGTTGTAACCAAGTAAATGGTTAAGAAATAACAAAACAAGAGGTTGCAGATAAATCGTGTATAGAACAGTAAATACAACAGAAGATTATTAAACGACTTGGGAGTGTGCGTCGGTTGACCAACGTTCAATCTATACTACTGCTGATATTTAGTAGCCTCCCACGAGGGTAGATGTGGCACAAGGCCAAATTTAACGTGGGTCATCCGCGCCCCTATGCTCGGCCCCAAATCCCTGTAGAAATCGCATAACGGGTTTGAGTCAGTCTACCTCTCTGGACGAGACTCTGCCCTTCGGTACAGCCTTGTCCGGTTTCCTCTCTGTCCACAGGCATAGAGTTCGACAGCACCTGAGAACTGTTACTGCCTCAGTAGAACAATATAGCCTACTGTTGATATTTAGTAGACCCCACACCACTACGGGGGTAGATATGGCACAAGGCCGAGTTTAACGCGTGTATCCGAGCCTGTAGAATCCGCATGAAAGGCTTCGGGTCTGTCTACCTCCGCGGACGAGATTCTGCTCTTCGGCATAGCCTTGTCCGGGTTCCTCTCTGCCCAAAGGCAGAGACTTCGACAGCAGCTGCGAACTGTCACTGCCTCGGTAGAACAATCTATACTACTGTTCCCCCGAGGTTAACTTTCCTACTAATTTTATAGTAAGGGGAAGAGTTCACAATAGACTCATTAGAGGGAGGACACCACAACGATATCTGACCTGACGGTTGAGTTTACTATGAAACAGACTGTCACCTCTGGATATTGACTTCAATGTCCACTTTTATATTTACATATGCTCTGTCCCTAATATTGAGCATTCTAATCCCAAAATATAGCATACATTAAACCTACATTTTATCATATATATATATATATATATATATATATATATATATATATATATATATATATATATATACAGTTATAGATATTTATTATTTTTTATTATAGATATATAAAGATTACAATAGTTCATTAAAGAATTTAAGATCAAGATGTGATCAAGACAATCATTTGGAAAATTAAAAAAAACATTGAAAATATTAGCAAGATAAAAAGATTTGAGAAAATATTTGAAGATGCTGATGTTACAAAAGTAAGAAAACACGAAAAATATTACGAATATTGGCTAAAGGCATGAAAGTAACTAAACTACCATCTACACTATAAATGAGCTCGTATATATGAACGTATGTCCTTTATGGAAATCAAATCTTTGACTAATCTTGATCAACCTTTCACGAGGGGATACGTTTGGATCTAGATTAGGTTATAGGCTATTAATATATGGGGGAATTGAGAATAGTGCGATGCCTGGGGCCAAAAATGAGTTCTGTAGGTTGTAAATGTTTTTCACATTGAGTTATTTTGAAATATGCCATTAATAAAAGTTATAGATAATCCAAACACATAAACATTGCACAAGTTTTCTTTTAAAGAGAAGCAATAGTGCACCCCATAGGGGCCTAAAATAGGGTTTGTATTTAGTAAAATCTTTTCACATGGGCTTATTTTGAAAAATAATCCATTAATAAAATTTGTATTGAATCAAAAAGCATTTGAAGTAGGGGTATAAGATGCTCCAAAGGACCAAGAATAGATTCTGTAATAGTCGAACTTGAGTTATCAAGTTCAAAATTGCATCTGATCTGACATCTATATTGCCCAATATTGTGCAATACTTTGACGTAATATATGAATAACATGAGTATACTTTAGACCTTGCATTAGTTATACTTAATACTTTGTTGGTGACACATCTGCTATAAATTAGTGGAATTACGTTATTAGTGACATAAACTATTATTATTATTATTATTATTACAGTTAGGACAGCAAAATAGTTAATTTCTGGAGTTTTTTTTCATTTTGTGACTCCCTGTATTGTGTGTCGGTTAAATTTGGAAGTATGTGTGTATGTGTGTGGGTGTGTGTATACTGATTCCATGTAATTTGGGAAGTATGTGTATATGTGTGTGTGTATGTACTGATTCCTTGTGATGGGACGGTACGTGTGTGCGTGTTTGTGTGTTTGTGTGTGTGTGCATGTGTGTGTGGGTGTACAGATGTGTTCACTGATTCCTCCTAGTGAGACAGTATGTATGTACGGAGAGGGGATATACACATATATACACGCATGCTGACAAAAGCACACGAAAATGAAAATAGATCTAAGAACACACAGGGGTCATTAAATGATAAACATGCCGATAACTACTCCATCATTTCTGGAACCAATCTTTATTGTTTTATAACCCTTCCCGCAGAACTTTTCACTGACACTTTGAATCACTAACACAAAAAAGAAAATGTCTCATATCGAGAATATTTAACATCGAAAAACATAAAGAAAAAATTATTTTTAATTATATGTGGAAATCTCCACCCTTTGCCTGATGACGGTTGCGAGGCCGGAAATACATGTAGCAAAATTAGCATGAGTAAGGATCATATTGGTTGGTTGTCTACTTTCTTCTTTCTCTTTCCTCCATTCACACTTGGCTACAGGTGGACGAATCCGGCCATGTTCTTTATTTTGACGAACTTTTTTCTTTGATTGAGAATTTAACTTTTTAAGGTTCTGTATTATCAGGTTGAGAAATAACCCCAAATGTAAAATTTATTTTATTACTTTCTTTTTTATTTGTTTAATGACTTCCTTAGTGACCCTTCTGGTAACTTGTACTTTAGCAGGAGGTGATCTACTCTATAAAACTTGATTACTATCACACTGACGTCAAAAAGTTGAACATTTCTTAGAAGGCCTATGCCATTTTGTCTGCCTTTCAACTATGCGAAGTTTGAAATTACACTTTTCATTTCATTAATATTATTTCAAGTCTCTTTAAATTTTTGTAACTTTAATTTTTTAAATTTTCTTTTCTTTTATTCTTATTTTACATTTATTTTTTTTATCTATATGTTGATTTTTCCCACACTTCTAGCAGAACCTTCCGTGCTTTTTAATTCGGGCATAATGTATCTTTATCGACGTGTGTGCCTGCCTATATATATATATATATATATATATATATATATATAGGTAAGGATCGCATTGACTGATTATCTTCTTTTTCCTCAGGGTACCCTCCAATTTATCTCCACCTCTGATCTTTCATCTGGTAGTGGTCATTGCGACTTATACTAAGTTAAAACTTGATTTGGTCAATTTTTTTTAAGGGAAGGAAAACTCAGATCAACAATCAGCAACTCGCGTTAATCTTGCAGAGGAATGAATGGCTGTTGCGTTATGAGAACGCGAGCGATCCCTTCAGTCTTCAGAACCCTGTTTGTAAAGTGCCGGGCGACATTAGGTGAACTTTTGGACTCGTGGAAACAATATGAGAACTAAAAGCCAAACCAAAATGTCCGATATGGCTCTTCCAGTAGATAAACAGGGAGCCCGTACCCCAGGAGGTAATCTAGCTGATGTCGAAAAATCTGCTATAGGAATAAACTCTTACACAAATAATGAATCTTCGTCCCTACAATGATGACCCTTCGAATTTTCACGCTAGACCCACAACCATTAGTTTAAAGAAAAAAAAAGTAAAAAGATCGTGTGAGGAGTTCAAACTCTTTATGGATGCGTCTAGGAAACGTTGCACAAACCTCAGAAAAGCATAAAGATAAACATGGACATATGACTTTTGGCGAGAATAGGTTGGACAAGCTATAAGAAAGAATATTGACGAAAATAAACTCACTAATATAAGAAGTTACATCATGAGAAAAAACCGATTGACAGATGCTGAAATTAAAGAAATAAAAAGAACTTCAACCAGAATAGGTGAAGCCCCAGAACGTGAAAGGGAACCAGAAATGGACATAAAATTACTAACATTGCACAAATCAAATGAAGAAACTGAGATACACACCAATCACTGTGAAGATAATGCTGATAGATTAGAAGAGTTGGAAAGACGTGATCTTAGTCGTTCACAAGCCTGCAATAAAACAAGTCCAAAACACATTGAACAAAATTATTTTACGGAAAACAAGAATAATATAAAAGAAGCCAAGAACGCAATCATGAGACATATACGTCAGAAATTGAGGAACGAGATCAACTGCCAAAATTACAACCCAAAAAACAGAACCACAAAATTATTAAACTCTACAATGCAGCACTCAAATTAATTCTAGATGAAGACGATCCACATATAAATCTCATCGAAGCAATACATGCATCAGCAACAGCATCAAAGTCAAAAAAGGCAGTTTCACAGGCAAAAAAAAATCCACTTTGGAAAAGAAAAATAGAGAAAGTATGTAAACAACTTAGAAGTTAATTATCAGTACTTGATGAACTGGCAAGAAGAACAAATGTAAGGACTATAAAAATAAAATACAAAATTAGGAATGAAAATGAAGTCTTATCAGCTAAATAAAAAATAAAGCAAACAATACAACTGAAGGCTCAAAGAATAAGACGCTATAAAAAAAGATCAAGATTCTTCAGACAGAACAAGATCTTTCAAACCGATGCGAAGAAATTTTAAGGAGAAATAAATAAACAGAAAAACTGAAGTAACAACCCACCCTAAAACAGAAGAGGTTATACAGTTCTGGGGGGAAAGAAATTCGCGTTTGCCCTAAAGAACATAATAATGAAACAGAGTGGATTGCGCAAGCGGGTGGAATGGATGAAAAATAAGCCCGAAAAAAGCATGGGTGGAAAACACAGAAGAGAATGTTGAATGTGTACTGAAAAAATTGCACAACTGGAAATCTCCAGGAATAGATAAAATTCCTACCTTTTGGCTCTGTTATCTACATGCAGCACACAAAAAACTATCCAAAGAAATGGTCAAAGATCATAGTAAATTTCCGCTATGAATAACCAAAAGAATTACCTTCTTTCTACGCAAGAATGGTGACACAAATGTCCCAAAATCTACAGACTAATTACATGTCTTCCCACTACTTACAAACTGTTGACACCTATTCTGACAAAACAGATATATTCCTTTTTAAAAAAACCTAACATACTAACTCTTGAACAAAAAGTGTGCAAACGTAGCTCTTACGGATGTAAAGACCAATTGCTAAGTAATAATATGATCTTGTAAAACAGCTTCATTAAAAAGAAAAATCTCAGTAGTACCTGAATAGATTACAGTGTACCCCATTCCTGGATCTTAAAGTCTTTAAATATATACAAGATATCACCCGTCGTCATCATTTTCATCAAAGTATGCCGATATGGAAAAGAACACTTCAATTTAGTCATATAGAGTTTATAAGTCTGATGAAATAAAAATTAACAGAGGAATATTTCAAGGTGAAACTTTTGCTACTTACTTTCTTATATCCCTAATAGTATTAAATAGCTAACCTAACAGGACGGAATATGGCTATAAATCAAAAGAAAAAAAAAGCCATTTATTTTACATGGATGACTTAAAATTGTATGCTAGAAATGAGAGGAAGCAGGAAGGGCTCCTGAAAGCAGTAATGACATTGGAGTGGAATTCGGTTTAGATAAATGTGCTAAAGCTACAATTTTACAAGGGTCACTACAACAAACCTCCTCAATTAGGTTAGACTCTGGGGGTGATAATCAAAGATTTAGAGCAAGATGAAGCTTATAAGCACCTCGGTGTAAATGAGACTGAAGGAATTCATCATAAAAAATCAAAGAAATTCTGCAAAAAGATTACTATAGAAGGGTTCGACTGATATTAAGAACTGAATTGAAGAGTATTATGGTCATTAATAGTCTTGCCATGCCAGTTGTTCAATATAGTTTCAACATCTAGAACTGGACTAAATGATATCAGAGGAATGTATTCTAAGGCAAGAAAGTTTCTTTCTAAGCTTCCAAAGACTGATGCAGACCGTCTATACATACCCTGTAAAAAAGGTGGAAGAGGTCTTATTCAGCTAGAATTATCATACAAGACAGCAACTATTGGCTGACATCGAAACAACAATTGACTGGATGATACAAATAATCAAACAGAACGAAAACAGAAAGAAAAAATATTCAATCATGAAAAATTGTAAATAGAAACGAGATTTTCATTTAGTAGATTTCGTAGAAAACCAAAACAGAACCGAAGAACAAATTGTTGCAGCAAAAATTTTGAAAAAGTAAGCCAAGGATAAATCTCTTGAGCAGCTGAAACAACGCTGGTAAGCCAAACCTAAGCATGACCAGAACATGTTAATAAAGCCGATGTTGATAAAGACGGTTACGAGCATTTGGATTAGAGGCTGAAACGGAAGTTTTTATTCTTGCAGCAGAAGACCAGAAGTTTTTTTTTATAAATAGAAACCTTCAGGCAAATATCATGCATAATTGTATAGATCCAAAATGCTGGTTTTTTGACAAACATCAGAAAAAACATTAACCCAGCTAATCTCACAATGTTTTGTACTTGCGCCAAATGAATATAAAAATCGTCACGATAATGTAGGGCAATACTTAGAATGGATAATGTGCAAACACTTTGGAAAAGATCTTTATAAACACTGGTATGAACATAACCCAACACCGGTTACAGAAATAGAAGACATCACAATTCTATGGGATTATACCATCTTTACAGACAGGAATATTATAGCAAATAGGCCGGTCCTAATTGTCAAAACCGAAAAAAACTTGCCTCCTAATTGATATGCCTTGCCCAGTGGACTGTAACCAAGGAACTTGAAAATCTATCGATGTATAAAGACCTGGAAATCAAAATTGAAAAAATGTGGAAATTGAGAACAAGAATAGTACCAGTCACAGTAGGTGCGCTTCGAATGATAAAAAAGGAATACAACAACACATTGAAAAAATCCCTGGAAATTTCAGATTAAGAGAAATACAAAAAATTGTCTTGATAACTACTGTCCATACACTAAAAACGTTGTTCATGTAATGTGAAGTTATGGTAGTTAGAAAAACAAATCATGAAATATAGCCATAACAACACACCACTAGCTGCCTTAGGTCTTCCCGGAGACTTTGTATGTAGCGTGGCCATAGAAGAAATCGAAATATGATGATGATGATGATGATGATGAAGCATAATACACCTAACGCAGCGTCAAAAAGATTAAAAATGTAAGCAAATGCAATGGACCAGATGTAGAAACGATGGCAAGATAAACCTCTTTAAGATCAACAATCTCTCCGCGCTAAACAAATTAATATAGCAAAGCCCGTACCCATCAGTGGTTACGTAGTGCAAGGTTAAAAGCTGAAACAGGAGGTTTCATTCTTGCTGCACAGGTGCAATGCTTGCTAACTAGAAATTACCAAGTACATACTGTAAAATTGTATCAACCCAAAATAGAGGTACTGCGATAATTATTCAGAAACAATCGACCATTTTGTATCTTAAAGATACATTACAGTCTGCAAGGACTGCCATGTCATTAAGAAGGCACATTTTCAGAAAAAACATTAAAGTACAAGGATCTTGAAATCGAAATCTCAAAAATGTGGCATATGAGGACATCAACAATTCCATTTGTAATTGGAGCCCTCGGATTGATTGGAAAAGTTTCCGAGAGACTCATTGAAGGGATTCCTAGTAGCCAAAATCTACTCACAAACACAGCCCACGCATAACGAAAGGCTTTATCTATATAAAATGTCTGTGATCTTAGGGTTTCTTTTCACCTCAAAATTTTGCCTCAGTGGCAAATGTCAGGGTTCCATTCTGACCTTTTCCCGGAAAGAAAGGAGTATACACCAGAAATCAAATGAAATAATAATAATAATAATAATAATAATAATAATAATTATTATTATTATCGAAAATGACGATGCTTCAACCTTTAGAACACAGTAGGATTTGATTTGAAATATAAAAAAAAAAAACAGAAATAAACAGGAAATTAAGTAAAAACAAAACCTTACTTAAAGGACACATGGTAAATTTCCTATATTTATTTTGTGGTAAGATGAAGTTTTTTATCGCCGAGAAATACGATAATAATACTAAAAGGATCATAAAAATATTTATCTGATTATGGTACAAAGATAAAAAGAAGAAATACAAAGGTGGCAGGTTGTGTTGCTCTATTTTTCAAATATCAAAAGTTCACCAGCCTTGAAAATCTTCATTCGAACAGAGGCTTTTGCTTGAACTCAAATATCTAGGAGTGCCACCGAGAGAATTACGGCAGGAATCTGTCATGAAGTAGGTATAGATATTAGAACAAGAATCGTCTTCACTGCATTATGAGACCTGATTTGCAAGACGAGTTAGGTAAGCAGTACTCTACAGCAGGCGCACCAAAACTTCTCGTATTTTTACTGATCGTGTGTATAGACAACTTTCTAAAATTCGCAGTAAAATCTTGTAAAGATAACCAAGAAAGAATTTCTTACCAAAGACTCGCGGCAGAGAAACGCAGCTCGTCGATCTCACTTGACAGATCTCAATTTTTAGGAAGCAGCATTTTAGGGAAAGCTGAGGCTGGAGATATTGAAATGATGTATCACATCATAAAGCACCTGTATGCACTCAGAGATTGTTTTTTGTTTCTAGTATATTTTTTTATAACTTTTACAATAAGTGCTTTGTTAGAAACTTGTCCCCAGCTTTTGCACCTGAATAATAATAATAATAATAAGAAGAAGAATAATAAGAATAAGAAGAAGAAGAAGAAGGAGAAGAAGAAGATAATGATGATGATGATAATGATGATGAGGATGAAAAGTTACCCGAGAACTGACAGGAGGAAAAATAGAGTAACTGCAAACTCGAAAACGCGAAGCCAAAGATGTAAAAAAAAAAGACAAAAAGAACTACAGATAAGGCCATTTTAGGTTAGAGACTGTTAATAACAATCCAGAAGAATCTATATTAGAGCCAGGAAAGAGGAGATACTGCAAAATCGTAAATGGAGACGATCAGTCATACAGAAAGTGAATGTGACAAAGCAACTCAGAATAAATGTAAAGCTAGGCGTAGTTAATTCACTCGGAATTACGCAAACAACAGGTATTTGACTATGCGAAACAAATAATATATGCACTAAACAGAATATGTCTCGAAAAGAAAATATTATATTCTCTGGGACTTTGATATTCAAACAGATCACCCAATTCATGACAAAAGGTCAAGTCTAGTCAGAATTAAAAAAAAAAACCCAGAGTTTTTAATTCGCTATTCCAATAGAGAACAGAGAACATTGGAAAATAATAAATGAAAAAATAACTGAGAAAATTCTGAAAATTCTGCTCTTGTTTGACACCTGAACTTTAAATTGGAGAGGGAACTGCTCAGTCCTCACTTTCCAGTTTCGTTAAAGTCCAAAATGGTGTTCGAGTCCTTGTTGATGACAAGTTATTTTCCACCTACCAACCTCTCTCTCATAGGCGGGATATAGAAACCTTCTTATTGCTCTAAGGCTACTTCCATGGAAAGTGCACGGACGAATTACATTCCTTGTTGCCGTCAGTTCTGACCTTCACGGATAAAACCAACGATATCACTCACATTTTGGCAAACCACCCACATTCTCTGCATATTCCATTGGTGAGAAGTAATTTCCACTCGAACAGCTTTTTCCCCCGAACCATAGCTATGTGTAACCGACTCTCAACAGGATGTTTCTCCGATAAACCCTTATCCTCCTCTCCTATCCACATAAACTGCCTCATAATGTAACCAGTTCTAGCTCGAGTGACCTTGTACAGGGGGAAACACACACACACTATACATACATATATATATATATATATATATATATATATATATATATATATATATTAGGTTCTTCCATTAGGTCACGTAAAAAAGCTGCATATCACGATTAAAAAGGCTCATGAATCAGTTTTTCTCAATATGTTGTTATTAATTGAAAGCTAAAGCATTAAATTTATTACTTACAGTAAGTAACATATTCTGGTATCTTTCAGACAGAAATTATATAGATTGGAATGTCAAATATATGCTCGATTTTTGTTTAATTTTCTTAAAAGCGGCCATTTTCTTAAATTTTAAGAAATTTGTAAACAAACAAAATTTTGATTTTAAATTTCTTCCTAAAATAAATTTATATATTTTTGACACGTTATTTGATTAAAATTAGAAAATTTAAAGTTAAATTAATTTGATATGAAACAAACAGTACTTACTTATAGCATAAAAATTTGTATCCAAACATTTCTTAACGATGTGTCTGAATTTATCAAAGAAATCGATTGTGACGAGGTGATGACAGATTACTATTGATGATCAAAATTGAAAATTTTTGCAAAGTAGTACTTTTTAAATATTAACATTTTTATTCAGCAATTATGTGATATCTATTTTTTATTTCATACTTTCTTAATTAGATAATTGTTTAAAATTTTTTAAGGATTACGTCGTGTATACATTTCCATACGTAGAAATTATGAATGTTTTTTTCAATATAATTTTTTTTCAAATTATTTTAAAAATATTTTGGGTCAAACGACTGTTATGTGCTTTTCAAATTTCGATTCGTAAATTTACTTTTTCATTAACGTTATCATTACATTACATGCTTGAAAGCAATAAAGAATTTTAAACAATTTTTGAAGTATTAAGAAGTTAATGAAAAACATTTTAAAAATGGGAAAGAAATTTGTAAAAAATACATTATTCATCGAAAAAATTTTATTTCTTCACAAAATAATGTCATAAGTATAACGTATTTACAAAAACAGGTGAAAGCTTTTCTAATTAATTAATGTCATAGTTTTTTTACATTTTTTTTATAATTCAGAGCAGATTTTCTATGATATGGGATACTGTTTAAAAAAACAAAAACAAAAAAAAACTGGTGATTTACTTTCTATAAAGAGTCCTGTTTATAACTAATAAAACAAATCCCGCGCGTGAAGATTTAATTTCTCGAAATTTCATGAAAATATGTAAGTGGATGGAAACGTGTTAAAAAAAATCTCTTTTCAGCAAGATTTTCTAAAAAAAAAATTCAAAAATAATTTCATTCATTTGTGAATAAGTCCTGAAAGTTTCATTAAAATCCGACAATTATTTGATTTTTGCAAGAATTTACTAAATTAACGTGTGTTTTCCTCGGGAAAAGCGCACAATAAAACAAACCAATTTTTTTACACTTCTCGCGCTGTCGTTAAAAAAAAAAATTTAACAAAAATTTTCTACGTGCTAGAAAGGAGTAAAAAATTGTAAAAAAAAAATACTTAAAAATACTTTGGTCTTTCCTCTTCATAACAGAATATACATATTGATACAAAACTTTGTTTTCGTTGATTTATGGACCTTTTTTCATCGTGATATGCTGCTTTTTTACGTGACCTAGTGGAGGAACCTAATATATATATATATATATATATATATATATATATATATATATATATATGTGTATATAGGATATAAAAGTGTGTGTGTCAAGGACAAAAGTCCATATAAACATATTTTCACAAATCCTTCGTTTTTGAGTTAAGTTTAAAGAAAATTTACCGTAGATGGCGTTGTGTTACTATGTAGACTGTTACATTTGTCATTCATGTACATTTATGGTTACTCTGTCCTCACCGTTTTACGTGTGTAGTTGTGAGTTACCTGAAAATTGTTCCGTTTTAACAACGGCATGATATTCATATCGTGAGCAGGCAAATATGGACGGGAGTCCGCACGGCAGTATCAGATTGCGTTTCCAGGCCTTTGAGGGTATTCATCGTCGTGTTACTGAGGCAGGATCAGTAGTACCACAAAATATAGATCAAGAAAGACCGAGATCCACTCGTTCACCTGATTACAAACAGCACATTCTACAGGCTGTGGGAGATGATCCAAGTATTAGCACACGTCAAGCGGGCTTGGCATGTTGTACATCTCATAATACCACATGGTGTGTACTTCAAGAGCAGCTCCTGTATCTGTATCCCTTGCAACGTGTGCAGGGTCTTTTGTCCTCTGATCACTGACCAATTTGCCAGTCGTTTATTCCATTACTGTTCCATTGTTTGTTTTTTCAGTCTTATTTACAGATGAGACAAAATCTGGAAGAGATGGAATAACAAACTTACACAACCAACATTTGTGGGTGGATCAGAATCCACATGCTACAATACAAGCTAGATACCAGCATCAGTTTTTGATTAATGTATGGACTGAAATTGTAGATGACTGTCTAGTAGGTCATATGTTCTGCCAGCTCGTAACACACTTCCAGACCGGCTAGCAAATGTATCCCTGCTAGTACGATGGTGTATGTGGTTCATGCATGATGGGGCTCCAGCTCATTTTAGTCATAATGTTCACGATGCTCTGGTTGACATCTATCATGAAAAATGGTTATGTAGGGGAGGGCCGGTTCTATGGTCTACACTTTTCCTCCACCTCAATCATTTGAATTTTTATTTGTGGAGGCCACCTAAAACAATTGGTTTATGCAGTATATTTTAATAATTCAGAGAGGCTTCATCAACTTGTCATTGGGGCCAGCAAAACCATTCGACACCGTGTGGGAGTAAGCCAGAAACGATCCGACGGTGCATGCATGTGTAGAAGCAAGTGGAGGACATTTTGAGCATTAGTTATGAGTTGGTATATTGAGGTACAACTATGGCCTTTTGGAGATATGTTTATACACTTACCTTATTTACATTTTACCTTGTTTTGGTGTCAGGAACCAGTCCCCAAATTTTTAAAATTATTTTTGATACACACACACACTAAATCTATCTATCTATCTATCTATCTATATATATATATATATATATATATATATATATATATAAGTGAGAAAAAGAACAGATGGTGTAAAATTCCACTGTTCGTAGCATTTACTTTTTAAAAGTGCTCAATACAAAGTAGAGCAATATATTATTATTTGTATTATAAGAGATTATAATAAAAAACATGTTGAAATCGCTACACAAGGATTCCATGTTTCAATACTTTGATTGTACTTCTTCAGGCGATGGTATCCCCCCCACGAGGGTTGCATGTGGAACAAGGCCGAGTTTAACGTGGGTTTCCCGAGCTCGTAGGCTCGGCCAAAAAATGCCCGTAGAACCCGTATAAACGGGATCGGGTTGATCAACCTCCCTGAACGAGACTCTGCTCTTCGGCGGAGCCTCGTCCGGGTTCCTCTCTGCTCAGAGGCAGAGAGTTCGACCGTCAAGTCGAGAAGCTCGGCTTGATTCTTCAGGCGATGGTATGTAACTGGTGATTAAATGATTTTTAAGAAAATTAAAACAGAATTGTGGGTATGTCTAGATTAACCAAATAAATGTCAGATCTAAGCTAAATAGAAAAGTAAGCTCAGAGAGTGGATGTGGGTGAGTTATTTTTTCATGCCATGATATACCTGAACCTGGCCATCATTGACAATTGCAGAAATTGCATTGACAATGTATTGTGATTGTAGATAAATATGTTCAATTATTTGAAAGGACGTTAAAAGGTGGGGTAAGTTAATCAGAAGTTCACAGAAAAAAATAGATTCAGGAAGCTTCTTAAAGGGCCTGTAGATAAAATTAAAAATGTGGAAAACCTATATAAGATATTAATGATACTAACTTGACATAACAATATTAAAGCTGAATAAACAAAATAAGGTAATTACTGTAGAGGACGGATCATTATATGATAACAAATTATGGCTATAAAAAAATGTAATACATAATTTTAAAAATTGAACTGTATTTTAAGGTAAAAGATAAGCTGCGTCGGCAATTTACAGTTAATTCACTCCTTTGGTTGAATAGGAATTATTTGTCAGCAAATTTGATAATTTCTAATTTTTCATATAAACATAAGAAGCAAGGTTCATTTAAAGATTTATAAGCTTTAGCTTTTTTTTTTTCATTATTTTCCATTTTACCATAGGGGTTTATTAACTTCTTTTAAGTTTAACAGTGGAGTAAGAACAACTCTGTTGACAAATTCGATATTTCCATGGAATCGGTAAACTCTGCTGAGTCTTTCAACCTTGTTAGTTTATTTATCTTATATAATCTTAGTGTCCACCATGATATCAACATTGATAATATAGGCTTGTATAGAGATGATGGCCCTATGGTGGTGAAAAATTCCACAAAAATTAAAGCTGGATGATCGTAGGAATAAAAATAGAAAGAGAAAAATCATATGATACATCCCCACTCATTTAATCTAAGTTAGAACAGAAGTTTCTCTGTTTAACTGAGAAACAGATCCCCAGAAATAATTCACTTAGTATGATTTTTAACAGAAATACAATAAAACTAACCTATAGCTATACCGATAATAAGCGTAACAATGACAAACGACAACTGAACATGTAATTGTTAAAACATACAGAATCTAAAGATAAAACGAAGAATCAATAACTTGATATATGCTAGGGTAAAAATGGTAAAAGAAATGCATAAAAACAAACCTTCACCAAAAAGAGCAAAAACTAGCTTGAAGAATAAAATGAGAAAGACAATTCTTCAAAGTAAAAAGAGACGGAAGAAAGACATGTCTAGCAACAATTATATACGAAAAAATAAAGCAGACCATTAAACATATAGACAAAGTAAATAAAAAAATAACCATACAAAAGTAAGAAATACCTATAGCAAAGCAAGAAATAAACAAGACACGGCTTATTAAAGGTAAAAAGACTAAAGAGTTACAAAAATTATCAAATATAAGCAAATCTGCATTTTCCCAAACAAGGAAATGAAATTTAACTCAGCCATAAACAGAGAAATGAGAAAAAAACTGGTTGGACAGGTGCACATAATATATTGAATGGAATATACGCATACCAAAAGACAATTAAGCACCAGAATCGTTAAAACCTTACACGCTTCAGTCGTGTAGCTAACACTTACGGTGCAGTGCTGACTGAAGTCCATATTATCTATACCTTCAAACGCTCGATCACTGATATTAATCACTCTTTTCTCATAAATACAACAAATTTAAAACACACACATACACATATACACACGCTTGTTTTGCCTTCTGTTAAGAGAATTAGCTTTTTCTCCTGATTTTCCATTCATTGATATAATCTGAATGCAATGCTTGCTAAAAATGCACTGTTTGAATTATTTTAATGTTTACTTATTGTGTCGTCTATCAATAATTATGTATGTATTCATTAGCTTAATGGAATTCTAATTATTTAATTAATATATTTTGGGCGTAACATGTGAATTGTATATATGCTGTCTACAATAATTAGATCTGTCTGTCTATTACAAGGGTAAATTTAGCAAAAAAGATATAAATCTAAGTCTTTGTTTACACATTAGAATCAGCTTAATTGTAGATTCATGATAAATATGAACGTAAATATGCCATAGATGATGGAATAATACTAATCCATTTGCATTTTATGAAAAAATTTTATGAAGTTCGATGTAAGTTGACAATAACGTTTGAGTAAGTATTAGTCTTAAACACACGATATATTTTGAAGCCATTTTAAGAGAAAAAGATGTGTTTTATATGCCATCAAATACACTGATCTGTATTCCACTCACTGCATAAAAAATAGTCAATAGTGGTGCTAAAAGTCATACCCATAACTTAGCCATTCCAACATAAGATATAAGCAAATGGATTTGTTTTGTGGCCTTGCGTTATATTCCCGACAAGTAACCGACTGTATATTCACTAAATACAGGATACTATAGACAAACGTTAATTGCAATGAACCATCTAATCGTTTTGGTAGGTACCATAGCTTAGAGATAATGAAGAATGATTCTTAGGCCGATATTATGATGTCTGATCCCGTTAAGCTTAATAAATATCATATTCTCCCTATTAATGTCTGTTTATCTATGTATCTACACATAGCACAAACACTCATATATAGAAAGAAACTGTTATACAAGAATATTATAATGTTTTCATTTCTCTTAGAACTGCATTTAAAAGGATGCATGTTATAACTGAAATTCTTCGCTTTGTTGAGATTACAATCTTTGAAGAAGGCTTTATTATGAGCTTCATTGATCTTATACGAAGTTTTTAGAATCTTACTTTTTATGAAATAATGATGACATTTTCTCGATTTTGAAGCTAATATTAATGACAATACATAGTCTTTTAGTAGATTTCCAGGTGAATTGTTCTGACAAACAATTTAATGAGGCACTGATGCAAGGAAGGTATACTTTTGGGTTGGACTTTGGGGGCTTACAGTACCAGGTGTTCCCAAGCGGTCCCCCATCTAAGTACTGACCTGGCTCTACGATGCTTAACTTCGGTGATCGAACGAGAACCGGTGTTTCAGCGTGATTTGACCGTAGGCTAAGCAAAGTCCAAACCCTTACCTCACAGTCGGTGGGAGGGAGTGTAAACGGTAGTGTCAGAGCTATGCCGCCCGGAACTTCGTTCCTGGTAGGGCCACCCAAGGCGGACAGGTCTGACACACACGCCGGCTCTGGTGAGAATCCAAGGAGCGTCTGCATCGGTAACCGGCGGCTTCTGGTCGTTCCTGTCTGTGGGAACCCCGCGGCAAGCAAGAACGTTATCCGAGTAGGCCTGGGTACCCTACTTCTGTAATTTATCCCAAGAATCTTCTCATAACAGGAAGAAGCCGGCTCAATCCGCCCAGGGTGAATGCCGCATCAGTACAGTACAGTACAAGGAAGGTACACAATCATAATTCAGCCAAATGAATTTACATTTGTCTTTATAAAAGGGTAAAAATTTTAGTTATTTGCATTTTTCCTTTTAATAAAGTAAATAACTCAGGCAAAACCGTAGAAATTACAGTAAAACCGAGAAAGCAAAAGAGAGAATGAAAAATTTTAATACTGGCTTCTTGATTTTGATTTTGAGTTGCATAAATATGTGATAACAATAACGTAAAATATATGCGATAACAATAACAGGTGTAAAATAAAGCAGAAAGAAAGAAGACAACGGTTAGATAAAAATGTAGAAAAATAATAAAAAGGGAGAAACAGAGAAGTAGATGAAAGAAGCATAAATAAAATAAAATTAACGAAAATGATGTTAAAAAAGTGTTCTGATCAAGTAAATACTTAAGTAATAATAAAAACAGGTTTGCAGATATATCGTATATTAAACAGTAAGTACACCAAAAGAGTATTACACAACTCGTGGGAGTGTATCGAATGAACTAGTGCTCAATCTATTCACAGTTCCCTGAAACTTCTCTCCTACTAAAATTATGGTAGGCGGAAGAGTCTAACATAGACTCTTAGAGGGAGAACACCACAACAAAAAGAAAAAAATAGGAAAAAATTACAGAAAGAAATTGAAAATCAAAGTAAAAAATATCCGGAGACAAAGATGAAATAATGAAATAAACGAATTTGTAAAAAAATTTTAAATAATTAAATTTTAACCCGAAATGAAAATTAAAAGCATAATAATTTAACGTGATATAAATTAAGAAAAAGTGAGGACGTTTTGAATTTATTTTGAATTATTACAGTGAAAAGAAATAAAATAATTAAAAAATTGACTACAAAAAGAAAGAAAGAAAGAAAGAAAATTCGGTTCACTTTTCTTAATGAAAAGCAAATTACTGAAGAATTAACAGAAAAAGAAAAGCAAAAAAATGAAATTTATCAATTTGAACAAGAAATAATGGAAGATCTAAAAGTTTAACTGATAATGAAAATAGTAAATAATAAGGATAATGATGGAGACAATTTATTCGATCAATAAAAAGAAAATAGATTTCACTTGCCAACTTCTTTCATTTTATTTAAGAAATAATCATATAAAAATAATGAATTTAAAAATGGGCAATTCGAAAAAGTACAAAGACAGTTATATAGAGAAAAACAAAGAATAAGAAAGAAAAAAAATGAGAGACGGGATAGGAGATAACGAAAGTAATAAATATAGAGAAAAACAAAAAAATCTATTCAGAAATATTGATACAATGAAATAGTGAAATATTCTTGATCTGATATATCAAAATCTAACTAAAAGACCTAACATCAAATTTTATTTAATTCATTATTTTTAAATCTATGATAGTTTTCCTATTTTGTTCGGATTGTTTGACGGATTCAATCCAAATCTACAACAGATAGATAGATAAACTAGATAGATAGATAGATATACTTCAACAGATTAATATAGATGTAAAAATAAACGTTACTGAGAAATAAATGAAAGTAAAAAAGTTATATATTGAATAAAAGTGAACAAACTGGAGATGAACAAAAATGAGGCTGAACCAATTTCGTAAGTGTTTGCTGACGAGCACATGTCGCAGCTGGTTGAGGAAAAAGCAAAAAAGAAACGGAAATAATGTGAAACAGAAATAAAATAAAAATATACATACTGAAAAATCTCAGAAAATTGTGCTATACGTTAATGTTACAGTTTTATATTGTTTCTGCCAAGTTGTCCCCCTGTCATATGCATGAAACAAAACATATGACGGTATAAAAATGTTTGAGACGAAACTTTCGATCGAGTATATTAGACGAAGATCTGCTGTTGCTTTTGCAATGAAAACTGAATTCAGAATTACAGTTTGAACAATGAAATATAAATATGAATTCTTACCCTAAATCGTAAAAAAGAACTAAATAAAGTCATTCATTTTAATAAACAAGATTAACTCATTCCGAATGGAAGTTCTAAGTGTTTTAAATGATACTCAAAAACACTATTTAGATATTTGTACATAATTTTTTTCAAGACATATGTGTTAAATTTTGTTACACCACCTTTCGCCATTTTTACGCAAATTCATGATCCTAACATCCCAGACAGATAAACTGAATTAATTGCTTTTTATAGGGTTCCAGATAACTGAAGTTCTCATTAATAGAATAAGTGGTATCCGTAGGTGCACGGTCAGGTAAGTACGGCGTGTCTTGTCGGGCATCTAAGGCAAGTTGTAACAATTTCTGCCTCGTCTTGAAAGAGACGTGAGGTCTGGTGTTGTTGAAAGAGGACACACTCTCGATCGGCCTATTGCGACAGTTTTTCATCGATTACTGCATTTAATTAGTTAAGTTGGGAATAGTATTTTCACCGTCTGTTTGTGGTGAAAAACATCGTAATACACGATGACCTTCCAATCCCATCATTTACACCGAATCAAATTCTTCGTTAACTTTTCGTTTTTCCTAAGAACCTTTTTCGTACTACATTTTTGTGAATATTTCTTTTTTCATCCACTGCGATCTTTCTTTTCAAATATCCCATTTCACGTATGTAAATGTTTTCATATACAATACAACGCTTATTGAATGAGATATGTAGAGTATCTTTGCGATATCCTGCGCTGTGTCACGTAGATTATATTTTAATAAACGTTTCGATTTAGCCTTCATCAATTATTGCATGCTAGTTAGAACGTTTTGAATCCTCCTACTTTTCAAAATTTTCCACATTTGAAACTAAGGAGCCGCTTACTATTTTTTTGTACAGTATTTCTCCTGTCCGTAAATAAAAAAGGCATATTATTTTCGTCCATTTTTGGTTTTAAGACTAAAAAATTAATTTATGCAATCCACACAAGAATCGTGTGGAAAGACACTTTGAAATGTCACTTTTCCGAATATGTTTTTATGTCATAAATTCCAGTGACGTGTAAAACCTTAAGAACTTTTATTCCAGCCCGATACACACACACACACACACACACACACACACACACACACACACATACATACATACATACATATATATATATATATATATATATATATATATATATATATATATATATATATATATATATATATATATATATATACATAAAAGTGGACAACACCCAAAGGCGACAGTCTGTTTCATGCTAAGCACAATCGTCAGGCCATGTGCATTGTGTTTTGCTAGATTTTTATATATAGAAATCAGTGATGCATTTTGGGTAGTCTATTGCATTGTGGGTAGTCTATTGTATCATTATAACGTTTATTTTAGTGGGCGTGCTTTGTTAAGTTTTTATTAGATTATTTATTTATTTATTTGTTTGGATTAATTTATTTTACATGTTTTATTTATTTTATTTTATCTATTTTCATTTATTCGTTTATTCTAGTTGGTTTTCAGATTTCGATCTATATATGTATGTAAAATATGTAAGTAATGTTTATATTATTCATATATTATATATGCGCGGTACTTATTGGGAAGCGCTCAATATAAGTGATAGAACTAACATATTTAGTTGGATTGATGTGAGGTTGTGACTCTGGGTTTCACGCTATTTCCGATCGTCAGACAAAATAATAAAATTTTACATTTTGGATTTATTTATGGTTGCGTGTATCGGCGTTTTTATGGAAGTGGGAGGAAAATTGTCGGAACGTCACTCATACGTACGCAGACATATATACACGCACGTTCACACATTGCAGCTCACACAAACATAAACATATATGAACAGTGTGGGACTGGGCGTATATGCGCATCCATGTGTCGTTGCGTGGATACATACGTAATTGGTCGCTGTATTCAATGTTGGTTTGTGTAGCGAACTTCTTAACATACACATAAAATTTAAACCCCTGAAGATGGTCTTAGATGAGACTGAAAGTATTTAAGAAAATATAAATTATTTGAAAGACAATTTTATTTTTGTTAATCTTTTTTTTTTACGGCTACCAAGAAATTGATTCGTGGACTCGAAAGGATTAAAGCAAAAATAAACAGACATAGCATGTCTAAATTATTTAACCAAACCAGTTGGAATGAAAATATGCTGCTAAAACACACACACACACACACACACACACACACACATATATATATATATATATATATATATATATATATATATATATATATATATATATATATATATATTATAAATTAACTGATTTAAAATATGCTTTTTCGCTACATAGTGATAACCATGTTTAAAAAATGGAAACTAAAATCTTTCCTTAAATAATATTTAAAAATAAAATTAAAAAATTGGAGCTGGTAATATACATACTTATATTTGATAAAAAAAAATAATTTTAAATAATGTAATTCTGTTACATTTACTTGGTTTTAATAAGAAACATAGTCTATTAGTAATTAAGAGTAAAAATATTTTAAAATTGTAGTTTAATAAAACGTATTTTAACACAAACACACATAAAAAATCCTTGAAAATTAAAAAAAAAACAGACGACATGCATTTAACGGATGTCACAATTCGTTGAAAAATAAACCCCTACCCTCCCTAAACTTAACCTCTTTTTCGAACGTAACTCATAAATGATACAACAATAGTTAATAAAAATGAACACGCTACAGCCCCTGTTTGAATGACGGGATTCCTCTGTATCCTTGGAAACAGTAAATTTTGAATTTATGTGTGTTTATAACTCAGTAAATTTAAAAAATAAGTTATTCCAATATTCGCTTGAGGATAAAACAGAACTAATGCTTTTAATTTAATTATATAATTAAATTTAAAGTTTTTAGCTTCCATTTTTTAAACATGTTTATTACTGTGTAGCGAAAAATTATATTTTAATTTAGCTAATTTATAATATTTATGCTCTGTAAATTTACATTGAGCACTGTTTTGTAAAAATAAAAAAATAACAAGAACACCAGATTATATATCTTACTGTTCTTTCTTATATATATATATATATATATATATATATATATATATATACAAGTGTATGATTGGTGTATAGGGAATACATTTCAATCACCAACAATAACTATTCTTAAAAGAGTGCTCAATTCAGAGTAGAGTGAATAGAATTATTTATTTAAAAATTATAACATAAATATGCTATAAAATCATTACAAAAATAGCCATTTTGTTTCAACACCTTTGGTGTTAATCAAGTGATGATGTTGAATGTAGAGTGTACAATGAAGGTTTTAAAAGATTCAAATCAACTAACCAGCCCTTGTAAGGAGAAACGCTGTTACATGAGCTGAAATGACCAATCAAAAAACAAGTATACGAGAATTAAAAAACTTGATAACGAAGTAAGGTTATAATAATTATTAAATGCTTTAAAGTTGGGTTTATACTAAAATAGAATTTATTCTAATAAGTATTAAATTATACGATAACATTTGAAATTAAAATTAAAAACTACCCATTTCAAAAATGTAAATTTAATCTATATTAAGTTTAAAATTTTTAAATTATTGAGGAAAAAAAATGCATATGTTATTCTATTCCTTTTTTTCTATTGAAATTACGTTAGAATAAACGTTAATATCGACTGCCCTTAACTCAATGACAAAATGGATACAGATATATACATTGGATTATGACATCTTGCGAAAGACAATACAAACACAATCAGATTATAATACATCAGCACGCAGACATAATTAGATATATGCACACACAAAAAAAATGACGAGACAGGAAATATTTGCATGACCTTCTACAAAAAAATAAAATAAAAATATTTAAACCACACGCATACACAATGAAATGTGCATGCATTTTACTATACACAGACACCGAAAAAGATACGTACATATACCCACATACATTGATATAGACACTCTGATATAACACTAAAGAAATATTCAAGATTGAAGGTGTTAAACGAATTCTGACCACATATTAAAATATTACTTATACGGGCCAATAACAAACAATAGTTAAAGAAAGGATATTAAAATAGATATATACGTATAAAAATAACGCCATCTAATATATTGTTATGGGTTCTTACGCATAATAATAATAATGCACTATTCCATACTTAATAAATACCTCGACTCAGGAGTAGGCAAGGAGTCAGTAGTTCAAGTCGAGTCAAGAGTCGAGTCAGAGGCAGTCCGAAACAGAGTCGCGTTCAGACAATTACTGCAAGTTATCGGAATAGTGATACTGGTCGAGACTACATTGTTCTCTCTACTAAACCTGATTGTTCATACTAACACTTCTACTTCTCTGTATATATTCCTGTTTGTAATATATCTGTGTTATTCCAGACCTGTGTTCGAGTTCTTCTTTATTGGTTCTACCTTGGACTATCACCGTGGTACAAGGAACCGGACCATAACATATATAAAAAACGAAAATTCCAAGCACACATATACACCTAATTGTACATTAAGTGAAAGAAAATAAAAACTACCTACAACTATATGTGTACAGTGTACAGTGTACAACCATTCATCACTACAGACAGAAGTGCAGAAAAGCCAACCTATAGACAAACATATAGACACATATATACATATACACGCATATACACATACACATATATATATTTACACATATAGACACATACACATACGCGTACGCATATGCATATATACACATACAGAAGCCAGCATAAATATATCAACCTACACAGCAACTTAAAAAAGTAAACAAACCAAATATAAATATATATACATACATACACATACATACATATACACACACACACATACATATATATATATATATATATATATATATATATATATATATATATACATCCATATCTACACACACATAAATATATGTATGAATATATATACATATATAATCTTAAACATACATATATACAAACAAACATATAAATACACGCATATATATATAAAAAAATCTTGAATATTTCTTTAGTATTATATCAGAGTGTCTATATCAATGTATGTGGGTATATGTACGTATCTTTTTCGGTGTCTGTGTATAGTAAAATACATGCACATTTTATTGTGTATGTATGTGGTTTAAATATTTTTATTTTATTTTTTTTTGTAGAAGGTCATGCAAATATTTCCTGTCTCGTCACTTTTTTTTTGTGTGTGTATATATCTAAATATGCCTGCGTGCTAATGTATTATAATCTGATTGTGTTTGTATTGTCTTTCGCAAGATGTCATAATCCCATGTATACATTTGTATCCATTTTGTCATTGAGTTAAGGGCAGTCGATTTTAACGTTTATTCAAACGTAATTTCAATAGAAACAAAATGAATAGAATAACATATGTATTTTTTCTATTTTCCTCAATAATTTAAAAATTTTAAACTTAATATAGATTAAATTTAGATTTTTGAAATGGGTAGTTTTTAATTTTAATTTCAAATTTTATCGTATAATTTAATACTTATTGGTTAGAATAAATTCTATTTTAGTATAAACCCAACTTTAAAGCATTTAATAATTATTATAACCGTACTTCGTTGTCAAGTTTTTTGAATTCTCGTATACTTGTTTTTTGATTGGTCATTTCAGCTCATGTAACAGCATTTCCTCTTACGATGGGTGGTTAGTTGATTTGAACCTTTTAAAACCTTCATTGTACAGCCTACATTCAACATTATCACCTGATAAGACACCAAAGATGTTGAAACAAAATGGCTATTTTTGTAGTGATTTTATAACATATTTATGTTATATATATATATATATATATATATATATATATATATATATATATTACCAATTTGTGACTGGTAGGGATAATTCAAAGGAGGATATTAATCCAGGGCAAACTCAATACAAAGAATATTAGTAATAATAATAATAATCACCAAGAAGAAAACCTTAATATTCATTTCGATTATAATTTATTTCGTGAATATCTATATATTCAACTTAGCAAACCGAAAACTTTTAGCCAATGGAGACAATACCACGGACTGGTAGATTAGATTGACAGGGAGAGGGGAAAGCAAGATCGAAGTGAAGAGAGAGCGAGGGGAAGAAGAAAAATGGCTGATGCTCACATTCTTATAAAAAGTGAGATAGAGAGAGTTTATTGAAAGGACATAGAAGAAGGAAATAATGAATAGGTAGTAGTAAGCTTTAACATGATTGACTCGGCCAAGAAATTTCCTTCAAAGTGTGGAACTTTGTATATCGGATTATACAGCAAATTGATTGATATGGCCCGTTAACTCTAACAACACCTATAAGCCATTTCACAAAGAAAATCAAAATCCTATTTACATTACTGTAAACTCAAAACACCCAAACTCAATAATTAACCAAATTCCTCACACTATAAACACTAGAATAAATAAATTATCGTCCAAGAAAAAATATTTAATGAGAACAAAATAATTTATGACTAAGGCCTCAGCAAGTGTAATTTCAAACAAAAATTAGTTTACTAAGAATCGGTGGAGAATAATAAAACAATAACACAAACATAAAAGAGAAAGACAACCCCAACTTTCTGTAAGCTATCCAATATAAATATTGGCTGACACTTCTTAAACTTAGTCGACAAGCACTTTAATCAAAATAACTCTCCACAGAAAATCTTCAATAGAAAAACTTTCAAAATTCCTGCACCAAAAACATGCAGAATATTATAAAAGGACACAACAGCCAAATGCTAAAAGCATCCCATGATGGCAAAACAACAGAAAAAAAAAACAGCTTTTGTAATTTTAAAGCCGGGACCAATTGCCCAGTAATTCAGAAAATGTGGTATACCAAGCTACCATTTTTCCGAAAGAAAACATCAATGCTAAAAAAAAAAAAAAAAAAAAACGTAAGTAGGGATATCCGCTGGAAACTGGAAACAAAGATTATACAGTTACCGATATTCCTTCTCTGACATTCCTTCTCCAATGCTTCCTTGAGAAACCAAACTGCTCTATCCAAGCATTATTGGAAGATTAAAGATAGAGGTTTCACCCCCCTGATCAAATGGTAAATCATCTGTCTCAAACCCCCAACAACTTCCGGGAAAGATGCGATTTGTATATACGTGAAAAATTGCAATAATTAAATACACAAATGCTAAACAGTTGTTAAATCAACGGAACGAATTAACTTTCAAGTGTAGACATAAGAACAAATTTAAAATCCTCTAAAAACTTTTTTCGTGGGGGTGCGTTCTTGAAGTGTTGATTCTTTTATATGAGTAATAGTACATATGATTTTACATACATTCATGCGTATGTATATAAGCATGTTTGCATGTATATGTGTATGTGCGAATATGTGTTGATATTGCGTGCCACACGGTTTTGTTTTTTGCGTGTTTCTTCATATGTAGTTGGATCTATGACTTGCCGATGAATACAAAATTTATCATTCTAAATTAACATCTTTTGTATCATCATCAGTACATCATCTTACTCAGTTTTTAATTTTATTTTAGTTTTCTAATTTTACCTTTATTGTTTATCTGTATTTAAAATCCCATTTAAAATCTCATTTATGTTTAATATTATAACCAATATTGTAATTTTTATTTATTATTTGTATTAAGGACCCTTTT
Organism: Acanthosepion pharaonis; assembly: GCA_903632075.3. Lineage (NCBI taxonomy): Eukaryota > Metazoa > Mollusca > Cephalopoda > Sepiida > Sepiidae > Acanthosepion > Acanthosepion pharaonis. The sequence goes on from CAHIKZ030003892.1 coordinate 775,826, forward strand.
ATTAGACTAACAAATATGGAATTGGGTTGATTTGTCTATAATAATGCATAATAAAGTGATCTATATTATTTCAAAACCTCAAATTATGAAATCATTACTTAGGGTTTTTGCCTTTGGCTTGTATAATTGCTCCAAATCGATGTTGTATTGAGTAGGAAGCTCCAAATTTTCTCATTCGAAATTTTTATTCTTGGCAGTAATCTAATTGCTCTTGAAGATTGCGAGTTTATTTTTTTTTTGTTGGAGCACTTGTTTCTTCAGTTCCGACTACAATAGTTCAATTATATTGATATCAGTACTTTATGCTGGCCAGTTTTCCAAATGTTCAAACATTGTTGTTATACGCGATGTGTGGAAAGGAAAAAAATTTCAATCTTTGTAGTCGGACAGAAAATTAGTTTGCAGTAAAGTAAAAATTTTCACTGTTAAGTTTCTATGAATTTTAAAAACTTATCGTTTGTAATCACAATCACAATCACTTGTCTAACACCAAATTCTACCGTCATTGTGTTGTCTCTAGCATTGTTTCTTTCTCTCACTGGTCTTCTTACATATCGCCTTGCATTAGTATGTAAAGCTAGTTTGCATTCATTTTTAAAAATTACATTTGCTACTTTCTTGTATCCCATGTTTCATGTTCTTTTGAACGCTTCAAACCTCTGCTTTGATGCTTTGAGATTATGGTGTTTTTCTTCAGCCATACGCCATTTTAAGTTAAGGTTAAGACTGCAATCAACCCTCATTTGTCTGGATATTAATTTTGGATTGTTTACCGAGATTCGCAAGAATTTCTTTCATGTATCTAGTCTAACATTTCTGGTATTACTGTTTTCTTTGCACTTAGAACATTTCCAGTAGTATCAAAAGACTTTTGGATGGTTTGAACACTGTTTCTGTAAACTCCCAGCTACATTAAGACACTTCCAGTAGTATCAAACATCTTTGGATATTTTGAACAATATTTCTGTAAATTCCCAACGGCGTTGCTATCGTAAAATAGTCAAGTAGCAGCAAACGTCTTTTGAATAGTTTGACCAATGTTTCTGTAATTCTCAGTGACCTTGCTATCTTAAAAGACTTTTAGTAACAGCAAACCTTTTTTTTAAGGTTTGAACACTGTTTCTGTAAATTCCCAGCGATCTTGCTTTCTTAAAACTCTTCTAGTAACAGCAAGCGCCTTTTGGATGGTTTGAAAAATGTTTCTGAAATTCGCAACGAATTTGCTAACTTAAAACACTTCCAGTGGCAGCAAATGTCTTTTGAATTCTTTGAACTCTCTTTCTGTAAATTCCATCGACCTTGCTACCTAAAAACACTTCCAGTAGTATCAAACGCCTTTTGGGTGATTTGAACACTTTTTCTCTAAATTCCCAGCGATCTTGCTATCTTAAAATACTTCCAGTAGCAGCAGCACACTTCTTTTGGATAAAAATTGTTGTAAGCTATGTTAAAGTTGCAACAGAAGAACAGTTGCAATTGTAGAAAAGTTGCAATAAATAGATGACTTTTATATAATGTTAACATGTAAAACAATAAAATAGTAATTTTATGGTATATGGGATATTATGTTAATCAAGTATACGTTTCTGTGGCCTTTATCTTTTGGGGTTGTTAAATAACAATAAATAACAATCTATGCTACACTTTAGCACAATAAGTACTGACACTTCCTAAACAATATTTATTTTTAATGCGGATATATTTTAAAAGCTAAAACTCACACGATATCAGTTTATTAATTCAACGTATACTATGTAAAGATCTTGCACAATAGAATATAATAAAATATAAATTCAATAGTTTACCATTAACTCCCTAGTTATATAGATTAAGAGAAGGTTTAGAATAGCGGACAATTGTTGAATGTAGAGAAACTCTTAGCTTCTTAACCATGGGTGACTTATTGGTATTGTTATTTAATTCATATCAAAGTGTTATCATTTCAACGTAATTGTCATTATATTTTACTTACTGATCTTTATTTATTTATTCATCCATATATATTTTATATAATTGCAGCAATAATTCATGTTCAGTGATATACAAGACTTTTATCCTCTTGTATAGTCTCTCTCTTAAGTGACATCCTATACAATAATCTAGTTAACTGAGTACTTTCATTACATTCTTACATAGAGTAACGTCATAACGCATTCAAGTGTGTTATTGCTTCTTGCTGTGGCATTTGTTCGTGTACATGTAGTGATATTTCACTTATCATAATCTTCGCAGTCTTTTGATATTTTTCATTGTTTTGCTACATTTTGTTGAATAATTGCATTTTCATCGCCTTCTTTCTCATTGTAAAACTCTTGTCTGTTATGTTTCCATGCAAATTCTTCGTAGCTTTCAATATATTTCGCTCCAAAACTATGCATAAGCTAGTAGAATGTGTAAAATCTCAACAAGCAACGAATTACTGGATTGAATATTTTTTGGCGGGGTACTTCTGCTTACAAAGTGATGTCCGGTGGGACTTTAATGTAAATTGATTCCAATACTTTCAAGTGAAACTCGGAATTATCCCTGCTCAAGTCTTCTGAATTTTCATATTGGAACCATTGCACATTAATTCCTACCAACCATCTCTTAATAAGCAGAAGGAGTGTTTTAAGGTAATTAGACTTTAGTGTTATATTTTTTTGCATATAACTTTTGTCTTGGATCTTATCTATCTATCTATATATATATATATATATATATATATATATATATATATATATATATATATATATATATATATATATATATATATATATATAGTGTGGAAAATATACATACATATGCAAAATATATAAATACCCATACATGTATATTTTCAAAAAAAAATTCCAAGAGGAAGAATCCAGGTAGAACTCAATGTCTAGGACAGAGTAAGGATATAATAAAAAGGCTTAAACACTAATATTTCATGGTCATAATTTATTCCATTGGAATCGTAAATACGATCCAATTCATCAGACCTACAAATTCAAAAAGAAAACAGAAAAAACCCAACTCCGGAAATAAAAACAGAATTTAGAGAGAGTGTAAGTATGAGGAGGAGGGAAATTAAACCTTAACAGAGAGAATTTTATATATTAGCCCTTGTACACATTTTCATCCAAGATTTTTGCTCTGATGAGGAAGGATCGCTAAACTGGTTTAGTTGGTTTTTTGTTATATTTCGGTATTACCATTTTACGATAATATATGTTTTACTGCATCTTCTTTTTTATCATGAATTATCTATTTTTTGTTATGGATTGTCGTTTAATATGTCCTTTGTACCGTTAAATCCCTGGGTTGTCTTAAATAATCCTACTAAATGACATATAATTGTACCTATAATTGACAAGCTTGTTCGCAGAAGCAATCTGATTGAGTAAGTGGTAAACGAATCATTAATGAAGAATCTAAAAGGCACTTTGGTTTGTTCATATATACCTAATTAAATAGCAGTGTTCCCCAGATATGTGAAATATATTATATATTGTGAGTTTGATTTATAATTTAGATCGAATAATATTCCATTCGATTGGCAGTAATCTGCTGTAGAAGATATTTGATTTTAGTACTTTATGCCAAAACGACTTTGTCAGGGGTAACAAAAATTTAACATGAACAGTTTTCTTCGTTTTTTTTTTTTTTTTGTCATTTTTAGGACAAGTTTTTTACGCTTCATAAGCATCGAGGCCAATTGCGTTGGTGTACTTGTAAAATCTGGGCCATGCAGATGGAGTAAATGCCCATATCCATTTCATTGTTTGAATCGGGCGGAAAATCAAACCCGGTAAACAAAATGAGAATAAAGCGTAGGCTGGTCACTGGAGATACCCATCCATAACACACACAACGACTTCCTTCAAATACTGAACAAGAGTAAACACCCACCTCAATTTCTCTCTCTCTCTTTTAATATCAGCCTACTACACTAACTCAGCTCTCTTTCTCTCTTCCTCTATCTCTCTCTCTCTCTCTCTCTCTCTCTCACACACACACACACACACACACACGCATACTACCCAGATGTATCTCTTTGTCTTTCGCCTTTTTAGTTTTTTCCAACTTTTCTACATAAGCCGATTTGCCGCAATGGATTGTATTTACGGGAAATCAGACGGTTGACAAAGGCATAACGTAAATGGATATTAGCTCCAAGCGCCCAAACGGCCTTTGCTGTCAAGTCGAAGGGTTCAGATACACAGGCAAGACAAAAAAGAAAAAAAAAACATTATAGGTATCTTTTTTGTTGTACTGTGTCGCGTAGGATGAAAAGGAGAGGCGTTGAATTGGGTGGAGATGGAAGTAGGTGGTGGGAAAGTAAGAGATGGGTAGATGAGAAAAGAAAAAAACGGGTGGATGGGAACGGTGGTTGATAGATAGATAGATAGATAAAAAATGTATTCAATGTTTGAATAGAAAGAAAATGTATTCAATGTTTGGAAAAAAGAGAAAAAAAATTAAAAAAGAAATTGTGATAAATGCGCATAAAACGAAAGAGGAATAAATTATGTAAAAAAGGGAATAATGAAAAATTTGAGATAAATAAGAAAAAAGAAAGAAATAAAAGTAGATATAATAGACAAAAAATAAGAGAAGGGAGAATGAAATAGAAGAGCTAAATAAAAAGATGAAAAAAAAAAAGAAAGTAAGAATTTACGAAGAAAGGAAAACGGTTAGAAAAAAAAAAAAAAAAAAAAAAAAAAAGAGAAAACCGTGTGAAAAAGTGAAAGGAAATAAAAGGAAAGAGTGGATTAATGTGATAAAAAAAAAAAAAAAAAAAAGAAATCGATGAGATATCGAAAGAAAGAACGAATAAATGTGAAAGAAAAACAGTATAAATAATAAAACAAATAATTAAACCGAAAGAAATTGTGTAAAAATGAAAGAAAAATAAACGATCGAATAAACTGAACGAAATAAAGAGAAAGTGGACGAATAAAAGGTAGGAAAGCAAAATGCAAAAAAATGCGAAAGAAAGAAAGAAAGAAAGAAAGAAAGAAATAAAGAAAGAAAGAAAGAAATGGAGTGGAAGGTGAAAACGATCATGGCAAGGGAGGCAAAATCGGGTGTATCAACTCCAGCAGAGTCAGCTCCCCATTCAGCCTCGGACAATAGAAGGCGTAAAGTCAATGAAGTCCAAGCTGTCAAGCGTGATGTGTGAGTCGCCGGTCACTCATTTTTATTTATCTGACAATCATCAGGACAGACGGCCAACCGTGGATCATGCGCCAGCGGTGCAAGAACATCATCCTCAGGTTCATATAACCTGATACTAGGTACTTACACACACACACACACACACACACACACACACACACACACACACATATACACATATATATATATATATATATATATATATATATATATATATGTCCAAAGATTGTAGATTGATAAGAGAAGAGACAATGGAAAGTGAGAACTTAAGATAAGAGCATAGCATGGGGAAAAGGTACTAATTATTGTTTTTTTTCTTTATTCATTACTTATTTATTTTTTTAAATCTTTGATTTGTCGATTAATTCTTTGTTGTGGAGGGCAGGGGTTGATGGAGAAAGGTCGAGATATGAAACAAAATAATTGAGAATCAGACGAAACTGAAGCTAAATCTTAGAAAAAGTAACTGATTGATTTACAACAAAAGCAGATGATATTGTTAATACTTCGATGTTTCTTTTCCTAAGGACTTTCAGCAGCGGCAACAATTAAAATGGGTAACACATTTAATTTAAATGGCGAATAACGATCCAATCAAGATGGCGGCTTTATCCACAGATTCAAACAAAATGTTAAGAAAGCCCACATCAATACTGGAAAGAGAGATAACAGTTAATAGACTTGAAAAAACGTATTTTCAGAAAAACTGTGTTCATAGAAAGAATTTTAAATATTTTGACCGAAAGCGGCACTGGCTGCTCGGTCAATGCATGACGAATCTTTTCTTATAAGGAAAAGACTAATCATATCATTAGCCATGAGGAATACACGTTGATCACAGCCCGTTGGGCAGGGAGTGAAGAAAAGCGTAACTCGAGTAGCACTGGTTACCAAAGGCCGTATGTTAAATTGGTAATTTTGATTGGTCAATTTAGTCCGCCATTTGCAATCTTTGTAAACGCGATGAATCAAAGATGCGTTTATATTAATATGATTTTTCGACAAAATAATCACTTGCAATGAAAAATGGATTCATTATAATAAAATGAGTAAAACCTTTGTCAAATGTGAGGCAACTTTCAACATCTCAAACTAAATGGATTTTTTTTTGTAGGGAAAAGTGTTTTTGGTAGAATTCAAAGTGAATTTCTTATTGAAAATTTATTGATGCCGGGCTGTAATGATGCATAAGGTTCGGCAGCTGCTACATTTAAATGGCGCACATGAAGTATTCATTTGGAAATAAAGAAATCAACTAATGCATGATAACATCTGACCCTCTGGTGTTGCAAATCTGACACAGAAGAAACCAACATGCGAGATTCTTTTGCGTCCTACTATTCTTCGATCAAGTTCAGACAAGCACTTGTTTCGCCACATGAAAAATTCCCGGTTTGGTCCACAGGTCAACTGAGATCTTTAAGATCTCGGAACATTTTCTTGTCATCAAAACTACAATATGGAATACATAATTTTAAAAGAAGCAATGGAAATACATTAATGATTGACTATTTTAAGGAATTTATAAGTAAAATATTTTAGTGGAAATGATAGCAGATTTTGTGTCATTTCTCCACGTGTCTGTCTGTCAGTTTCTCTCTCTCTCTCTCTCTCTCTCTCTATATATATATATATATATATATATATATATATATATATATATATATATATATATATATATATATATATATATGTGTGTGTGTATATATATATGTGTGTGCGTGTGTGTGTATTTATACCGGGTGTAACAGCAAATTCCAAATATATATATATATATATATATATATATATATATATATATATATATTTCAACAGTTCATGAGTTTCCGATCCTTAGCTATATTTAATGATTGATGAACATGTCATTTTTGTTTATGATCGATTTCATGATACTTCTTTTAAGCTTAGAAAGTAATTATACATTTTTATTACTGAAAGTAGAGTCCAGTAGTGTTAAAAAAAAACCATAGGAGAATTCCAGTAAGTATCAGATTTAAAAGATTTAATCATTTTTAAGATACAACGATTCATAGCTTAATCTAGCAATTGGATAATTTTACGGTTACACCCTTTATATATATATATATATATATATATATATATATATATATATATATATATATATATATATATATATATATATATATATATATATATATATATATATATATATATATATATATATATATATATATATATAAACGTGTGTGTGTGTGAACTATTTCTGGGATAGTTATATGTCATTGAAGTATCTACCCATACGACTTGTCCTCTTTTCACGGCCAAATGAGATTAGTATACATTTTATAATTAATACAATCGCAATATCACTTTTTCGCCATTGAATACATACTGCGCCTATTTTTATACTGATCCTTTACAGCTGTCTAATCAGGTTGATGTTAAGACGAAATATGTCTATATTATTCGATGAATCGTTTTGCCTAAATATAAATATATACAGGGATATTGAAAAGTAACTCCCTATTTTATGTATGATGGTCTCTCCCGTCTAACTATTATTATTACAAGACGGGAAGGTCCATCATACATAAAGTAGGGAGTTACTTTTGAATCACCCTCTCTCTCTATATATATATATATGTGTGTGTGTGTGTGTGTTTATGTATCTGAGTGAGAGAGAGCATGTGCGTCTGTGCTATTAATGATAATATTTTACTGTACAACAATGATAACAGTGTTTTCTTTCCCCAAAGCGTGACAATTTAAAACAGATCATGCAAATCGAGGTATTTAACAATGTTTTCGTGTTTGAATGTAATAATAATTAAATATTCAGACATAAACGTGAGAATGATAACCACTGTTGTAAATGGGGAATTAATTGCTTATAAATCGAAAAGCGATTAGCACCCACCTTGTACCTCTGGGATATGGAGGACTGCGTTTCCCTGAAAAGCAAATACAACATTTGTGCCTGATCTGTGAAATGACAAGGAATAACTGCCGTAAACAAATCTAACAAAATTTTATTCTCACTTTAATTTTTGCTTGCAAAAACCATTTCTTTTTAAAACTAAATGTATATTTCAAACGAGGAATGGAAACATTGAGCAGAGTAATAATAATGGAAATAAAGAATTCTTATTAAAAAAAAATATCAGTGGAACATTTAACTTTTAAAAATATTTTCTATGCACCCAACAAAGAAAAAAGAACATCGTATTTCTTGATAGATAAAAATAATTTAAAAATTTATTTGAACTCTTAAAGATAGTCTAACTTAAAATGTATGTATATTTGTTTACACAAACAAACTTGGGAAATACATGAAGCCAACAATTACTGCGTTTTCTTCCCTCGTTCGATATATTGATTGTAGTTTTTTCACTGGCTCGAAAACATATGAAACGTGTGGGTGAAAAAATACATTCCATTCTGACTTGCGCTAGCATGAAAATGGCTATTATAGCCATTAACAGTCTTAGCTGATGAATTCATTCGATAATTTATAAGATCAATCTAAAGAATTTTCTTTCTAATAGACGCCATAAGAAATGCTTGAATTATTTTTTACCTCCTCATTTTCTTGATTTTTACTTCAAATCCTTTGTGGCTAGTATTAAAAGTACAACATCAGTTGTTTTCTTTAATGATCCTATCTATGAGAGTTCTGACCAGAAAACATATAGCTATTTCAAAAGAAAAAAAAATGAAGCTTTAGTCCTCTTCGGAATCCTCTTTAGGGAACCAAAAATCCTTATCTCGAAATCGGTTCCATTTTTCAAAACAGTCTGCATTGTACTCTCTCATGGTCGATTTCAAAACTGCTGTTCTCGATCTACACTTCATGTCTAGTGTTATGTTTTTGTTCTTCTTAGTACTGCTCAGTTATTTGCTCGCACTGTTTCAACTGAGTCTATATTACCGGTCAGGGACTGAACTCACAATTACTCTCTAAGCTCCCAAGGGCACCTCGACGTAGTGTAATGGTTAGAAAGCTTGTCTTGCTAGATCAATTACGACTGAGTAGTGAGTTCAATCCTCACTGGGTGCCCCATACTTTCGGCCTTGTGCCACATCTAAGCTGGGCTTAGAAAATCACTACTGTCCAAGCTCCCGAACTGACGTTTCCGTCCACTAGTTTTGACAGCTCTCGGTTACTCGGATCGCCAGATTCCTGAATAAGGTCGGATGGCACAACGACCAGAACGTTATAATAGTAACAACAAAAATAAGGATATTAGTCTGAATGTAAATACTGCAAATAAGAATAATGAAAATAAAACACGTAGGTGAATAAGATTCCCCGACCTTAGTAGCATCAGTGGTTCAAACTGAGGTTTAAAGTCAGGTTTTTCAATTCTAATTTTCTAAGTAGTCAGACCCCTTCCTATTAAATCCTATTTTGACCAGATTAAAAGAATTATTATCAAACACAAGTAAACGCAGAAAATTTTGCAAGTTTATTTTCTAGGTAGAAATCATCTTTGCAATTGAAATGTTAGCTCAATACAATCTTTCTTTTTTTTTTTCTTTCTGATCGTCATTTGTCGTCGTTGGTTCGTACTAATCAGGCTTTACGAGATACAAAAATATCAAATAAAAGTATGAGAATAAAAAAAAGAGAGAAAAATATTAGAAAATTCCGAAAAGGGAATAAAAGAAGCAAAATTATGGATTTGAATTTTTTTTTAATTCTTTTTAGCCAGAACATTTGTTTCTTTTTTTATTTGATTCATTAATCCAGGAGTTCCCCTTTTCATCGACAAATGCCGAAAACCACTTAACCTCCGAAAAGTGTCATAAGCATTTAGTTATGTTTTGTCATTCTGACAGTATTTTTTTCTGCCGACTGTCAGGTTTAATTGTTCACTACTTAATTCCAGGCCTAATTCATATACTTTGTCCCAGAATGGTTGGGATAACATAACGGTTATCAGTGTACAAAACCAATATAGTGATATTAAATATCCGAGATTAAGCATTTACATTATATATATATTTTAATAATTAATGTTGATAGATTTCCGAATTTTTTTTATCTCAACATTTTCAGTCAACCATACTTTTAATCAGTCATCCAAGTAGTTATTCTTCTCCCCAATTTGGTTGTATGTGGAAAACCGACACGCATACATGCTGGTAGAATCCCTCGCCACCTGTGCGGTAAAGGTGTCAGTGCGACCCACATTTCCTTTTCATGTAATGGGGAGGTGATACTTAGAATTTGTAATCTCCAGCGACCGGGTACGTCTAATTTTTCGCACTGTCCTGTTCGAAGACAAGAGAGAGCTGATTCTAACAACTAAAATATGTCAAGAAACAGGAAGAATAAATTTTGTTTTAACGGAACTAAAAGATAATACTTTAAAGAAAAAGCAACAAAAGGAAAACGAGAATTAAAACAGAAGAAAACACGGTAAGAAAGATAAGAGATAAAAAAGGGAAAAAGAAAAATACACACTTTTTACAATATCAAAAAGTAGGACGTATATTAATTTTGAATGGTGAGAGCCTTTACCCCCCCCCCCCCGCCACTGACTGCCAAATGCAAACTGTCAACTGCTCATTTTATTCTTATTGACTAACTCTGTGATCCGCAGAGAGCATTTTTCTTAACACCAATATTACAATAATCTTCAGCCATCGCTAAGGCATACTGCAAAAAGAAAAAAAGAAATAAATGAGAGGGTAGGGGAATCGAATACAGGTCAGAAAAAATAAGTAGTTGACATCTTATTACTACAAGTTGGGGCCCACCTTACCCCTTTTATTGTATCAGGATAGACACGCTATCCAACCTTTTACTTTTCTTTTTACCAGCTTTAAATGCCCGACGCAGTCAAGATGATAACCATTTCTCCCTTTTCCACTCTATCACATATTCATTTATTTCCTCAACGCTCAAAGTCAAGACCCTCACCATTCAAATTTTGATGTTACCCCAGGCAATGTTTTTATAAACATCCCCCTGTGTTAGGTTTTCTGCCTACTGATTTTCATTCTGTTTTCTTAAGCGAGGATCATGTAGTTGCTCGTGCGGTCGGGGTATTCAGTCGTCGTTAATATCCTTTGTTGTGGGAGCTTCAAGTCAGCTCTGATTGCCTGGTGTACGTTGAAATGTATCTGGGTTGTTTTATTAAAAGGCGATACGTGGTACTGGATCGGTAAGAGTGAGATTTAGCAGGTTCTGCTGTTTTCAGAGAAAATAACACTGAAACAAACACTTCAAGTATTTGGCTTCTTCACAGCATTTCAATAGAATTTTATACTATTTTCTAAGCTAAACAGAGTGCACTAAGTTTTGTCATCAATAGATGTAGATGTCAATTTCATTGCAGTGATCTCCAATTTTGGCAGGTTTTGCCTTGAAAGTTAGCTGCAAAATTTCTAGCTTTTACCTGCATTTGAACACGGGTTCCTGAAGCAGACATGAAACTATATACCAACCAAGCAATTAACTTTTAGCTGTGTGTCTGACAAAGGGACAAATTGGGTGTGTGGTGGGGAATCAGAATAAGTAAATTGAAGGAAGGAAGGAGTGCAATTGGAAAACCAGCATTGGAAATTATGTCTTTTGACTTATTCCTAGTACCGACTTCATGGAAAATATTTAATACCGTTACTAGACAAGGAATAAGACTTAACCTGACTATACTCTTCTTCATCTTTCGTGATATGCCAGTGAAAAAGACTTTGAAGGCATCAATAAATAGAAAAAAAGAACAGATTCTGTGTCATGCGTAAGAAGTAATAAACTAATCAGCTTGAGTTCGAACTCTGCCTATTTGGCTCATTGTTTAAAAACAAAAAAGCGTTCAGCCACTAACGTTGTTCATTTCCTGAGTTGATGATATGCCGATAAATATGACAGAAATCAGATTATGTAAAACTAGCAAATATTTTCCCTGTACAAAATGAAATTAGTTAAGAAAAAGTAAAAATAAATAGAAATAATATTGAATCAATTACTTACGTAAAATTCTCCTTTGAATATAGTGTTTAGTTAAGGATATTTTTTACATTAAACTAAATATACATAAAATAACGATGTTCTTTTATTAATTCACCTTTTAATTCCTGATCACCAACTGATTTTCAATATATTGTTATATAAAAATAATTTACAATACACTTATATAATAACATTATTCGCATTGATTACTATAAAATACATTATAACTCACTAACGCTTGCCTTAATTTCTAACTCCAGAAAATCCATTTCTATATAAATTCAATGCACGACATACAGAGTGGAATTCTGAAATATTCTAAAACGATAAAAGTGACAATATCTAAATGGGCGGGTTGCGGAGTAACGACAAAGTTAGTGGGCCTTAGTCAGTCGGTCTTAAAAGAGATTAGGAATTATCATTTTCGTTAATCGCCCGCCAGAATCTACCGTGTCACAGTTGTTGAAATTTCCAACGTTTTGTGTCGTCTGAAACAGAAATATCCAGCTACTTACAGTAGCTTCAGTTTTTTAATAGTGATCCAATAATCAGGTTTATTTATAGATCGAGTAAATCATTTCTTTATAGCTTCCTGATTGCTGAAAAGAAACTTAAATTTTGTTTTGCTGCATATGAATTGTTTATCTTCCATTAAAGTGATACGTGAAAAGGTTTATTTATTTTGGATTGCGAATATAAAAACAATTGTTCTGAATGTTAAAGTATATATTATTTGACACTTCATACACTTTTATAAGCGATGTTTGAAAAAGATGTACGTTGTATTCACCCAAGGTTTTAAAGAAATAGATAATAAAAGACACCCGAATAAGTAATATAAATAACACAGCGAAAAGTTATATTAAAAATAATTTTATAGCTGTTCCCCATAGTTGCACTGAAAACCGGAAGGCATAAATGAAATCTGATGACAGTGAGGTCGATTAGATATACGTTTCTAAAAGGTCTAACATATATATATATATATATATAGACATCATTTCAGATTTTATTCAGCAATTTAATGTTTTCACAATATGAGTGTTATTAACCAACCGATATCTATTATCTTGAATAAAACTTCTTTAAAGAAACATTTGCATAGATACAACCAATACATACGTATTGAAGGTTGAAGCCAAACACACACACACACACACACACACACACACACACACACACACACACACACACACACACACACATATATATATATATATAAATTTCCAAGAAGATAGAATCTAGGTAGAACTCAATGTTCCGGACAGAGTAAGAATATGATATAACAGGCTCAAACACTAATATTCCATGGTTATAATTTATTACACTGGAATCGTAATCACGATCCAATTCATCTGACCTACAAATTTTTATATATATATATATATATATATATATATATGCATGAATGAATAAATTACAAACATTATATCTGCTTATTTCTATCATAATCATTTCATATTCACGAATATTTTTCCGTATATTACAGTTAAATAAGACAAGAAATCAACTGTAACAGTGAGAATAACTTTTATATTTCCCAAGTGAATAAAGAGATGGAAAGTACTTGGAAAATAAAAGTGATTCTCACTGTAACATATTCGTGAATATGAAAGGATCATGATAAAAATATGCAGACATAATATTTGTAATTTATTCAGATAAGCCTAAAAGAAAATTTGCTGCCTAAATACACACACACACACACACCTGTGTGTGTGTGTGTGTGTGTGTATGCGTGTATGGCTTTTTCCTTTTACTGCGACCAATAAACACTTCGAAAAAATTAATTGTGAGGTTTGGTCAAACATTTTAAACTGGTTTAGGGTGAGAATTTTCTGTACCCTTTTTATGAACAACATTTCATTTATTCTGGTGATATTAGCAAAGGTTATTTAAGAATCATTTCGATGAGTAGTGAGTTCGCTTTTTATTGGGTATCTTATAATTGTGAATTTTTGCCCAAATTTTTTCTCATCATAATAAATAATTAAACACACCTATGGTAGAAATCAAGATGCTGAAAATTTCTTAGCTCGACCCCTAAAATCTTATCAAAATAACTAAAAATCATTTCTGATTTTATGTGGACAGGGTTTCTTGAGCAAGTCTTAGAAATTTTCAGCAGAGCATATTTTTGGAATGACATTAAATCGCGTCATGCACACAAAAGAAAATAAAACGTTTTCTGTTTAACTTTCAAACAAAACTATCATTTAATTTTAGATCTATATTAATACATTTTTATCATATATTTCTCCGAGAAAAAATTCTAAAACTTGTGACTGGGTTCAAATTTGGAAAAAGTAGGAGTTTAGGATTGATTTTTAGCATAAACGAATTGTCTTATAACATGCAATGCATCATCATATCGATTAAATTTGAAATGAAATGGAATCGTGAATTCCTTTTTGAAGTAACTACATGAGCATAGGGATATATATACCAACAGAAATAAATTGTAGTGAATTTATATAAAGTATATAAATTCTTTGACTCCAAAATAGTTCAAAACACTTAGCAAGCGATATATATATATATACTCGCCATTTTAATAGATTTGATATTATATAATATTTATTCTTGAATGTACAATATTTTGGTGGCAAACAAATTCTAACTATGGAAAAAACAAAACAAAGATTAACAAAAGAAGATATTTTCTTTATTAAATGTACAGGTTATATTTTATTAGTGAATAAGGTCTGATAATGAAAATTCAGATCTCACAGTCACCAATCTGCTTCTCTTCCTCTGAGCCAAGTTAGTGTCAAATTTAATGCTGTTTGTCATATCTCTTAAGAAATTCAAATCTTCCAAATTAGCCATCAGACTCAGACGAATAACACTACTTTAAATATTCCCTCAGGTCCAAAGTAGCTTTGCAAATAGTGACCTCCTTATTAAAATCCAAATCCCTAGAGAGAAGACAAATTCGCTATTTAGTTTCTGCATTATTCAGTGCGGAACTAGTGCGTGGTACCGAAGTCAGATCACTAATTCGAAAACACTTAGTATGCGTCAGGAATTTGAAAGTTTCAAATTTGTGTTGAACTTTTAGAAGAGAAAAGGGATTACGCAGGATTTTTTCACAGTGGCACAGTCTTTCTTACCCAAATCTTTACGCTTCGCGAATTTGTCACCATTTTCATATTGATTGATTACTTGGTCCAAGGGGAAGTTCCCGGGACACTGTCGAAAGAGTCAATGACATTAATTCAAACAGTAAGAAATGTCTTTTAAAAGCATTAGACAGACAAAATGTTATTAGAATTCAAAAACGGTGCACACTAAATATATTCATAGATAAAAACTAAGAGGGCAGCAATCGAGTAACAAGTGAATAAATAAGCACTCTTAATACGAAAATAAGTAAAAAAAAATATTTACGAACGCACAAAACCATAATGTTGAGATTAAAGTTTATAATTAAATATAAATTTAATGTGAGAACATATATGTATATATGCCTGAGAGAGAGAGAGAGAGTGAGAGAGAGAGAGTGAGAGAGAGAGAGAGTATGTGAAAAGCAATATGAGAAAGTGTTGATATGTATTAAATAATTATAGTTGTAGATATGGATTACTGAAATAAAAAAATAAAAAAATTGAATGCTAGTATAAGAATCGCGATGTACTTTAAAAATATTTAAAAAAATTAGAGTGCATTTAGCATATATACATACATACACACATAAAAAACATACAAACACGCACAAACACACACACATATATATATATGAAGAAATATAGTCTTAACGTGTACTATATTTATGGGATAAAGTGCTCAATATCAGAGACAGAGCGTGTGTAAATATAAAAGTGAACATTGAAGTCAACACTTTCATGCTAGAAAGCATAAAAGAGCCTGTTACCTCTAAGTGTTGACTTCAATGTTCACTTTTATATATATATATATATATATATATATATATATATATATATATATATATATATATATATATATATATATATATATATATGCAAGTTCCATTAAAAACGACTGACAAGTTGCTATTTTGAATTATTTCTTTTCAGGACATAAATTGTAATAAAATTGTCCAAACGTTTTATATGTCCGTTCGCTTTCAGCTATACTTTTATCGTACGAAAGTCTGTCCGCAACATACTAATTTATAATACAAATATAATAGCCTCATCGACATGTTAAAAACGCTAAATTTAATAAAAGCATTATTAATAAAAAAAAAAGAAAAAACACTCAATAAAATCAACCATGAACACGGAGAATATTTGCTGACCGTGTTTGGAAAATAATACATACCTACAACCTTAGATACATACATAGATCAATCCATACATTCAGTTAAAAGTAACAATAAAATCATCCTTGATAACAGGTATAAGTATAACCGAAAGCTCTCGGACATATAAAACATTTGGACAATTTTTATATAATTTACGACAGAAAAGAAAAAAAAATATATGAAAAAGTATATAACAAAACTTTTTTCTAAATTCCAAAACCTTTTCCTAGCTTGCAGTGAATCCTTGAGGGGATTTATTTTTGTGTTATATTTTAACATTAGTAAATAATATAAAACTACTGATCTACTTTTTATACACCTACCATTTCTCTGATTACTTCAAACATGAATTGATAGAAAATAAATAAACAGTAAATATAAAACATTTTGATCAAATTTTAGTTAGATTAAATGGAAGTCAAACCAATCAAATTATGTATATCTATTCTACATGGTCAACAAGTTTGTTGAACAGAATAGAGAAAGCTTGTCTTACACTAGTTTTCCAAATAAAGAAGACTTACCTACTTTAAAAACCAACATTTAAAATCTTGGTTTTTACCTGTGGTGAAACACCTACTATAATGAGAAATACTCATTTACTTCAAACATTACTGTGAAAAATGTCACTTCAATTCTTATAATGCAAAGATCAACTTTTATGTATAATACTCTACTGTAAATATGTATATGCCATATTTAATGGCAAATAAGATGTATACCTAAATTTAAAAAAAAGAAAAATATCCTGTCTTTACACATCGTGTCGAAATATCTAAGTATCGCGTCTTCACGTATCAATTTTCATTGTGTCATTTTTTTTCCTTTTTAGTTACGAAATATATTTAGTATGGGTGTTGCATAAATTTGATAAGATTTAATTGATATTGTATTGTTTGTTTCATGATTAATGCTTCTAAATATAAACATCTTAAAAAATCTTCTACACACACGCTCGCACTTTCACACACACACGCACATATTGAACGTGACATATTTTATATATAGATATGTATATTTCGAGTACCAAATAGAGTACACACGGACCTTTGTTGCTACTCCTTCTGAGCAGTATGCTTCAAGAGCCACATACTATAGAAATTAGGTATAAGGATAAATATTTTATGATCCAATTCTTCTAACGTTTAGTTGACATTTACACACACACACACACACACACACACACACACACACACACACACACACACACACACATATATATATATATATATATAATCAATCAACACGCCCATATATATATATATATGTGTGTATATATATATATATATATATATATATATATATATATTTATATAAATATATATATATATATATATATATTTATATAAATATAAATATAAATATATATATATATATATATATGGGGAGAGGGCTTCTACAAATACTCACTGACATATCCTTCTACGATCAGTTTTATTGTGCATCTTATTGTCGGCGCGTATCACAATATTTGTCACTTTGAATTTGCAAACGACTCAACGAAATTCAGTGTTAATTCTCCTGGTAAAACAAAAGGTGGCACCCGAATGGCTGGCGCGGGTAAATGATGCCTAACCCTATCCGTTCCAAGAAAGGCGGGAACGAACGACGCCTTTGCCTCTACCCGTTCCGCATTTGCATAAAGAAAATTCAGTTGGGGCAGCGAGAATACCGGGATGTATTTCTTGACAACTTTTGTCAGACATACGGGTACATTTTCAAACACATTTCTGCGAAAATAATGTTTACCAAATATAAAGGAGTCTATACTTTTTATATTAATTCATATCAGGCAACACGTATATACGAAAAAGCACTAGAAATTATTTATATCGAGAGAAAACTGTAGACGCGCGGGGACACATACACTCACGTAAACATATACTCTCTCTCTCTCTCTCTCTCTTTTTCTCTCTCTCTATTTTCTTTATCTTCGTATTTCAGCCCCTTCTTTTTTCTCAAAATCCTCTTCTTGACGTATATAGACACTATTTATTAATCGATTATATTTATTTTTTTATTTTCTCGTATAAAATTGCCATGGAAATGATTATTCACACTTTGTTTACTACAAGAAGATTTAAATAACTGACTCCAAACACTATGCTAACACATTGTTTGACACCTGTTGTTTTGTTATTCTTCTACGAAGCCAGCGTACTCTGCCTCTTTTTAGCCATGCCAGTGCTCATCTCCCAGGGAATATTGAGAGCTTCTCCCAAATTAAATTTTGTTGGTTCACACTTTTGTGTTAATGTTTGACAAGGGGATTATGGTGGCTGATGTTAAAGTTGAATAGGTTTTGAAGATCATTATAGACGCGGATTCGATTAAGACGCTGATACGATGTGAATAACTTTTCTACTGCACCCAGCATCAAAAGAAATATATGTGTACTTACTTCATGATTCTAAATCAACCAAGTCTACACATTTCTTTGTAATTCAGTGGGTGTGTTTACAAGCAAATTCACACAAACATGTTCACATACGCACACACATGTGCGCTCAAATATATACACACTTCGAATGTAACGACTCCTATTTATTTCTACAAGCGATACTGAGAGTTCAATAAAACAGATAAACATAGAAAAGTGTTTCTCAAACTATCTGATGTAGCATACCAGCAGTTTTTCTTTTCAATGTGCAAAGCTTGACGGGTACACTTACCATTTTTATTTGATACGTCCTATTTCAGAGTCATTTTGAGACTATTTATAATAAACATGAGGACACGATGTTTTATTCCTTCTAAGGTCAGTCATCATTGACGTAAAAAGTCTGCCTAGTGTGGAACCATATTTGTGCCATATAATTATATAATAACGATCCGAGAAAATATTATTTGAGTATTCGTAGTATTATTCATTTATACCTGATAGATTATGAATCTAAGTAATTAAATGCTAATTTAAAAGATTTTGGCCAAAATCCACATGGCTATTCCTTTTTTCCACAATCAGATGTATTTTTAAAGGCCAAATTATAGATATATGTCCATGAAAAGATGTGATTTCAACATATTCACGTACCACATCATCATGATGGCGTTGTCCTAAGTATTTCATTTCACTATTTTGCTGTTCATTATGTCGCATTTTTTAGTTGCATAGCAATAACTTTTTAACATGAGTAATTGAAAAATGGAACCATAATAAATATAAAACTAAAATGAAAATTAAACAAAAAACACTGAGTCTAGACACCCCGGCAGTCTCCCTTACTGCTTCTTTCTTTCCTGGAAACTCTCCGCATACCGGCAGATGACGAATCACGTACCTGCACCGGTACGCGTACTTTGAGGATCACTGAGATAGAGCAAGTTTTCTGTTCCAAAAAACGATTTTTCTTCCATATTGCTAGCTCATTATTTTCGATAGCCATGAACAAGAGCCTGTATGCCGCACTTATCAAAATTGAACCAGCGAAGGAGACGCCCACGTCGCTGTTACCACTGTGAAATGAATTACCCACCCCTAACAGTACCAAAATGTATTTAGTTGAATAATATAATGATACGCCTCATCAATTTAACCACTTATTAACTCTTTTAACTAAGTTATTATTTTGCATTAATTTTTCAAGCATGTACTTTCATGATATATACAGTGTAAAAAGATCAGATTTCATTTGTAAATATCACATGTAGTTCTGATGAAAAAAAAAGAGATTCAAATGCAGATGAAATATATTGTGAGTAAGAGCGCATCTATTTTAAGACCGGATCTCACCAAATTAATCTGCTGGAATTTTATGAAAGGCTAACTGAAATTATCCTTTATTTAACAGAGTATTTTTTGAATTTGATTTAAGTGTCCAATCAAATTGCAGAGAAGCCGCGGTTTATGATTGGTTGGATTGTAACGGTCCAGTAACAAATTAACAGTGAATGAAAAAGATGGTGTTGGATGACTATATTTCTACACACTCGAATCCGCTCAGCAATATTATCTCTGTTTTGCACACATATTTTCTAAGCTTGAGTGGGATAATCTACGACAAAAGCCTTTTTATTATTTTTGATCTATTTCATTAAAATGGGACGAGAATTAAATTCATAATAATTACATAAAATTAACTACTTTTCCATCAGGGAAATTACTTTAAGAATAGTATCTTGTATGTATAAAATGTTTGTATAATAATAATAATAATAATAATAATAATTATTATTATTATTATTATTATTATTAGCTTCGTTTGTTTTCTGATTAGTACAATCCCTTATGTAATGCAAGATAGTAAATATTATTCATTCCTATTGTACAATTATTGAGGTTAAGTGAGCATATACATATATAAATCAACGCATATACATTGTTTTCGTTTTTTTTACATTGAGTAGAGGAACAGTTCTACATAATGTATTTTAAAAACATATTTTATAAACAGGAGCTGCCAGGGATTTTATTGATGTACTTCTCTGTATTTTATTTGCTCGATTCAAGGTTTCCAGTTATTCTAGGTATAACAATAGTTTTAACGTGCCAAAATTTTAATTAAAAAAATAGTTAAAATTTTCCCAATTTCACTTTCAATTTCAAGTTTCTTATATTTACTTTATTTTATTCTTTAAATGATATATTTTCATCTGATAGCACTGCCATTTCTGTGAGGGCTACTTTGTTTACAGACTATAATCACTATGTCAGGGCTATTAGCCTATATGTCAGTATGAATGGAAAAGTTCAAAAGAATAGTGATTTCATGACATTTTATGACTGATAAAATGTGACGCTTACAGCACTCAGCATATGTGCACTATAGTATTAACATATTTTTAATGAATATACTGCCCCAGTCGTGTCGATCTTTCTGTTCCTTCGAGGTCAAGATCGAACATTATTATATTATCACAACAGACGATTATATTTTGAAACTGGAAATCCCGTGCGAATATTGTACATATGAAAATATTGAGTAATCCACAAATAACATTATAATTTGAAAACTGAATTCTTCGATTTCTGATATTTACTAACTTTTATAGTTATTCTTCCATATTTTGAATATTTATTCCTTGGTAAAATTCTAGGAAAAGAGGAGAAATGGATAAAAACAAATTCATTCGATTGGTTTCTAAAATCAAGAATCAATAATTCTCAAACAGCGAGTAGACAGGTGCTGTTATAATGGGAATAAGACTTTGAATAAAGTTACAAATATTTTTATATTGTTAAAAATAAAATAATTCGTTGTTTAGATTTTTAATAATATCTTATCTTCAAATCTCTCTATGTGTATATGTGTGTGCGTGATTATTTGTAAACTTGTATTAAATAAAACTCTTCATGAAAGTCTTACATTTAGTATGGATATATTTATATGTTATTGACATTATTTACATCGTTCGGACTCTTGCCCCTGATCTTTGTTGCCATGTTCACAACATTTCGGCCGTTGTACGCTCCGACTATCTTCAGGAGATTGGAATTTTGAAATGAACTCTTTATTTCATCAATTTTGGTAGATTCTTCTGGTTTCACATGCCATGCCTTTTTCGGATGTCTCAGTTATCTCCCTTTAACACAGCTCTCCAAGATTTTGTTTACCACTCATAACTCCTTGGGTTAAGTCACTAGATCCAGCCAACACTTTTGTCCAATGGGCCATTTCTCATTGAGAACATCAGTTTACGAATTTTGGGATTTATAAACATAATGTCTCAGTAACCATTTTTACCAGAGCTCATATTGCAATTTTATTATTATTATTGCTTTTCACTAACACGCCATATTACTCGTTCCCATATTGCATTCATTTCTATACGGGTTAGACTTTTGTGACTTATCATATGTGCTGATTCCTTAAGTTTTCCTATTTTCCAGTGATTATTTATATCAACTTCATCCCACAGAGGAGGGAGCAGTGATCTCTCTTTTCCCTCCATATGTGGTCAGTTATGCCTTTTTTTACAACGGCGTACAACGGCCGAAACGTTGTGGATATGGCAATAAAGATGAGGACAACAGTCCGAACAATGTAAATAACAAATAAATACTAATAAAGAAAAATCCGATAACCGTGGAAAAAGTTGAAAGGAATATTAATAAACAATACATCCATAACTTCAAATAATCATAATATATATAATAAATAGAATAAAATAAATAATAATTGCAAATTATATTAAATTATTATATTCGTTTTAATCCGTTAATTTTTTGAACTTCGACAAAACGCGTCATTTTTCTTTGCGTTCAGAACGCCACTTTCCGTTATCGACAATTCCTGCAGCCAAGCCCGCAAATATAATCCACTGTATACCTTCGCGTCTTGTCTCCAGATATTATTGCCCCTGACTATCCTGGAGAGATCATTCCAGTTTCACCACTAAAGGACTAAATTTTGGCCAAACTGGGCGCTACTTTTATCTCCCGAGTTAAATGGTTGCCTATAATATATAGTTGTGTGTATGTATAATATTTTTAGCTTGTCTATTATCCAGGCATCTCAGCATTCACCGACCACATTCAAACAATTTTCACACCATTGATTCAAATATTTCATTTGATATTTCTCGCTTTAATGTTAATAAATGTCTTATAATTTCTTCAATGAATCAAAATATTCAGAAATATAACCAACTTCTAAACTCCAGAATTTGCTTATTTCTCACTCATTTTTTCCTTTTCTTCCTTTTTGACATTAAATGGAGGCCAGCAGCCTTTGTAACCAAAATGATGATCGTTGGATGTAAGTTATTCGCAAAGACTGACCTTTGGCGCGAAAATCACGGCCCCGACAGTCGTTGTAGTCCAACGAACTCGAGACTTGTGCCAAGAAATTTGATGACCGACTGGCGAGGTGCTGGCCAATGGCCAATTTTGGCTGTCATGTCATGTATCTGCCCACGAGCAAGAAAGATAATCAGTAAGCTGACCGATGTTGTTCACTTTGTAACAAAACACCCGTAAAATCTTGCACATACACGAATGTTTTATGAGACTGCAATTGACAAGGTTTCATTTCCCTTTTATGGGAGATTACAAATTTTAAACCCATCATATCGACGAATATAAACACACACACATACAAACAACTAATGTATTATAGCGCATACGTGCGGGCACACACGCACGCACGCACAAACAAACAAATGATAAAAAAATAAGAATATAATTAAGTTACTTGAGTGTTGGGAATGGAAAAAAATTCAAGTGAAAATAGACTGTCATAAAAAAAATATACTTTGAAATTTCGGTAGCCAGAACGACTCTCCACACAACGAAATAAGAAAATGAAATCTGTGAATATGGTAAAAAGAACCTGCCAAATCTTGGACGTATCGGGTGACAAGTGAATGTGAAGGAGAATAAGAAATTAAAGAATAGTAGGTCTTTGTTCGGGGCTTGAAACCTAGCGAAATATCAAGGTTGGAACTGTGCCCATAATAGTAGTTGTGTTGAACTTTGTTAAAAAAGCAGCAACTGAGATTAGGATGAGTTGATAATCATTAGGAGGTTAAAGACTGAACAGACCGTAGTGTTGCAGGGATCAGCTACTGAGAAAAGTGCAGAAGATTTAAGGATGATTGCTCTCACTTAATCACTGCGATGAATACTAGACATCTGGTGGGAACATACATATGCATGAATAATAATAATAATAATAATAATAATAATAATAATAATAATCCAATCTTGTCAATAAAAAAGATTTAATTAAGAGAAGAAAACACAGATTGTGGATAGCGCTTTTCCAACAGGTCACAGAATAAAGTTGAAAGAAAGCGAAAAGATGGAATAGCAGGTAGTGCTTGCAGTAGAAAAAAAATTGTAGAACATAATCGTGATCACCATTATTGTGGTGTTTCGAGAATTAAAACTGGAAATCTGAGTAAGAAGCATTTAGAAAATCAGCAAGAATTTCGAAGGGTTTGCTCGAGTAACAAGGAAACATCCAGATCCTTAATCTCTGATGAAAACAAGCAGTTATTACTGTTTAAAACTCAATATAGATAATAATAATAATAATAATAATAATGAGAATAACAACAACAACAACAGCAACACTAATAATAATGACAAGGATAGATTATCGTAAAGCTTTTGGTTGTGTGCCACTCTCTTGAATCCTTAAGGCTTTGGAAATGTACAAAATCTCCTTGGCGATAGTAAATATCCTTAAATATAGCATAAAACTGTGTAAATCCTCATTATTCTTAAATTACACCAAACGCACTGAATATCTGACGAAGAATCTTTCAACGAGACTTCCTCTCATCTTTTCTGTTTTTTCTGTCCTTAATCTGCCTTTTTAAGCAAAAATAGCTATGGATAAAAAGTAAATAAGAAAGTTTTTAATCGCCTATTCTACATGGATGATTTCAAACACTTTGCCAAAGATGACAATGAGCTGAAAGGTTTCCTCAATACTGTAAAATGTTTCAGTGACGACATTGGTATGGACATCGGATTAGATAAATGTGCAAAAGTAACATTCAAGAAAGGGAGAATTACAGAAACACACTCAATAGCTCTCGACTTTGTCAAAAATATTAGAGAACCGGAACAAGAAAAAATAAATACCAAAGAGTCAGAGAAGGAGATTAAATACAGCATACACAAAATACTACAGGCGTGTGCGTCTGTTGTTAAATACCGAGTTGAATTCACAAAACAGAATATCAGCCATAAACAACTTGGCTGTACCTGTGGTGCAATACAATTTCAGCATCGTTAAGGAGACCATAACTGATTTTAAGCGAATGGATGTCAAAGCAAGAAATCTCACTTGCCAACGCATGCATCATCCCAAGGCTGATGTTGATCATCTTTATGTGTACAGATCTGAAGTTAGGCAGAGGATTTGATTAACTATAAGTGTCTTGTAAAACTAAAAGGAAACTACAGAAGTCTGGATGATGATCTGTATTAAGGAACATAAAAGAAGTAAGAAACTTTATTCAGTAATACAGGAAGTTAACAAGTTCAAAATGGAGTTTCAAGTGGGTGAAGAAATGCAAGTAAAACATAATACACCTACTGCTGTTGCAAAAAAGTTAAAAAAGGAAGCAATGGCAAACGAAATCGACCAGATACAGAAAGATTTGCAAGATGAACCTCTTCATGGTCAATACTCAGCCCGTACCAAAGAAGCTGATGCAGACAAACCACGCACCCATCAGTGACTGCGTAGTTTAGGGTTAAAAGCTGAAACCGAAGGATTTATTCTGGCTGCACAAGACCAATTCTTGCAAACTAGAAATTTCCAAGCAAACATAGAGAAAAATTATGTTATCACAAAATGCAGATTCTGTTATGAATATCTACAAACAATTGATCCTCTTGTATCAGGTTGAATGGTATTGAACCCACTGAATATAAAACGCGGTATGACAGTGTGCCAATATATGCTCTAGAAAATATCTAACTAAGACCTGGCTACATATATGGCACTATAAAAACGCATAAACCTAACTATCCTCTTCGTCCTATCATATCGCAAATTCCAACTCTTGTATATCATCTAACAAAATACATCAACCAACTTATTACTCCCTATCTTCCTAGTAAATATAGTGTTAAGTCAACATTAGAAGTAATCCAAATCCTAAAAAGTGAAAAATCTGACAATGAAATCATGGCTTCACTTGATGTTGAAAACTTATTTACCAATGTCTTTGTTAGTGAAATGTTGCGATATGATAAGACGGAGAGGGTAGTTAAGTTTATGCGTTTTTATAGTGCCATATATGTAGCCAGGTCTATAATCACCAACAATTTTAGGGAGTTTTAAAGAGTTCTGTTCAGCATTATTAGCATTAATAAGTTTATTAAGCTTTGATTTTAGTTGGTTGATCGGGTTCTTGTTAAGTTTTTTAAACTTTACGTGATCATGGAGTATGTGGTCTAGTTTTTTGTTGTAATCCAATTTGTTTAGGATGACAAAAATTTTTTAGGCATTTAAAACAACATGCCCGCCCGCACACACAATTCCGTAAAATACTTGTCGAAAACACAACTATACTTCGACATGAAAACAATAGACAAAAACTAAAAATACTTGAAGCATTATACATCAAACAGTTGAAACCCAACCTAAACAAAATCAATTATGGCATCTCTACAAATATTCTTAAATGTCTGTAATTGGTAACAGAAGCCATTGGTTTATACCAACGGCTTTCCTTACTTCATTCTACAATTCACTCTCGTGTAGTCATGTGTGACGTCATGAGATGCGGTGCGATTTTCGCTTCTAGCGTCTTATATGCGCGTGTTTATCGTTGCTTAGTGATCAACTATGTAAACAATGACAGACCATCATCACTGGCGTGTCCATATATTGTTTAATATGTTTGTAATTTACATCTTTGATAATGGCTTAAGTAAGCTGAAAGCTTAGATTATATTAAAAAAATATGGATCAATATTGTGAATTTCTTTCTTCGTTTAACGATAATGTTATTAAACTTATCAGATGTTACGAAAAAAATTTACATAAAATAAATAGACAACACGTGTCTATATTATTTAATGAAACGTGTATAAATGAAAATATGCTGCCTAAATACGCACAATAATATATATATATATATATATATATACACACAAAAATATATATATATATATATATATATATATATATATATATATATATATATATATATATTATGCGTATTTAGGCAGCATATACTGAATTTCCAGACATTGCCACGACACAACATCCCTACATTCAAAATTCTCCCCCCATTTACATTAAGCTGTTTTAAACTAAGCTTATCTAAAGCTTAGAAAGATTTGATTTTAAAGGACCTTGTATGTATAAATCTGCTTTGCAGAGATCTTATTTGGATTAAGATGAATTACTCTTTGGAGTTCTGTCAGTAACCATAAAGAAAAAATGATTGAGGTTCAAAAACTTAAGTCACGTGATGCTTTCAAACAGTTTCACATTGGTTGCCTTTTTTGTTTGTTTATTGATTTCACGCTTCGTAAATAAAATGTAACTCTCACTCTTATCAAACATAAAAAAAAACAAATATTTCTATGTGAAAGGTGTATGAATAAATGAAGATAAACGGAAGAGAACGATTGAAAATCATTTAGCCAATGGGAAATTGACCTTTAATCTTTTAACCCCTGGAGACAAGGTCGGTTTGCACGTTTTCCTCTAACCTTCTCTTTCTCTGCTTTCCTCTGCCATTGCTCTATTCTATTACTACTTTATATTTCTTGTTGCTTTTATTAGATTTTTTCGTATAAAAGTTGTTAAATAAGTAAGGCTATAGGTTAATGCTAATAAAATCATTTTTTATATAAAAATTATTTTCTGCATAATATCATTCCTTGTCAAATCATAAATAAGGTGTGGATATAAATTGCATAGATCGAACATTATACAGTGAAAATTTCAACTCTTCAGATATATTCATTCCTCCTCATACTATTCTGAAATCGTTCAGTTCAGAATTAATAGAGCTGCAAACCTGTTGTTCATTCTTTCAATCTGCAATTCGAACTTTATTGAAAATATTAAAATAAAAAGAATATTTTTGCCAGCATCATATCACAGTTCATTTGGCATTTTATTAGTCTTTTCTCTCCATTATTTTCTCTCCATCTTTTCTTAAAGTTTTTCTTTCGACTTCTCTACATTTTTTGATACATTTTTTTATCGATTCTACTCTTTTATACATTCATATTTCTGCTTTTCTTTAACGTCTATTTCACGTTTTTCTATCACTCATCTCATTTTACTTATTTTAGTCTTTTCCATCCTGACTCACCTCCAAATTAGATTTTTTTTCTTTTTAAGGACACTTATATAAATTCCCTATTTTTCCCTATTCTTCTTTTCCTTTTCTCTTTTCTCTCACACTTTTTCTAATTCTTTTCTATCCTATTCTTAAAATTGCCTTTATTTTTTTCTCACCCTTTCAATTCTGTGTATTCTTTTCCTTTAACTCTCCTAGTTTTTTTTTTTTTTCGTCTCAGCCTAGTTCTTTAACTTTACCTTTGTTTTCACCAGTCATTCTCCCCGACATCGCACTGATTACCTTGATTATTTTTTTACCCCTTTTCTCTCGATATTTTCTCCTTTCTTTCTGTTCCGTTTCACCATCCTCTAGTTTTACGGATTATTCTGGATATTTAATAACCTTAACGTCATACGACAAACATTCTTTTCATTTTACCACCAGATTTCCTTTTCTGTCTTTAATCGCGTCGATTTGCGGAAATTCCTTCAATTATTTCGTTCCAGCTTTTTTGTTCTGTATATTTCAATCACCATTATTTTCTTTTCTTAGTATTTTACAAAATATCTAAAATCATAAACATTGTTTATCTACACACTGTAATTTACTTAAGCCGTCTAAAATTGGGAATCATTTTGGTTTGTGCCTTAGGACCTTACTTCTGATATGAAAAATAATACTACTGCTATTACGAAGCAAGCAAAGATGTTCGTGCCTCTAAATACACGCAAGTAGATGTATGCACAACAACACACACGCACGCACACACATAGACAAACACACACACATAGACAAACACACACACATATACACACATCTATCTATTCACACACACACATGCCGCATAACCAACCATATATATCCTAACATACTCACATAATCATACACATACACCAGCAAGCACCCACACAAACAGAAACATTCACATATGCAACAAGAAGCTAATCTTAAAATATAAATATTAATATTGCTGAAAACAACGCCAAATTTTAGCAGGAATTTCTAAATTACAAAGATCGGTCATAATGTAATGCTTCCCCTAATTTAATTTTAAACGTATCAGCCAGAAATCCTATTTTTCAACTATAAATCATAAATTTCCAGAAACCCAAAAGAAAAATTCGTAGAGTTAGATGTAGAAAACAAACAACTTTCAATGAATGTATGTTTTTAGAAGATGGAAGTGTTGTAAATAATCACATGAGATTAGTGAATTTTATGGAAAGACTACACGTGATTTAAACAAAGAAAGGAGATGGGCGAAGAGAGTTAATAGCAATCCCAGAGAGAAAGGGGGAACTTATTTTAATGACAGGCCTTGCAGTGGCAGGCCAGCTGCTATTGAAAAGAAGGATAAGACTAAACAGCATTATATGCGTTTATATTCGACACTAGTTTATTCTTTTTTAACTTTTATAACAACCAAGATAAGTATAGTAGAATGTAAAATGATAAAATAATGATGATTGTTTATCTGAATAATTCCAATATAAAATGTCAAATAGGCTGATGATATAAAAGAATCAATATCGCAAAACACTGTGGAAATATTTAGGTGAGCTATAGTAGCACATAGTGCAGTGTCTGGGTTACTTCAAGATCTGTGCAAAGTGGGTTTCCCGAATGATGAACTACTCCATGTAGAAGTAGAGAGTGATTTCTGTCCAAGAACTTCTGGCGCTACACTACACAGCATATCAAGGTAGCACTCAGAGGGCAGCGATAATTCAATGGTGGTGTGATGAAAGAGATAATTCGAATATAGATAAGAAAGCAAAACCAAGAAGCAGCTATAGATTCCCTAATTTTTAAAGAGTTTAAAGACCAGTTGAAAGTAACACTTAAGCAACTCTGCGGCTGCTCGGTCTCACATTGACGGCTGACCTGAGATGGAACAAATACATTGAGTCAATTGCTTCGTCCACCGCAAGGAAAGTTGGCTCCCTGTGCGGCGCCAGGAAAATTTTCTCCCCGGAATCGATCCTCCAGATTCGCCCTTGCATGGAGTATTGCTTCCATATATGGTCTGGAGCCCCTTCTGTTTGCCTCGGGGTTCTTGATAGGCTCCAGAGGCGGATATGCAATATAATTGGCCCTGCTCTGGCATCTCGTCTGCAGTCTACTTTCTCACAGACGCGCCGTCGGCTCTCTCTATCTGTTTTACAAACTTTCATGGCAATTGCTCCGAGGAGCTGCATTCGCTGGTTCCCAGACTTCATGTGTTCAAGCGCCCTACGAGGCTGGCATCCCGCTCTCACCCCTTCACTGTCGAAACTCCTAAATGTAGCCGTCTCTTCTACTCCAATAGCTTCATGTCTCTCACCTCTCGTCTGTGGAACTCCCTTCCCTATTCAAGTTTCCCTGAGAGCTATAATCTCCAGCTATTCAAGTGTAATGTCAATCGACATCTCCAGTTGCCTTGATCTATCCACTACCCTTCTCCTCATCCTTTCCTCTATCACTCCTATCTGATCTTGCTATAAATTTTATGTAACCCCTTGCGTCCTAGTGGCTTCCTGCCTTGCTTGAGGTGAAACGCTTAAAAAAAAAAAAAAAAAAAAAGCGATGAGGTATGTCACTAAACCAGGCGGATCCTCTGGCCGTTGATTGAGTATGGCGCCTGATAAGATTGCTGTGACACTTGAATCAGGCCGTACCGCAGTCAGGAATCGTCAACGTTCTTCTAAACACAAGAGTCTAACCCGTCGCCTTACAGGTCTTATTGACGCTATCCCATGTCCTATCTACGTGATGTGTTGTACTTCTGAATTTGACCGTAGAAAGCATCTACTTAGGCATAATAGTCAACGCCAAGTATTAAACGAAGGATAAAGATAATCAAATATGCATGCAAGGGGAAGTTTGCCAACATCGATGGATAACGTCAAAATAGTAAGTAAGCAAAAACAAAGGTTGAATACAACGATTGAGAATGAAGTGGACAATATTGAAGTCTAGATTTGGAATCCCGTGACTTCGGGTTCATTTTGATAAACTTCGGGTGCTTATGCTATTAAATCTACTGGGATTACAAAAGGACAAGCATTATATTTTGACCGACACCGTTATATAAATGACTTGCTCATAAAGGTTTTTTTCTGTTAGACTTTAATAGCGATATTTTGAGATGGGTTATTATGTACATTGCTCGGACTATCGTCCTCATCTTTGATGCCATATTTATCACAACGTTACGGCCGTTGTACGCTCAGGCCTTCTTCAGGTGGTTGTAATGTCGAACTGAACCCTTTATTTCACTCGCTGGGATAGACTGTCCTAGTTCCACGTGCCATGTCTAATGAGTGTCAGTTATCAGTTATCTCCTGTTAATTCCCCTCTCCAAGTTCTCCACTGCCTTAACTAGGTATTGAACTCATATTTTGGTCCTGTTACTGGATCTAACTAACGCCTTTATCCACTGTGCCATGTGTCCTTGAGGACATCTGTGTATGCATTTCTTGGTATTATAAACATATGTTTTCAACAATATTTTTTACCATGCTCATATTGCAATTTTTGCTGTTATCGTTGCATTTTTTTTTTTTACCAGAGCTTATATTGTAATTTTTGTTGTTATTATGGCTTTTCTCTAGCACTCCTTATTACTGGTTCCCATATTGTATTCATTTTTATGCTTGGTCGGCTCAGGAGATTTTTGTGGCCTAGCATATATGCTGATTCCTTAAGTAAGACCCCACCCCCCATAGAGGAGAACATGAGAAAAGACTGTGTTCCCCATCCCGTGCAGCTGCGTAAAAAAATATAAAGGGGAGAACGGCCGCCAAACTTAAGGTATGGCTTCAAGAACACTAAAAATCTGTAAAACGAGCGGAAGTGGAAAAATCAGGTGTGGCTGACCACATATGGAGAGAAAAGTGAAATCACCGCCCTCCGTGGGATCAGGTTGAAATCATATTCATAGAACATCATTGGAAAATTCGTAAACTTAAAGAATCAGCACATATGTGGAACTAGAACAGTCTAACCCAGTGAGCGAAATAAAGGGTTCAGTTCGACATTCCAACCACCTGAAGAAGGCCGGAGCGTACAACGGCAGAAACATTGTGATAAATATAGCAACGAAGATGAGGATGATGTAAATAGGGTTTAATAGTGATATTTTAAACTTATAAAAAAGAGAAGAAAAAATAAAACAAGTATATTTAAAACATGAGAAGTATGAAGAACACCTACTTATCTAAGAGTTTTAGACACTATCGTATTATTGAAAGAGTAGTTTAGACTGATTAAAAATATATACCCAAGTTTACGTCTATCTTAGGCCAATCAACCCATGTAGCTAACTCGTGTTGTCACCTTGAAATTAGAGGAATATCCACAGGTCAAAGGTACACTTTCAACAATGTCATGAGTTTTCTTGTTCGAGCGATTAAAAATCAAAGGATTGTATCGTAAAAGCGATGAAGAGCTGTTATGAACTCGGATTTATCCACCTACCCTTACTTGCTTCTATCTAGGCTTCGTAGTTAACGACAACCTGTCCGTTTTAATCTAAATATTTAACGTTGACACTCACTTGATTTTTTTACTTTACTCTTTTCTTTTGATTCCTATCGCTGTTCTTTTCACACTTCACGTCTTCTTCTTCTTTCTTTAATTTCTTTTCAATTAAAGAAGACAGACCATTTATATCTATTTTTTCTGTTCTCCTTCTATCTCACGCCTTTCTTTTTGTTTGCATTCTGTCATTTCTTGCGTTCTTAATTAATTATTTGATTCATTAATTACAATTTCTTTCACAGTCATCTGACAAAGCCTTTCTGTCTTTTCATCATAATAGACCTCCTCTCTCTCTTATCTCTCTCTCTATCTCCCCCACTTCCTTTCACCTTAACAGTGCCTCATTTACACTCCCTGTCTTTCCGTCTTCCTCTCTCTCTTTCTTTCTCTCTCTCTTTCTTTCTCTCTCTCTCTTTCTTTCTCTCTTTCTCTATTCAATTCACTCTTTTTCACATAAGCTGTCTTCCTCTCGTTCGTTTCGCCTGGCCAGGATTTTTTTTTATCCACTTGCTTCACTATCTCCTACCCATAATCCACTGCGCATCTTTGTACAAGTTCCCGCCCCTAACATCCGGTTAACGTCTTATCAAACTTCAGCAAGGGAAAGTTAATTTTGTTGATACAAGACCGCAACATTGACAGCGATCGGGGAATAGAGAAAAGGCATTAACGACGCTTTTCCCTTGCTTCCATTTGTCAACAACTTATTTATGCCACCACTCTCCATTACCTTCAATGGTGTTAAACAAAAAACAACAACTTGCAGATATTCTTCTTTGCGTTTGCTTTACATCTTTTCATCGTTTTAATCTTTCTTTTTTTCTTTTTGAGTTTCACTTCTTTTCTCTTTTTTCTTTCTGTAATTCAATCTCATTACTTTTTTCTTTTCATTTCTTTGTATCTTTATTAATGTCTTTCTTTTTATGTTTGTCGTTTTTTCCTTTCTTTTTTCTCTTCTTGTCTTTTCTTTTCTTTTCTTTTTATTCCCTCTTTCTCTTTTCTTTTTGTTTTTCTACAGTTTCTCTCCTAGTCATTTTGCTATTTCTTTGTTCTTTCTTTTTCTCATTACTTTCTTTTTTATTTCTCTTTTACTTTCGTATTATATTATTTGTACGAGGTCGACCTACCCTACTCTACATCGGCTAAAATAAATTGCGTGAAATTGGAATAAATAAGCTTACATCGAGACTTCAACTCACATTCCATATACCCGGAGCTAGTCTGACGCTTTAACTAATTCGGCCATGGTAGCGTATAGTTAATCAGAGACCTGATCTTTAGTCATTCAGTCATTTCTTTATTCCTGTCTAGGAATTTAACACGTAGGTTTTTGATGCAGCAAGTAATTTTATAGAGTAAGCATAATCGACATGTCGAAGTATTTTAAGTTAAATGTTTTTGTTTAGGCTAGGTCACTTATTTCTGGTTACGTGTAATTCTTGAGCAACTCATTAATCTTACTAACCACACAGGATTTAAAAATACAAAGATAAAATGGAAATATTTGCTTCTTAACATATTCAATGCCAAAATACATTATTAAAATTTTTGCTACTTTACCTGTTAAGCGCCATAAGATATAATTCAACGCCACCTCCTTTTTTGAAAATCCCACCATGTTTCGGATTGTCCTGCGTACATTACCGTGACTAATATTTGTTTCCCAGCGATTTTGTTTTGGGGGAATCCATATTGTTCTTAATAATAAAAAAAACAAAAAACAAACAAAAAATGAGTTTCATAATGCCATAATTGCCAAGAGAAAAGTAAATCTTGAAATCGTGACAGGAGATATTTTTTCGTCAATTTCCACTGACCCTGAATCAAATTTTAAATTTATGACCTCGTCAACTAAAAATGCTGAACCTCTGATCTCTATTAACGTTTTGACGACATTTTATTCTATAAGTTTAAACAGCTATTTCTAAAGCCGATAACTAATTTTCTGGCATAATTCAAAATACTATTATCATGAACAAAAACAAGAATTATTCTGCGTCCGATGATTTGCCTGTCCAAAAAGTGATTAATGATAAAGAGCAAAACGTTTGAAAAGAAGAAAAAAAAAAATAGTGATTTTTGGCGCCAAATATCTATTGACGATTCTGATCTTCTCGTCTCTCGTCTCCAGTTATTGGCAGACGATACAATCTTTAACTTGCGGAGAAAATCATTCTGCAGTCGAGTTCACAAGCGTCAGAAAAGTTGTTTGGACTTTCATGAAATTCAAGAACTGGCAATACGATGACAGGCGATGACGTGCTTTCCAACGAATATTTATATATCAACTCCGTTTTGTCTTAGTTTTCTCACCTCTTATATATCTCAGCTCTCACCTCAGATGTCATTTCTTCTTCTATTAGCAATTCTTCTTTGATTAAGTTATTATGAAGCTAGAAACCTGTTCCTAGACTGTTTTCTATCGCAACTCAAGATCAGTCATATTTATTTCTTTGTTGATCTTAGACAAAAGCAAAAACTTTATAGGCACCAAGCAAAATATATTAATATGTATACGGAATGATATATAGCTTGCTTATTGACTGGAGGAACGGACATATTCCACCAGTGGTCAGTGTTCAAACCCAGATAAATGTAGGCGTATGAATGCTGATTTTCAAATCAAACACATACTTCGTTCAGAAAATTAATGTAAAACAAACATCATCTTCACGTATTTATCTGAACCACATGCGGGTCATTTTAGTGTACATATATAAAAAAAATCAGTAAATCAAATAGTAATAAATGCATTTACTCATTTTACAGTTACATTCACTGTTAATGTCTGATAGAAAAAGACACATTTATGTCTCTCATTTATAACTATCTCTCTATCTCTCTCTCCCCCCAGATATCTAACAAATTCGGAAATTAACAGAAACAGACTCATCTCTTGAATTTAATAAAATACACACACACACACACACACACACACATATATATATACTAGTTTCATTATAAACGACTGACAAGGTACTGCGTTTAAGTTTTTACTCAATGTTTCATGTGTTCTTATAATTTTCTTTCTTTCGGACATGAATTATCAAGAAATTGTCTGTATGTCCGAGCACTTTCGGTTATACTTTTAGTAATTATCAAGGATGATTTTATTTTTTACTTTTAACTGAATGTATGGATTGTTTTATGTATGCATCTAGTGTTATAAGAATGATTTATTTTCTAAATACGGTCAGCATAATGTAACCGTGTTCCTAGTTGATATTATTGAGTGCTGATGTTTTCTTTTTTTATACATTACATTCGGATAAATTATAACCAATATATGTCCAGAAAAGGAGAAAATTATACGAACACAAGTTAAAGTTAATAAAAAGAAAAAAAAACTTTACCGCACTACCTTATCAGTAGTGTTAATGAAACTTGCATAAAAGAGGGATTGCTACCCAAATATATATATATATATATATATATATATATATATATATATATTATTTATTCGAAAATTATAACATAAATATGTTATAAAATCACTGAAAATAGCCATTTTGTTTTAACACTTCTGGTGTTTTATTAAGTGATGATATTGAATGTAGTATAAAGGGTTTTAAAAGGTTCAAATCAATCAAACAGGCCTCGCTAAGGGAAACGCTGTTATATATATATATATATATATATATATACACTCATATATATATACACACACACACTCATATATATATATATATATATATATATATATATATATATATATGTACGCGCGTTAGTGCGTGTGTGTGCAAGGCCAATGATGTATGTAGAGCCCCAAAAATGGTACTTTGTCGGTTTTCTCTGGTAAAAAATTGGCCTAAAGTTATAGACTTTTATTTAATAGCACAAAATACTCAATGATTTTAAATATTTACTTTTTTATGTTGCAAATATAAGGTAATTAAAGTGAAATACAAGAACTTATTATTTCACGCAATTTACCTCATGCAAACCGTTAGAAAAGCCTAATTAGTTGATATTATAAAAGCTTGAGTGAAAACCTCAGAACGGCGTCGGATGTTTAGGGACATTCTTAAATTCGTATACAATAAAGACGTTTTCTGTTGTGCAATTTGTACTTTAACAAATTAAAACGGGACATGGCTATTTTGTTTTTAGATCCTCTACAAAAATAAAGAAGTAGATAGGATAAAAAGAATTAAATGCTGTTTTAGACTCGCCTTATCACAAATATAATCTGGCCATTACAAGTTATAAGAACTTCAGAAGAAAGGAATGGTAAACCCATTCTTGGGCAAATTCAGTCCATTGAGCAAATTGCAAGCGATATTCTTCACTTGTCTATACTTGGAGTTGAATATATTTAAAACCGCCGTTTGAACGCTAAAGGAGATTGTAAAGAGATCTTATTTAGTTTATTTTTTAAATTATATGTTTGTGGTTTCTAGTATAATTTGATCAGACATAAATTGTATCTGCCATATATTTGCAGAAATGTCTGTAGGTGATATATTTATTAATATTTGTACGAATTGCGCTTTGATCGGATAGACGGATATTAACCAAAGACATTGTGTGGGAGATGATTCAGTAACATTCAATTAGCACAGAAATTAATAACTACGGGTCGTTCGGTACGGACATATTCGCTATCATACTGCAAATACAGGGAACAATCTAATTTGAATATCGCACCTTAATGCATAAAGGCAAATACACTGCTTATACAACGATACTATAGTCTGTCCTCTGAAAATTAATATTAAGAAAACAGTTTTTACTTCGTATTAATGAGAAATACTCATGAATATCTCTCACCATGTAGGTCATCTGTTATGTTTTAGGGAAATCTCATTTACGAAAATAAACACTCACTTGCCACTGCATGCATTATTCTAAGGCCGATGTTAATCGTATGTATGTGCCCAGGTCCGAAGGAGGTATAGGATTAATTCAACTAGAGATTCCTTACAAAACTACAACAATCGACTTTAAAGAGACCCTGGAAACTACAGAAGACTGGATGATTATCTGTATCAAGGAACATGAAAGAAGTAAGAAACATTATTCAGTAATACAGGAAGTTAACAAGTTCAAAATGGAGTTTCAAGTGGGTGAAGAAATGCAAGTAAAATATAATACACCTACTGCAGCTGCAAAAAAGTTTAAAAAAGGAAGCAAAGGCAAAGGAAATCGACTAGATAGGAAAACGATGGCAAGATAAACCGCTTGATGGTCAATAGTCTGTCCGTACAAAACAAGCTGATGCAGACAAACCCCGTACCCATCAGTGACTAGGTAGTACTGGGTTAAAAGCTGAAACCGAAGGATTTATTCTGGCTGCACAAGACCAATGCTTGCAAAATAGAAATTACCAAACACACATATTGAAAAATTATGTTATCCCAAAATGCAGATTCTGAGACAAATATCCAGAAAGAAATAAGTGTCTTGTATAAAGTTGCACGGTATTGACACCCACTAAATATAAAATTTGGCATTGTAAAATTTGCAACTTTTACGGAAAGGAAAGTGCAAGAAATTGCTATGAACACCACACAGACCCCGTTACGGAGATAGGATATGTAACAATTTTAT
Source organism: Acanthosepion pharaonis (assembly GCA_903632075.3). NCBI lineage: Eukaryota > Metazoa > Mollusca > Cephalopoda > Sepiida > Sepiidae > Acanthosepion > Acanthosepion pharaonis. The sequence continues at coordinate 813,931 of CAHIKZ030003892.1, forward strand.
GGGATTTTACAATACACACAGACAGAACAAATAAAGCTAATCATTCAGACATCGCACACTCAAAATATGCCTTCTTATTGACATGGCAGTCCATGCATACTGCAATATATCATTGAAGATCTTCAAAAAACTATCAAAATAAAAGGACCTTGAAATCGAAATCTCAAAAATGTGGCACATGAGGACATCAGTAATTCTAGTCGTAATTCTAGTCGTAGTTAGAGCACGCGGATTGATTGGAAAATATTACAATAGACTAATTGAAAGGATTCCATGTATCCCTTTTACTGAAAGAAATTAAAAAAAAAATACCCGCAAAAACAACTAACACATTACGAAGAGCTTTATCTATATAAAATATGTGTGATCATAGTTTCTATTTTTACCTCAAATGGTGCCATTTCTGACCTTAGGTCACTGGTTGGGACCCCGAGAGAAATGGGTATGCTCCAGAAATCAAAGGAAATAAAATAATAATATTAGAAAAGATGCCACTTTTACGGAAATAAAACTATAAGTAACTGGTCATCGAAACTCGGTTATAGTGATAGGACCTGTAACAGTTTTATGGGACTTTATAATACACAGAGACAGAACAATCAAAGCTAATCACCCAGACATCGTGATCAGAGACCACAAAAACAAAATGTACTTTGTTATTGACACGGCAGTCTCTAGAGATTGTAATTTAGCTTTGGAGACATAAAAAATTATCAAAATACAAGGATCTTGAAATGGAAACCTCAAAACTTTGTCACATGAGAATATCAGTAATTCTAGTTGCAGCTGGAAATTGTTCCTGCCACGGAGACCAGGTACAGAATGGCAGACTTAATCACCTGTTCTATATTGATGATCTTAAAACTTTTGCCAAGGATGACAACCAGCAGAAAAAAAACCTATTCACCATTGCCTAATCCTTAGGCGAAGACATTAGGATGGAATTCGGAATCGACAAATGTGCCAAAGCCACTTTCAAAGGCGGTAAACTAACGAAAACTACGGATTTAGACCTTGATATGAACAAAAGATTAAGGAACTTGACCAAGATGGTACATACAAATACTTCGGAATTAATGAATGCGACAGAATAGAACATTTAATTATAAAGAAATAGACCCGAAAAGAATCTTATAGAAGAGTGCGTTTGATACTAGAAAGCGAACTTAATTGGGCCAATAAAATGAAGGCTACCAATACATTAGCTAGACCCGTAGTCACATACACCTTCAAAATATGTAATCGAAATTGAATGACATTAAAAGAATGGACGCCAAGACCAGAAAAATGCTTATTCAAATGAGGATACACCACCCGAAATCAGATAGGCTGTACTTAGCAAGAGCTTTACGAGGTCTTATCCAATCTGAATTAACTCTTGGACCAACAGAAAATACACCAGTGCCTGAGGAGCACCGAGCTGAAAGCTGAGAGAGAGGGTATAATTATTACAGCTCAGAACCAATGCCTCGTAACCAGATCACTGCCACATAACGAATGATGAAAATGCAGGATGTGCAGTCGACCATATTATCTCAGCATGTCCAGAACTGGCAAAAAATGAAACTACCCATAGATATAACAAGGTAGCAACATATGTGCACTGGAAGAAATACAAGAAGCAATAAGCACAAAATCGAAACCACTGAGAGATGATATGACCACCAACCAGACTCATGTACCCAAAATAACGATGTAACTATCCTCTGGGACATACCAATTCAAAATGACAGGGAAATAAAGGCCAACAGACCTGATATTATCATAAAAGACAAGAAATTCAGGAAATGTATGCTTATTGAAATAGCTATATCTCCATAAAAATTATCGAGAAATTGTCCAAAATACAATGACATGGAGATTAACAGGATGTAGGTGATGAAGACTGTACCAATAGTAATCGGAGCTCTGGGCATCGTGAAAAAAGAAAGGGACAATTTTACTAACAGTGTTCCAGGTAAAATCAGCATACAAGTTTCCCAGAAAATCGCCCTAGTAGGAACATCCTATATACTAAGAAAAGTGCTATCAATTAAATGCCAATACTTCTATAGGGCTTAAGGACCATACTTTGAACCCGGCTGTACAATATTCAAAGAGGAAACATAACACACAAACAACAGCAACAACATTAATAATAATAATAATGTGGATGAGTTCTGTCACTATCATTTGTTAATAATTATTTATCAAAAAGCATGAAAATCATACCAATAGCAGAAAAGCGAATAGTTGTGAGAGAAATACTATCAACAAAATGATGGCCAATAAAAGCAGTGATGAACGCACGTTGTGGCTCATAGAGCACCGTATAAATTCTTGAGCCTTTTTGTATTTAATTGCAAATTATCCGATGACCCCGATTTCTTCAGTTTGTCTTTGGACTTTTGTACTCAACTGCCGCATTTGGTAAAGGATAGTCGGCATCTCTTGTCAGGCACTGGTGAAATTATTATTGACAGAAGATCACGGAACGTTAAAATCTGCTGGTCTGTCATCATGCATGCGGATCATTTAGTAACTTCAAACAGATTTGAAAACTGAAGGTTTATAATATGTTTCTTTGCATGAATACATACGTGTACACATACACACATACATTGCACAACACATACGTATACATGGATTGGATAGATATAGATATATAATAATGCCTATTGGATATTTTTATTTATAATTCATATATGTCATCCTTAGCAGCAGCAGCAGCAGCATTAACAGTAGCAGGCATTGCTCGTCTACCGCAAAACAAAGTGATTTCTAAATCTTTAAAAGACAAACGTAAATTCTAAAATGGCTTACTAGCACATCCTTCTGTTCGTGTGACGCGTTTCGTCCTTTTTTCAATAATGTTCATCCTGTACAAGCCCAAGAGCCGCTCAAGATATAGGGTTACAGAATAAGAGGAACATTTTATGGGAATATGTGAAGGAAATATTGTAGTGACCGGATAAGCAAATTGTTTTGAGTCGGATCCTCACGGCAGTGGTTCGTGGGAAGACGCTGCTCGAGTGGAATGTACATCTCACCAATGGAAGACGAAGGGAAGGAGTGTGGTTCGCTACAACACTTTCCATGGAAATAGCGATATAGAAGCAAAAGACTTGCGATGTTTTGCATGTGAGAAAGGGGTTGTCTGTGAGAAAGAGTTTGTGGAAAATAATTCGTCCCACATAGGGACCCAGAGATATTTCTAGACTCTATCGAGACTGGGAAGTGAAGACTAGGCAGTTCCTACCCATGTAGGGCAGCAAAACTCATTTTTCTGCCTGATCTGGCTCTTATAAAGGTAAAAGATAGCAGGCATGAGGTACTGGAGTGGTACAGGGAATCAACCCTTTTTCAATCAGGTTTAGCGATTAATTGTATGTACGCATTCCACATGAGATCTGGCAGGGAATTTCATATAGACTCTCAGGGCATGAGTCATCCCTGAGAGTGCATCCGTTCATTGGGATAGCTGAAAATTCAGGGTCCATTGCGGTGACTAGTTTAACGTAACTAGTTTGGTTTTCAACTAAGTTTTTCTCCGACTGAGCTGTTAAAGCTCGGTCAGACTAGACATCAGCTGACAACTATTTATATTACTCGGACTATTGTCCTCATCTTTATCGCCATATTTATTACAACGTTTCGGCCGTTGTACGCTCCGACCTACTTCAAGTGGTTGGAATGTCGAAACTGAACCCTTTATTTCACTCACTGGGGTAGACTGTTCTAGTTCCCCGTGCCATGTTTAATGGATGTCAGTTATCAGTTATATATAATAGATATGCCAAGAAAGAGGAAATTTTGTAAGAATCTAGATGTAAATTTACTGATATAGCGATTAAATAACTTTTTATATATTTCCGTCTTAGTAAATTGATTTCTCTTTTAATAAGATAGCAAACATAATCTCTCGTGAAAAATAGTTTAAGTGAAAGTGATGTACTTTCCTTTAATAGGGTAAATAGAGTCTTGCTTACTGAGAACTCTTTCGTAGCCGAGCAGTAAAGCATGCCGTATCAAGCAGTAGTTTCCCCTGCAAAGTGGGTTGCAAGTAAAATATTAGTCTTAGCCGAGTGATTAATGCACGTTGGGTTAAACAGCAATTTCTCCTGCAAAGGTAAATGCAGGTTCGAATCTTGCTGGAGATACATTTTCTTTAATAAGGTTTATCGAATGTGCAAGCCGGTAGACTAAATAAAATACGTTTTAAAATAAACGGAGTGTCTACTTATATATATATATATATATATATATATATATATATATATATATATATATATATATATATATATATATATGAAGGTGTGAAAAAAATATCTCTGATTGAGCAACTTTATAAAATATAAGTAGATTAAAAAATATTTAATCTTTTTGGGGTGAAGGCTCCGTGGTGGTGTCAAGAGCTTTTCAGAACTTCCTCGTATATGTTTGAGTGATACTCTTTTAACTTGAAAAGTAATCTATTTTAATACCAACCTTCGTAAGCTACATCAAACGCCGGATATTGTAGCCATCTTGAAAAATATTTAGCGATGTCATACCACTCTTAATTGGATAAAAAATATATTTGAAAATTCTGAAAAAATCTACTAAGCACAAACTTATATATTAGTCTTTCTTCTCCCTCCTTCCATTTTTCCCATATTTCTTTATCCCCCAGTTTACGATTTATTCCTGTGATCTCCGACGGCGACATTACTCTGTCTGTCAGAATAAAGCTGGTAATTCGTCAATCCTGGCTTCCGATACCATCTTCGCAGCAAGTGAAGTCATTAATATTCTGAAATAAGTCAATGACACTCTTTTTTGTTTTTGTTGGTGGTATTGCTCGTTTGAATGATGTAGATAGTTTCTCTTTTCTTTGGATAATGAATGACACGCAGTAAGATTTTAAGTGAAAGAGATATGAGCAGGGAAAACGATGGGCGTTGGAAGTTTGTCGATGGCAGGATAGAAGACAAAGAAAGAAAGAAATTGAATGAAATGTAGAAAGGATGGGAGGATGGAAAGAAAAAAAATGAAAGAAATCAGAAATGTGGAATAAAAGGAAATGCCAGAGAAAAAAATGAAAAGAAGAAAAGGAAGAAAAAAACGAAGATAATAAAGAAAAAAAGAAGAGAAAGAAGTACAAAGGAAAGAAAAAAATGAAAAATAAAAACTTACAGTGGAAATTTTACGCAACGGAATCAAAATAAAGACGAGAGACAAATAAAATTCATGGAAAAAGAACGAGAAATTGGAAAGTAAATTAAATACAAAGAAATCAAGCACGACCAAAGAATATGGAAAATGGTGGAGTTAGTATTTTGACAGCATTAGCAGATGTGCGGGTAGAATAATCGTTATCGGCGAATAGAGTCAAAATTCCTGCTTAGTCAGTTGCATTCACTTTTGCACCAATGCCTTTGGAAAAGGCATAATTAACCCATTCTCTTCCCAATTAAGTGTTAAATAACATTGTATACTAGTAGAATTCAAATTACAACCTGTTGTTAAATGGGGCAAGGAGTGGCTTATTAATTTTAATGCCGCAAAAACGAACCTGATCTCTTTTAATCATTCGAAAGAATCCCTTTTTACCTTCAATTAGCATGGCTGATGCTAACCCCCAAGAGAGTGACAATTGCAACTTCTCGGACGAAGGTTTTCAGCTGACATCAAGTGGAAAGAGTATATTGAATCAATTGTTAAGTCTGCAGCTAAGAAAATTGGTTCACTATGTCGTGCTATACAATCCTTCTCGCGAGAATATCTATATTCCATATTTTATAAATCATTGCTTCGAATATTGCTGCTACATTTGGCCTGGTACTCCTGCTATAAAGTTACAGATTCTTGATAAAATCCAAAGAATACGTCCACAAGGTTTTATTGATACTGATGTGGCTTCTCGTCTTCAATTCCATTCCCACCGTGGTAACGAAGCTTCCCTGTGCCTTTTCTATAAATGCTTTCAGGGTAATTGCTTTGACGAACTTTCCGCGATGCCACCTAGACTTTATGAATTTAAGTGCAGTACTAGATTGGCGGCAAGGTCTCATGATGCTAGTTAAAATGTTTAGATGTAACCGTAAGTTCTATGCTAACAGTTTCTTCTATCCCACTTGTGGAACTCTCTTGCTTCCCAATCAACTTTGATCTTCAAAAAATTAAATGAAATGTCAGTCGTTATCTTTTGTCTTCTTAATTTTTATTCTTTTACTGTCCTCTCTCCTTAATAGTAGTTTTCCCCATATTCTCTAACACTCATTAACCTCTTGCCTCCTAGTGGCTTTATTACCTTGCTTAGGGGTGAAATGATTAAATAAGTAACGCTATGAATCAAATTCCTGAGCATTTTTTCTTGTCCGTTATTGTTACGTCTCTCTTTCAATTTGATCTCAAGATGGCATTATTCAACCTAGGTTCTTTTTATGTAAACTTTCCATTTTGTGTTCAGATAATCTTTTATTTAAATTCCTTGCGATTTTTCCGACGTATTCTTCGTGGTAATTATTACAGATGATAATGTAAATGCTCAATTCCAAGTTTTTTTTTTTCAGTTTTTTTGTTAAAGATTAATCGTTTTAGTTGATTATAGTTCTGAATATTTATTTATTTATTTAATTAATTATTTTATTTTATTTACTGATTTTATTTATTGTATATTTTCTTTGGTTCTAAATTTTACTGTTTGGAATAAATTTATTAGATTTGATAATGAAAATATTTCAAAGTGTTTGAATCCGACTAGCGAAATATAATTATCCAGATGTGTCCTTTTACTAGACTGGTTACCACCTATTTTCTTAACTGATGACCAGGCTTGACGCAGCTTAACCTCAATAGAAAAACTGTTTTCATCATGCTTTTATTATAAAATGATATTTATTTTTGGAGAAATTCATTTGTGCCGATGTGCGTATTTTGGGGCACATGTGTGCGCGCGTGTGTGTATGTGTGCATACATACAAGCACATTTATATAAGATCCAAACACAAAAGTCGCGGGCTAAGATTTGTGCAATGCCAACACTTGTGCTTCCCGAATCTTTGCAAACATGTCGTATAACATCTGTCGATCATGAATAATGGTCACACATCCTATCCAAATATTTCTCCGATTGGTGTCTTTCCTATTTTATTAAAATCTTGTCCTGGCATTTATATATCTATCAATTTCACTTTTATTTATGTAGATACCTCCACGAGATCGCTAAAAAAGAGCATAGCATGATGAAAAAGACGCCAAACTTGACGAAAACAAAATTTTATCGTCTAAATCCTTATTTAATTATTAAGAGGAAAGATCAAAGTATTTTGGGGTATTTTTTTCCATTTTTTAATCGTTTCTAGCACGTCTGAAATTTTCGTTAAAAATCTTGTTTTTTTTGAGACAGCAAAATTGACCATTTTTTCCATTTTATAAAAAAACTGGAAATCTCACTTTGAAATTCTTTTAAATATCAATTATCATTTTTTCAAAACTTATTTTAAGAAAATCAGAAATTATAATGTTTATTTAAAATATTTTGAACCAAGCTTAACTTAGCTTTTGCGCCGAAAAGATGTAATTTGAAAATAAAACAAAGCAGATCATAAACTTTCGCGTCACTTGACAGGCGATAAATGACATATTGACGGATTCCGTGAGGCTAATTTGTTCTACAGAAGGAGAAAAGTGAAATAATTTACATTTAAGTGGACAAATTATTTACCTCGTTATTTTTAAGGAAAACTTTCAGCACTCTAATTTTTTTGTACTTAGCTTTCACCTTTACGTTTACGATGCTTTATGGAAAATATATTCTAAAGAAATTAAAATAAGACCGTTAAGAGTGACATTAAATTTCATATTTCATAAGAAAGGTATCTAATTAATTTTTAGGTACCTTTTTTATGAAATTCTATTAGAAGTGTACATAAAATACCATAATTCTATGTAAATTTATTACATTTTACTGTGTTATTTGTATTTCTATTCATTTTATTATTAATTTTGATACTTCATTTATGGAAAAATGTCATAAGTGAGATTAATATAAAAATAAGATCATATAAATTTCATAAGATAATACTGATACTAGGTACCCTTCTCAGTTGAAATTGAAAAATCAAATAAACTTCTCCACACGTGTTTCGCAAAAGTAAAGGCCTTAACAGCGGAGAACAATGCTGAACTCAAATAACGCAACTTAATTGTATTCTGGTTGGTTTTCCGTACTTTATAATTACAGCCCGATTATAAACACAAAATCACATTTTTTTAATTACTGCGTATTTCTGATTAGTCAAAATGATACAATTTACAACGCGCTAAAAAAAGATCTATCTCATAAGGAGACTTAGGAAACCCGATGCGGCTTTTAACTAATTTTATAATATTTTAACAACTTAAATGTAAAAATCTATTATAATTAAGAAATAACAAATAATTGTATTAAAAATTCATTTTTCATCGAAAAATATTTTTGTTTTTAGAAAATATTATCCATATTCATAAAAACAACTAAACGCAAATAAAAGCATTTGAAATTAAATACTATCTTTGTTTTATTGAGTTTTGTATGTTACAATTCAGAGTATTTAACTAGTGTAATCACTAAACCCGATGCGATCCAATTTCTAGCGTTTTCATAAAATTAGTTATGTGTGGTGGGTAACAAATATTTAAAAAAGATATTTCTGCCATGACTTTAATAAAAAAACATTTATAATAATTTCGATCATCTGTGAATAGTTCCTGAAAGTTTCATTAACATCCGACAATTATTTATATTTTTGCAAGATTTTCTAAATTAATGTGTGTCATACCAAAAAAACGTGCTAAAAATTGTCTATGTTATTTACTAGTTCCGCTGATACAAAGAGAAACAAGGTTTTTTTTAATCAAAATTTAGAATGTTCTAAAAAGAAGGAAAGATTTTCAAAAATAATTAAAAAAACTTTGGTCTTAATAATAAGCATTTAGACGATAAAATTTTATTTTCGGCAAGGTTGGCGTCTTTTTCATCAAGTTATGCTCTTTTTTTAGCAATTTTGTGGAGGTACCTATATTTATGACATATATTTTAATATCTCCAAATTTTCCTCACAAACAACAACAAAATAAAAATAGAAATGTTTATTCCTCTTAATTTATGGAAGAACACGAACATGAAAAACAAAGCCTAAAGAAACAAAAGAATTTCGAAGGAAGCATATGATAAAATTATCTTGTGATTCATTCTTACATTAATTGATCGCTGACAATCCATATTTATTCTTACATTCAAATAATTCCCAAATGAATCATGCGTTTTTTAAGTAAAATCATTAGTACTGCATTTATATTATACATATTTTAACGGATTTTAAGTTTTAACAGATATGATCAGCGGATGTTTCATAATACGAGAGGCAGGGTGTTCCGTTGTTGTCATTTGTGTCTCAGGAGATTGGCGCTTTTAACGGATGTGTTCAAGGGTTGGTTTGAAGGAAGAAGAGCAGGGTTCTAGAAGATGTCTTTTATATCTTAGTGTGAAGGAGGTGGTAGTTTTGACGAATATATTAATGCTTTTCTACAGTTTCTTTTAGACAATAATGAGCAATATTAAGAAGTTTCCTGCCATGCATAGTTCTCTATCAACCATAGAACAAACTAGTGAAGCGTCGTCACCCCTACTTATTTCTTTTTTCTTGAATATATATATATATATATATATATATGGTATAAGAATGACAATAGGAAACCGTCTTAGTTTTTGCCGACGCGCTTCATCTTCCGGCTTTAACAAGGCAAAATTAAGGCGAAATGTTTTGGTTTTCATAGTTACATTAAATCCAAAATTTAGAAAGAGAGAGAGTCACTTTTGCGTAAGCCTCGTTCTGGCTAATGTTAATTCCTTTATAGTAAGAATTTATTTTTATTTTTCCATGTTGACAATATAGTACACTTCCCAGAACAATTCTTATACCAATTTGTCTTATTTATAGAATTGTTCCTGCAATTTTACTATATTGTCGACATGGAAAAATCTTAGTATAAAGGAAGATAACATTAGCCAGAAAAGCGTCTCTCTCTTTTTAGATTTTGGATTTAATGTAACTATGTAAAGAAAAACATTTTGCTTCAAATTTGCCTTGATAAAGTCGGAAGACAAAACGCGCCGGCAAAACACACATACATTCGCGCGAGCACACACACACACACACACATATATATATATATATGAATAAAGACAAAAGGAAATTTTATCTATGCCGACGCATTTCGCATTCTGAGGGACTTTATCCAAGCGAATGTAAGGATTTTAGTTTGCAAAATGTATTTATAAACAAGAGTAAAAATATTGTTCATTTTTCAACTTTTTTAAATTTAAGAGTCGCTCATAAATATTCATCAAATTAACTGAAAGGTCTAGGTAAATTATGGAGAATGCTAAGTGTCATAATTTTATGTCTAATAAAGTCTGTAAATTATGTTGAAATTTTTATGCCTGGGTATGTAAATATAGAGGACAGACTGTGATTTACATAACCAGGTTTTTTCACTGGAGGGTCAGTTGTCAGCTTTGAAAAGACAAAAAGGAAATCCTAGAGATTGACAGATAAACCAGCAACAATCTTCGTCTACATAAAGGGTCGGGGTGGGGATTCATACTCGAATACCCCGGTAAAGACACGACGGATGCTGGTGCTGAAATATCATAATCTCATGAGATTTACTCGTGCCTAATCCTCACCCTAATTCACGTTCTCATCTTAATCTGTCAACAACACTTAACATTATTTTCTGACCACTAACAATCCCTTTCATTCTGATTTTCAATATATTTACATTGTAAATGTATTATATAAGCGATAATACTTTTCTATTAATAAATCCTGGCTGTGACAGGTTGACTAACTCTCAACTAATTTGTATAAAACATAGCAAATTTTCGGCGGTTAAATAATAAATCACTATTTTAAATATGGATGGTGTGCTTACTTTCGGGAGACATAAATACCAACGCTAGCAAAATTCATATTCAGAAAATATTTCTTTCTCTGATGGCATTTCGTACAGAGCTAGCATTTAAGTTTTTAAGAAAGATGTATGAATTGTGAGAATAAAAATAAAGCAAAACGTGACAGAATTTCCTTTAATCAAATTAAGATTGTCAGAGTAAGATGTTTCCATAATTATTTTGTCTCAGTTCTAGAATCTAGAATAAAAAAAAATAGACATTTCATTACTCAAAACAAATTCATACAACTACAAATAGAGTCAATTTATTCATCATTTTAATCTGACGGAAAATAAGGAAAAATCTTCCTTTTATTAAAGATTTATCGACACCTAATAAGAATCAAATTCACTGTGAATGCTCGATAAGGAAATCTAGTTAAGCATTTCATTATAGGAAGGCGCACAGAGCACGGCTCATATATATATACATTAACAGAATTATCAAGAACATCGTCAATTGTATTATGATTTCATGAATTGGTATTTCTCACTTTCCTGTCATATAAAAATCCCCGGACTAAATAAAATGTAGTACCTATTTCTATATTTTTGCGATGTTTTTGGTAAAGAATATGACACGCACAAAAAAATACCAAAAATTAATAATATTTTTATCGTTGATATTTTAAGTCATCATCTCTTTGCATGTAAGTAAGAATTTTACCAAATCTATGATACCCTCAGAAAATGTCAAAATTATATTTTTTATACTATTTTGTTTTTTTCAATGTGTGTAAAAGGAATTGGGAAGCATCACGCAAACTAAAAATTGAGTAAATACATGGTACCTACTTAAAATATTTGGAGATTTTCCATTTTGTCATTCGCTCCCCCATTCACTCTAATTATTATATGTATAAAAAATACAGCCAATATCAATTACAGGAAATATACAGGTTCCAAGATTTCCTCATTATGTACCCTAGAAATTTCACCGTTTCATTCTGATGTTAAGTATACGCGTGCTTTTTGTCTGTATTTTTTCTAAAACTTCGTCGTTGTTCACATGTTCGGTCCATGGCATACACAGAATATTCCTGGAGAATTACATTTCAGTTGCTTTAAGTCCTTCGTACATCTGTGAGGTGAATGTCAAGCATTCACTCCTATATAGGAAAATTGATATTATGTAATAATTCAGTACTCTTTTAATTTACTAATGCAAAATTCCAATATCTGTTGTGTAAAATTACAATAACTAAAGCACAGAAAACTTACAATACATAGTTCACAGAAATAATGAAAACTTACCAATTTACCACGATAAATGATTTTCAAAATGTATAGGTTTCAAAACAAAGACAAATCTTTCATAATATCGTAAAATTCTTTTCGTATTTATGCATGGATAAGCTTGCAATATAAAAGATGTAACCAATGACGAACAGTAGACATTTCTCTATATATGCATCGATTACTTTCTTTTATTCCAACATTAATAACTTACATGTAAACCATAGTCAACACACGTACTGACGCCACCAGCTACTGCAATACGAACTAGAAATTTGTTATGCATTCCTACATGCAGACATTTTACATTTCCTCTTACTATCATCTTCATAAAGAACTAGACACCTTCAAAAGAACTTAGTAAGAAATATAAAATTTCATATACAATTAGATGCATCCCAGAAAAAATAAAGGCCATATAAAAATACTTAACAATTCCCCTAACGTATTTACCACAGCGGATAAAACTAGAAATGCATATGAACAAGGCTCCTAAAAGCACAACTATTTAAGGAAAACATAACCAAAATATACAGAAAAGCAATAAAAGCTACTGAATAAGATGTTACCATTAAGCTAAAATATCACTAGACGACCGAATAAATTGTATCGCTCAGCCAAACAAGAGCAACATGCAAACTCATAAACCCAACTAAAAGTGAACTAGGTAAAATAAGTAAAATAATACTAGAAAGAATTAACTCAAAACGAAGGACAAAGTTAGGAGTAAAACACAAACCAACTATAGACTGGTTCCGTAATCTATAAACAAACATACAATTTATACAACTAAATATAAAATATTTCTACCATTCTATAACTTAACTCATACTAGATATGGTCATCTCTTTAATCCAAATAAAAATAAGTACAAAGGCAGTAAAATCATCAAGTCCTGATGAAAATCACTAATAATAGAAAACAAAAACGCCTGGAAAAAGAATTGAACCATCAAAATTTCCTATTTTAAAGTCTAGCAGGAAATTTTGATGGTCCAGGAACATGCGAACTTATACGTAAGCTTTTACTACATGAACTATGTAAAATAATCGATAAATTAATATAGGCCACTACAGAGAGGACGATTTCCTAATCCACAGAATCTGTAACAAAGAAAAAACAGGCAAAACCAGAAAAATAATCATAACAATTTAAAAAATATAGTGTTTCACAAGGACATAAAAACAAACCTAAAAAGTAGATTTCCTACTGAACCGATAAAAAGGTACATATCAATTATATAAAAAACCCAACGACAAAACACATTTTACATACACACATTTTCCAACTACGCGCCAACAGTAATCAGTTCTGGCAATCCTTTAGAATTGTAACAACATTAGAGAAAGTTAATAAAAAAAATTCAAAAGATATTTCTTGCCTGTCACAATCAATGAAACATACATATATCGATCCGATAAAAATTTCTGGAAATGCTCATATATATATATATATATATATATATATATATATATATATATATATGTGTGTGTGTGTGTGTGTGTGTGTGTCTTTCCGCGTGTGTGTATGTGTGAGTGTGTGTGTTTGTGTAAAAGGGGATATTAAAGTCAACACCCAAAGGCGAGAGTCTGTTTCATGCTAAACGCAATCATCAGGCCATGTTTTTGGAGGCTTAGTTCATATATATTTTTATTTCTATCCCCTGTGAGAAATACATTAGATGAATTGTCTAGTTTTTTTTATATGTCCTTTTAGTTTTTCAGGAATTAATTTAATTTTATATGAATTTTATATTTATTATTAAGTTATGTTTTTTTTCGAAGTTGTTCGTTTCCTTGTGTTGCGGGGTACATTGTTTTTGTTTTAAAGCCATATTTTTCTTACACAGGTGCAAATACACACGCACACACATGCCCAGACAAACACACAATGAAAGAAGAAGAAAAAAATAAGCTTGAGCCAATGAAAATGGCATAAATCATTTTTTAATGCAAAAGTAAAACAAGAAAACACTTACTTGCTGATACCCACTGACGAGTAGATAAAGCGACTGGTGTAGGTTTCGTCCACGAAACTCTAGAGTTAGGATGCTGAAAGAAGTAAGATTAATCAGCTAAGTGACAAATTTTAAATTTGTATTACTCCTACATGCACACACACACACACACACACACACACACACACACACACACACACACACACACATATATATATATATATATATATATATATATATATATATATCTGTGTGTGTGTATGTATATTTTTTACACAAAAAAAAAAAAAAATTACCCCAATATAGATATAGTGTATTTCAAACCGTTCTGTATAAGCCTATCATCAGTCTGTTGAAATAGACTATATATATGTTGAGGTAATTTTGTTGTTTTTTCTCCTGTAAAAATGCATATGATATGTTAAGATAAAAACATCGAGCTATTTGTGGATCAGTTTTAATAATTAATATTACTAGGATCCACACGGATTATATTCCAATGGATTGATTACCTGTACTATATATATATATATATATATATATATAATAAAAATGAACACGCTACAGACCCTGTTTGAATGATTAGATTTATCTATATCCTTGGAAACAGTAATTTATGAATTTATATGTGCGTTTAAAACTCAGTAAATTTAAAAATAAGTTATTCCAATATTCGCTTGAAGATGAAACGGACCCAATGCTTTTAATTTAATTATATAATTAAATTTAAAGTTTTTAGCTTCCATTTTTGAAACATGGTTATTACTGTGTAGCGAAACAACCATATTTTCAATCAGTTAATTTATAATATTTATGCTATGTAAATTTACAGTGAGCACTCAATCGATTATAACAATATAGGAAAAATAAACTATTAATGGCTGGATTTGGATTGCTGCTTCCATGTGCTTGCTCTAGTGGCATTGAAGTTGTGTACGTGTGTTTCCTTTCCATTCAGTCTTAGCGGTTCGTTAGATGATTAGAACGTATATATTTGTGTATGAAATCCCATCAGTTTTGACAAATGCGCCCATGTTAAATTTCTGAAATTTTACTTATGAAAGGGAAACCAAACGTAAGAGTTGACGAAGGGAAACGCCAGAAATGTTCAAGAATGGTCTCTGGAATCCTCACCGCCCCACTTCAGTTTAGATTTTCCAAGCATCTTATGCATTGCACTATTTTAAGCTTTCTTCCCTTTATCAAAGAATAAATCGGCTACTATGTCTCTCTTAAATCCAAGCGTGGGATCTTTACTTTTACGGTACCACAAGACTCCGCAATGTCTGTAAAGTTACAAAGTCTACAAGAAACGGAGTTGATAATGAGAAAAGCCAAAAGAACAGGCGAAGAATTTGAAGCCCGCCATGGTACATGAATAGGGAATGTGATAGACATCTTTAAGAACTGATGTGGAATCGGTCGCCACATAATAAGATAAAAGCCTCCACCAATATGACGCTGTCAAGTTTCGAATCAGGTCGAAATATCCAGGGAATCTGCCTTCTGATACCACGCCTGATTTTGCCGATCATCTCTCTGACAGAGTGACACATGATATAATCAATTATGAACGCTTGTCCATTCAGCCGTCTTTGTTTTCTTATTACTAAATGTATAATAATTTATATATTTTTGATCTTTAGGTATTGGTCTGGTCTCATGAAAATGTTCAAAGCGTTGATTTTTTTTTTCTTTAGTGAGGTGTCTAGCAAAGTTTAATAGCCAAAGATATCGTTTTAACAGACAAACCTTTCATGAAAACGAACAAAAAGAATACTTAAGTTCAATGGACGGGAACTTCTTTTTTGGAGTTAGACTAACGTTTAAATTTGCTTTCTGTACGCGGCCATCATCATGGGTTGATGATAGTCGCCTACAAAACGGCTTGAAATATCTTCTATGATGAGGTAATTTTTGTTTTATATATGTAATATATATATATATATATATATATATATATATATATATATATTAAGAAATATACATAATATCTTACATAATATATATATTACACATATTTAATTGGCCCTGATCTGGCATCTCGTCTACAGTCGCTTTCTCACAGACGCGCCGTCGCCTCTCTCTGTCTTTTCTACAAATACTTTCATGGTAATTGCTCCGATGAGCTGCTTTCAATGGTTCCCAGACTTCATGAATTCAAGCGCCCTACGAGGCTGGCATCCCGCTCTCACTCTTTTACTGTAGAAACTTTTAAATGTAGCCGTCTTTTCTACTCCAATAGCTTCATACCTCGCACCTCCCGCCCGTGGAACGCCCTTCATTATTACTGTTTCCCTGAGAGCTATAATCTCCAACTATTCAAATGTAATGTCAATCGACATCTCCAGTTACCTTGATCTATCCACTATCCCTCTCCTCATCCTTTCTTCTGTCACTCCTATCTGCTCTTGCTCCAAATCTTCTGCAACCCCCTGCATCCTAGTGGTTCAACGCCTTGCTCGGGGCGTAATGCTTAAAAAAAATATTAAGAAATATACATAATATCTTACATTAATTGCACAAGTGTGACTTTCATGCAGAACCAATTTTCAAGTGCTGGAATTATTATATTCATTTTTATTTGTATTTTCGGTTAACACCGGTTTATATTTCTTAATATATATATATATATATATATATATATATATATATATATATATATATATATATATATATATATATATTTAAAAATAAATAATCAGCGGGACAATATTACGAAAAAATTCAAGAAACAGTTCAATCAAGAATTATTTAATACAATAGCCAATCAATAAAATAAAGCTGAAAATAAACTTAAGCAGTTACATTATCACGACAAAAACAATTCTATGGCATTTAATCCTAGAACGAAGCTGAGATATAAATACCAGACTTATACACCTTATATACATCCAAGCACGGAGTCACGGTGGAGTAATGGATAGCGGCTTGGATCGAGGAATCGGAGAGCCGAGTTCGAGTTCGAATTCCAGTCGAATCCATTACGTGCTAATACGCTTGGGAAAGGTGTGAATTATCTTTCTTCTCCCTCCAGCTATGGGTAAATAGCAGGACGGACTGGGTTCCATAGCCTTGGATGGCAACTGGTCTAGGCGAAGGAAAACTCTGAATTCAAAACCTGCTCTTAGATGAGGGTGAATGGAGTCTCTCTGAGCCTTGGTTGGCAATCCATTTAGTGTTGGTGTCACGATAAAAACACCCTTGATAGCCCTAGCGAAGCATCAAGAATTCAGCTATTTGACAAGATTATGAACTACACCAATCAAAGTATTGGTGAGTTCAATCTCGGCTGAGGCCGCAAGATGATGATGATGACATCCAACTAAAATCTTTGTGAAAAAGTTTGTAAAAATATATAAAGAAAATAATTATTTACATTCATGCTAATGCTCACTCCCATCATTGTTTTTATCACAATGTTTTGTACTCTCCGATTTTCTTTTAGAAAATTTCAAACTGAACCCTTTATTTAATATACGGTGGTAAATTATTATTATTATTATTTCCTTTGATTTCTGGCGTGTACATATTTCTTTCCGGGTCCCGCTCAGAGATCTAAGGTTAGAAATGGCGTCATGACACTTTCCACTGACATATATATATATATATATATATATATATATATATATATATATATATATATATATATAATAGATAAAGCCCTTCGTAAAGTGTGGGCTGTACTTGTGAGAATATTTTGTTGTATTTTTTTGAGGCATGGGCTTCCAGGAAACCCTTCAATTAGTCTACTGGAATCTTTTCCAACCAATCTTAGTCCTCCAACCACAACAGGGATTATTGATGTTCCCATGTGCCGCATTTTGGGTGGGATTTCGATTTCTTCTTCTTCTTCTTCTTCTTCTTCTTCTTCTTATTCTTATTATTATTATTATTATTATTATTATTATTATTATTATTGTATTGCAAGGGCATTGCTCGCTGTTTCTACTTCGTACAAGTCTCTACTGACTGTCTTGGGAATTGAACTTACAATTACTATGACACTAAATTTAAACAGTTTAATCCAATAGGCTATTGAACTTAGATGTCAGGGCCTTAAACATAGCAAAATATAGATATTATAATAATAAGGATATTCGAAAACGAAGTTATTGTCTATCAGTATTAGGATATAACTTTATATTTTAGGCTTATATATGTGATTGTAGCATTATCGGAAACACCCACACATTAACTTCCTTTATATTTACAATTATTTAATCTTTGATTGGAAAAAAATATCAATAAAGATAATAGATCAATACTACCCATTTAAGAATCCCAAAGAAATCGGATTTGTTATATGACAATAATTTTCAAGTAATATACCAGAAAAATTGAGACACTTTGTACTCCCAAACGAGCAGCTGTTAGCTTTTAATACGCAAGATCAATATATCAAAAAGAGATTATTACGAAATTTCTACACTGATAATAATATTACTACGATGTAAACTGATATCTTTACAGCGATTATCCTAATAACCTGCCCTGTACCATTCATCAATGAAAGTAGTGTCATTATCAATACTATCGTTTTGACTATCTCCATAGTAACCTCCAACCTTAAAGATTATTCCCCCAAATCTTTTGTTTTTGTAACCACACATTCATATTGTTTCTACAGCACTAATGTCACGTTTGCTATTTGCCAGGGGTCGCTCACGTCTTTGCAAAAAGAAGTGTCGGCCATGGTGCTTATTCAGCCACCACTGCCGTCCAGGCTGCCGGTCTCTCGGGCAGACTGCGCCTGCCGCCGCCGCCGACGACGCTCACTTTCTGTCGCACGTGACATTCTGAAAGTCCATATAAATGAAATTTAGAAGATTGATTGCACATTCTCGATACGGTCCTTTTTTGTAAGGCGGAAATTATGGGAAATGAGGCGTGTTGTCTTTTATTGCCTGATGCCCGTTTCTCGCTGGCTCCCCCCCCCCGGTTCGGCCTGACTGGCAGGCTTTAAAAAAAAAAAGAGACAGAAAGAGAGAAAATAGGTGTTTACTCTTTAGTTTGTTCATTGCCTTCGTTTGGCTTGGTTGACTAGAGTAAATTTTCAGACGTTCGAGACATAAAAAAAAAAAAAAAAATCACAAAAATATTCCTGTGGCGTAAAATAGAGTTAACGCTATTAGACGCTCTAATTAACTCATGATCTAATTGCAACTTTTAGATAATTTCATGAATCTTTGATGATTGTCAAAAGTATAACGCTTTTCTGGGTTTCGTCTTAATTGTCCTATCAAATTAGCCGAATTTTTGGCTTTTTATCTTACATTTTCAAGTTGGGGTTTGTAGCTCACAAGATCCATTGGGAATCAAAATTTCTAGATCGGTTTTATTTAAATCGCTGAAGCTTTTTGTATTTTTATTTTCATTTTTAAATCATTTGCATTTTGTTGCTTGAGATTTTGTAAATCTTTGTATTGTTCTTTTAAAGATGACTAAGATGTCATCTTGTAGCTGGTAGTCTTAAAGATGTTTTCTTTATTTTTTAAATAAACCGTTTTTATCTCTCTCTCTCTCTCTCTCTCCTGTTCTTTATATTTGGGAATTGTATTTTTCATGCTCATTGGATGGAGAATATATTTGGGGCTGAGGCGGTAAAGAAATTTGATGCGACTCCAAGTGAATACGACAAAACAGAAGACTATCTTTTAAAAGAATAAAACAATAAAAGAACGAAGAAAAGTTTAAAAAAAAGGATAATTAGTCAGGACATATAAAGACAAATGTAAAAGAAGAAAATGAATGAAACAATGTGATTAAAAAAAAAAAATAAGAAAGAACTTTTAATAATAATAATAATAATAATAATAATAATAATAATAATGCACTAATAATAAAAGAGTAAATATCAATGCCACATATCTGCTTGTCACTTTCCTGATCTTAACCAATTAAGCATGACCCTTAGGAGCTGATGTTCTGTGCATCACTGTTAAAGAACAGAGTAGTGAGGGAACATTATGACTGGATTTCGAGAGAGTTGTTTTATTTTAGGTTTGAAGGATGAAGCAGTCAAGGCAACTTCTGGAGTAATAACTGACTACTTGGGAACACCCTCAATCGAAAACAGTCTTAGCGGATTGGGTTATTCGATTGAAGTTATTTTTAACTGGATACTACCTGCAAGGTTACACAATGATCTTTTCAACTCTTATTATCATATCCATATCTCGCACATTTGGGTTAAATAGGCTTCCAGCATTTGAATTTAAAAAACAAACAGGATTTTCAAAGGTGTATTCAGAATTTAATTTTCAAAAAATAGATGGTGCTGGAAACTTTTGCTTACACATAATAATTTCTGAAAGAATTTCAATAGTTGAATAGAAATATATTGGTTAGTACTGAGATTGATAGACAATTTCTTCTCTCCACCTAGAAGGAAAAACATCTTCTGGGTTTCTATAATTTGCTCGAGGGATTGAATCTAGAAATGTTCAGGACATCCATCCATAGATAGATAGATAGATAGATAGATAGATAGATAGATAGAATGAGAATGATAATGAAAATACTCAATAGTAAATACTATATATATTGATAGAGCAACTGATGTAATACTATCCCGATAGATAAATATAAACAAACTGGAAAAGATTTGAATATAATGAAATTAAAAGATAGATAGATAGAAAGATAAGTTGCTTGTGATAAATTAGACAAGCAGAATATTGATATACAAAAATCATTGAGAGATTGAAAGAGAGAGAAATTCACAAAGAAACGTGCGTTGATCAATACAAATACATTAGACATATGAACACTTATAGATTGTTATTGATAAAGACAGTTCGGTAGATGGATAGAATTGTAATTGGAGTGAGAAGCTGTCTCTTTGAAGAGAATCTAGGCGAGTGATTAAGAAAGTGAAAAAACTGGACATTGAATAATATGAATAGATGATGAGATATTGAAATGGAAAAGTGACTGAAGAACCACAAATCTTGTAAAGATCTGGATTGTGGAAATTGTTATGAATCAAAAGAAATGAAAAGAAACATAAACAATGTCTTACAACAGACGAAAGAACGAAGAAATTCTTGCCTAAATTTCGTTCAATATCCATTTATTTACTTTTTTTTCTTTTTCATATTCTCATCTCAGCGTTTCTTGTGAATATAGTTTAGTTGTGAGCTAAGAAGGTTATCGGTGCTTGTTTGCTGTTACTCAATCAAGATGAACAAAGACATGGTGATATCGAAGGTAGAGACTTTTGTACAAGTTAATCTCTTACTTTTGAAAATTACAGCCTCTTCTCTTAAATATGCATTTCCCTACGAATACCCTTGCACAAAAGCAATTACCTATTACAGGAATCAATGCTTTTTCTTTATACACCGTGTGTCTACTCAGGAGATGGGAGATCACAATGTTCTGTTCTTTGTATCTCTTTTGTTATTTTCATAAACCTTGTTCCGACACCCATTTACTCAAGCTCAGTAAATATTTCATGCGTTGGATTCCTCTGTCCCTCTTGTCTTCATTCTTTCCCGTGATCATTAAATTTTCCAAACCCATTTTCCTCATTATATACACTAGAAATTTTAACTCTCTCTTCCTCTCTCTTCTATTCGGTCTACAATATCTTCAGCATCCTGCTGCAGAATCGCATTTCGGTTGCTTTAAGTTCTTCTTCATCTCTGGGGACAGTGTCCAGCATTTACTGCCATATAGGAGGATAGATATCACGTAAAAGTTCAGTAGTAATATTTTTGTTTCTAATGAAGTTTTTTTTTCTTAAAACTCTAATTAGTTTTTGGAATGCATCTTTGGCTATCCCGAATTTCAATCCCGAATTTCAGTGCCAAAATTTCCGCCCTCTGTTAATAAACTTCTCAGATAGTTAAATTTTTGTACTTGCTTAATTTTGGTATCTCCGATTTGTAATTTGCAAGCTTGCTAATTAGTTCCAACATATTCGTGGCGAACTTTATCGAACGCCTTTTTATAATCTATAAAACACAGGTGCACATCCTTCTGAATCGTTATTAGTATTTCTAATAACGTTCTGAGTAGGAATATAGCATTCCTTGTTCCAGTGTCTATGACGAACCCGCATTGTTCTTGTCCTGTTTCTGGTCTGATTCTACTGCGCGCTCTATTCATCAGAATTCGGATGATAAATTTTGTTAGTGTAGAAGAGAAGATGACTTACCTCATGTGGCAAAGTGAGCACATATAAAAGGAAAGGAAAAAGAAATATGGCCGCTATGACACCTTAATTTAAGAAAGACACGATTTCGGAGCTAGAAGAATTGGCGAGAGTCATTGGGTGTATGCAATTCTTTTACGAGATCAGCTCGGCATAAAAAAACACCACGCGAGAGAGAATAGACAGTTCGCTTGCGAATGTGGTGCTGCTTGTACGGAGAGATATTGTCATTTGGAATGAGATTACTTGGGTCAGTTTCACACATATTGCTCATTAGGCTGATTGTCTGACGGAGTTCACATTAGTTGACACCTGGTCTCAGTGCTATAAGAATATAGCTACCTAGGTTTTCCGGTATCTCACCACTGTTGTAGATTTCATTTATTATTTCTGAAATCTTGTCTATACGGAAATCATCTAAGGCTACCAGCACCTCTTTTACAATTTAGTCTGGCCCTGCTGCTTTGTTTCTATTTAGTTTTGCTAGTTCAGATTCCACTTCGATATTTTTTTATTGCCGGTTATTCCCTTGGAAGATTTCTCCGATACATTCATTCAATCTCTGAAGTATTCTTTCTTTCTCTAATATTACCGTTCTGTCATTAGATTTTATGCATCTTTGTTATAAGCATATCTTTTGTCCTGTTAGTTCCTTTAATTTTATGAAGATCTGCTTCATCTATGATACTCATTCTTTCTATTTCTGCACATTTTTCGTTTAGTTTAGCTTGCCTGCATTTGGTTCTTATTTGTGTAGTGTCCTATATCCTGTTCCGCGTCTTGGCATTATTTTTTGTTTGCTTTTCATCATGCCGAGAATTTCATCTGTCATCTATCCCTTTTTCTTCGTCTAGTTTCGTTAAGGATGATCTCGATTGCTCATGCTTCTAAGGCTTCTTTTAATGTGCCACAGTTCGAATTTTTATATTGATTTTGTTCCTCGAATCTGCTTTTCCCAATGTCCATATATTTCTCCTTCATTACGAGTTCCTAGAACGAATTTGATAACAATTTCACTATCTCTCTCTTTCCCTTCTTTCGCATTAGATCTCCTATTACAGCTGTAATTAGCTGCGATTTGCATTGGGCCTTGGCGTTGTCCGACTTAAAATAAAACCTTTTCAATTTCCTCTTTTGTATTTTGTGCTGTTCGTGGGGGATATGTTGAAGGAGTTAAAGAATTATTTTAGGTATTTGACTATCCCAGAACACATTTTTTCGTGCCTTGGTCCGTCCAATATCAATCCTAATCCTCTTTCATTTTTCTCTCCGCCTGCATACATGATCCTGTGTTGGCCACTAGCGAAATCTCCATTGCCTGGCCATCTTTTTTCACAAAGGCATAAAATATTAATATTTAACTTGCTCATTTCCTGCTTTATATATTCTAATTGACTGCATTGATTTAATGTTTTGATATTCCATATCTCGCGGATATATATATATATATATATATATATATATATATATATATATATATATATATCTGTTTGTTGCGAACAGTCACTGGATGAGAGTCTGGTAAAACCTGTTGGTCATGTCTTCGCTTGTCGGGTGAAGGATCGATTTAAAAAAAGGTTTGGTCCTCTTTACGCCATTTAGGCTAACAATCACTGAATGACGATCAGGTGACCCTGTTGCGCATGTTGTTCCTTACGGAGCGAGGAGTTTATTCCAATAGACTTGGCACGGTTCACCATATTAGCTTTCACAATTTCTTTGTTAAATGCCTTGGGATTTCTTGAGATTTACAGTGGAGTGTTTTGCCGTTGCCTTCTCCAGAGTGATTTATTGAGACACCACCTTTAGTTAGCTGACCGTTCATTCGCCAAGAATTCTTCTGCTTTTCATAAGTCTTATTTTTCATACTACAGCCTCATTAACAAGAACTTGGAGTTCGATAGAGGGTATGGTCATCGACCCCCCTAGAGAAGCATACATACTTACGGCCATATTATGTCAGCATATATATATATATATATATATATATATATATATATATATATATATATATATATATATATATATGCGCGCGTGTGTGTGTGTATACAAGCTTAAAGCCGGCCTATCGATTGTCATTTAATCTTGGCTGCTGAGGAAGGCTCTTGATTAGACCTTCAGCTTGTTTAAGAGTTTGAGAGTCCCTAAGTCTTTGCATATTTTCAGCATTGGAAGCTCTCCTGGCTGCCATTTGATCTGGGTTTTCATTTGCATGGGACTTTCTTTTCTAGTTGCAGCCTTGACTCTTTTGATTGCAATCTGGTCCTCTGTTAGCGGAGATTTATTTTTGCGCGACATACTGCTGCCGTATGCGATAGGCAACAATAAACTACAGAAGAAGTCAAAATTGATCGTTGAAATTAAGTATTGTATTAATATTTAAGCTTACCTTTTAAAAGTTCAACGATAATTCGTCTGTCGCCACTTAATTTAAAGATAATTTGATGTACGTAGGTCCTTACTTTCCGTACAAACTTTCGCTGGATTTCATTGTTAATTGATTATTTACAAATTTATTTCCAATTTGTAAAAATTGTTATCGTAGAAAAAATCGTCGCAAAAATTCACGTAAAAAATGGCCGAAAACAATCGCAGTAATAAAAACTTGGGAATCCAAAATTTCTGTAACATGAGATATTGAAGGTTGAAGAGTTGTGTCCCTTTAACTCGAAAAATATCTCACAGTGGCACACTGATATTCGCATTTATGATATATATATATTTATATATATATATATATATATATATATATATATATATATATATATATTGAACAATAAAAAATTAAAAAATTAAAATCTTCAGACACACTGGGTTGTAGATTAATATTCTCGTTTTTTTTATTATTATTTCATTTAGATTCCTCGACTAGTTTCGGCCAAAATGGCCATCATCAGGAGAAGAAATATTTCTGCTTGCTGGTAGCAGTGAACTACAGAAATGAATGTCTTGATGGAGAAAATGAACTTTTGTCTGTAGTTTTCATTTTTCGTTTTTTTTTTTTTTTGTTATCTTTTTAACATGAATCTTTTAACATTCTTTGTGTTGGTCAAAATATATATATATATATATATATATATATATATATATATATATTTATATATATATATATAGACATAAACTTGAATTTCAGATTCTTTTTTGCATCTTTTCTATCTTCTAGCCCCTTGTGTCTATCAGTGAAGGTGATAGGGGAGAAGTATAGCTATAAATGTAAATTATTTCATTTTTTTGTTTTTATTAAATGTTACGTTAGTATTAGCTGCGTTACCTCCTATTAAATTAAAACGAGCGAAAAATTAATTTAATTTTGTTACAGCATTTTTAAAGCACTTATTTTAGTGTAAGGACGCAAATGAGATTTTTTAACCGGATTCCTTGTCACCGAAATGAGCAATCAGTTTGTAAATACGATACATGAACGAAGCTAGCCGCAAAAAATTAACAGTACTACTTAATTACAATTGCAACAAGTATATTTCAACTAGAAGGAATAATAATAATAATAATAATAATAATAATAATAACAAAATATACCTTCTTATTGACATGGCAGTTCCTGCAGACTGTAATGTATCTTTGAAGATCTTCAAACAACTATCAAAGTACAAGGACTTTGAAATCGAAATCTCTGAAAAGTGGCACATAAAGACATCAACAATGCCAGTCGTAGTTGGAGCCCGGACTCTCATTGGAAAAGTTTCGATAGACTCATTGAAGGTATTCCTGGTAACCTTAATGTAATATAAAAAAAATGTACTCACATCATATGAAGGGTTATATCTATATAAAATGTGTGTGATCTTAGTTTTCTTTTATAAATGCTCTGTGGTCTCCGGTTGGGACCCGGAAAGATATGAGTATACATCAGAAAACAAGAAATAATAATAATAATAATAATACCCGAGGGAGGGAGAAAAATATACAAAATAAAGCACGCCACTTACATACGAAAATGTTTACAGAGCAGTCTGTTTTGGTAAAAAAATTGAGCTTTTTATGAACTTGGAATCACTTAAAGAGAGAGTGAGAGTGAATTAGGTAGATACGAGAGAGAGAGAGAGAGAGAGAGAGAGGGGGGGAGAGAAATGATAAGAAAAAAGACAAAGAGGCGCATACATTGGGCGGCAAAGATTTAGTGTGAAGTCTTTTGATAAACACATCATTGCAAGAGAGAGAGAGAGAGTTGTTTGGGCCTGTGAACAGTGATTTTATTTTAACATATTTATCGATGAATAATCTACACATGCATCAAGATGCATGTTGCGTATTACATTTGCCACATTCATTTATTTAATACAATTCCAATAAAACAATTCTCTGGGTTATTATTTTTCACTTTTATTTCATGACGCATAAATGACCCTTCTAAGGAAAAAAACAAATCAAACAAAAAAAAAAAAAAATGATACTTTGAATGCACATCATTACCTTCATTATTTATATGTTGATCTATTCCATTTTATTTTACAGAATAAAGCATAAGTGATATATATGAATTTCTAATGGCAAGAAATCTAAATGTCAACATATATGAATTCGAATGTTACGTGGTAACAGTCGATTTAAATTCGAATGAACGTTGAAATAGCGGAAGATGCCTTCCAACTTTAAACAAAGTAATGAGAAACAGAAAAAATGTTTCTTAGAAACAAAGAAAAGATTTCTGAACCTAAATGTTGGCCAGTTTCCTCACAAATGAAGACGAGGCTTGAAGCTACAGAATCTTCCTAATTGTGTTTTTTTTTTTTGTCATATTCTCTCACTTAGTAACCCCATGCTTCTTAATGGCTTTATTGACTTACTTGGGGTGAAATGATTAAAGAAATAAGTTAACACAATTACGTATGTTCCATTTGATAACTTAAACAATATATCAAATTCAGATGCGTGGTAGAAAGCATATGTTTTCGCCCCAAATATTTTTATCTTCATTGGAACCGTTTAAAATGCTTACATTTAATTTCTATATTATTTGAATCTTGTTACCGCAAAATATGATTTTTGAATTTATTGCATTCCTTTATACATGTATGAGCCTAACCTTAAGAACAATAAGACCTAAAATGGTATGTTGAGTTTAATTAGAAAACTTTGCACGTTTTTTACTTAAGGAAGTTTCAGCAATCAATCATGTGAGAAAATGCAATGTCATGGATTTAAAATCAATGAAAATGAAATACTAGTCTCATAAATGAATATTGAATACGTGAACATATAAACGTTATTTTCTTATTGAGAAAGGTGAACTTTTGAAGGTGTAATTTATCAAGATTAAAATCTTTCAAAACATTCTTTCGAATATTTAACCAATCAAAATATGCCAAGGAAGATGATCTATAATATCCATATGCATTCCAATATCCATTTAGATAAAAAGCAAAAATGCAAAACAAATATACAAAACTAAAAAACAACAACAAAGAAACAACAAAAAATGAAACAAAATAAAAGTAAATCCTTTCTTCTCTCTTATTGTAATATGATACCATTTTTTGTCAGTAACCCTACATTTTCAAAGAGGCACGAATTTTGCTAAAGGTCTACAGCAACAAAAAGTGGGTTGATTGTAACAAGTTGAGTAAGCAGACGTCAAACAATGTTTAAAAAAAAAAAGAAATAAAAAACAAAAAGCATAATGCAATGCGATAAGTAAGTCCGAGTGTTGTTCAAATACGAACCCATATAAGCACGTCGAATGATTTTCAAGGCGTGTTAGACACGAAAAGGAAAAGAATTTTTTTAAGATCTCGGGTTGCTCTGAATCCATTGTTAAATGAACATTGCATGCAAAAAGAAACCGAGCAAGTTTACATAGTACATATAGTACACATTACATAGTACACATAGTACACATTACATAGTACACATAGTACACATTACATAGTACACATAGTACACATTACATAGTACATAGTAAAAGTTTACATAGTACACATTTACATAGTACACATTTGGTAAATATCCGAAACTAAACGAACGGCATGGAATTACTCAATGATGAAGTTCAAGACGACATTTCATTTAAGGTTTCTAGCAAATAAGATTTTCAATTCATTTTGTGGCAGTCACTTTGACACACAATCTTACTGAAACGAACAATCTTTTTCTTTCTAATTTCCTTATTTTCATATAAGTATTCCTTGAGTGCAGCCAGAGATTTTTTTAATATGATCAATTCCTGATTCACCTAATAATCAATGCAAAATCAATAGGTTGAGATAAAATAACATTTGAATAAGTAAAGTGCGTTTATTAAAGAGATGAGAAATAATTTAAAGTACTCTGGAGTAAAAGAGTGACTGCAAGAACAGAAGTAAGTCATTTAAACACGTGTACACAACGATTATATATATATATATATATATATATATATATATATATATATGAATGTACTACGGTTAAGTTTTTTATTTAATTTTTCTTGTGTTCGAACAAGATCTTTCTTTTCTGGACAAAACCGTAGTACCTTGCCTGTCGTTTTTAATGAAACATGCATAAACGAAGGATTGCTGCCTAAATATGCAACTATATATATATATATATATATATATATATATATATATATATATATATATATATATATAATGTGTAATGTGTGTGTGCTATATTAAATAGAACTGACAATATCTATTGGTCTTTTGTTGAATTTATTATTTTACCGAATTGTTTTATCGTAGGTGGAAATTTGACGAAATTCAATATTATGATCCAAGCCATTTGGATCATTGCCGATGTTTATCAAAGAAAGAAATGAGAGAATCTAGTAGCTGATATGGCGTTTGCAAATTTGTGAATTAAATTTCGAAACAAACTTAGCTTTACACAATATATTGATGAAGTTAAATTTACTTTTACATAGCAAATGAGACTATGTAATTCAAAGCCGTAAATAATCCTTTCAGTTGTTAATGTATTAACATACATATTGCCAAGTAATAGAATTCTTTACTTCTACTCTAGGTGCAAAAAACAATCTTGAGGTCACTTCATATTTAAAGAAATCAAAATAAATGTCCGTCATCGTTCTCCAGAAAAAATATCTTTTCTCTCACAACGCCTCATTCAAGAAAACAATTGATCATTTATCATTTTTTCGTAATTCTCTCTCTCTCTCTCTCTCTCTCTCTCTATATATATATATATATATATATATATATATATATATTTTATGTTTGATGGGATTATATATATATATATATATATATATATATATATAATCCCATCAAACATAAGGAAAGACATTTTTCATGGATAGAATCAATTTACGTTGTGATGTTGAGACCATGTTTTGGTACCAGCTATGGTATTCTTCATTAAGGATTCTGAGCATTTTTATTCTTAAGTAACTACATTGTCCTTATGTATTTTTCTTCTTCAAACGAGAAGAGAATAACAAGTGCTTTATTATAGAAAGTTTAAGTGAAAGTTATTTTTCTGGCTAAAATTTACAGATGACACTATTGAACCAGCGAGAAAAAGTAATTTAAATGTTATCTTAATAGTTTCGGACAGTGTTGCGCATCGAGCTCACTATCAATAGCGTTTAAAATAACAGATTTAACCAGGTGTATGTTAAGCCTGGTAAACTGAAGGAAAATTTCCAAATAATCTTTTATTTATATTTTGTTCTTTGCTAGTACCTTCATCACTCAGGTTTGCAGTTTTGATCGATTAAGTTAGATGCTTTACTAGTAAGATTTGTATGAGAAATATCAAATCACTGTAGGTAATATATATACCGGGAGTAAAGGGAGTATTAAAATCTTCAGTAATTTTCATTGTTTTAAGTTCTTTCGGCCACTTCTTTAACCATTTTCAAGGTGGTTTTGCTTTTGTTTTGAGTTTAAGTTGTATTTTATTTTAATGTTGTTTTGAACAGCCAAAACATGTAGAAAAACTAACAACACCAAAAACAAAAGACCCTTGAAAATGGCTAAAAAAGTGGCTGAAAGCACTTGGGACAATGAAAATTATTGAAACGTTTCATGCTTGAACACAATATTCAGGCCATAGTGAAATAACTGTCTCCTATTGGTGTCAACATCAGTATCCATATATATATATATATATATATATATATATATATATATATATATATATATATATATATATATATATATATATATTCAGTGTTGTAAAAATCATGTTACGATCATTTTCCAAGACATTGAAAATGTCCCTGTTTTCTCTAACCAACATCTATTGTTGCTGGAGGGAATTGGTAATTCCATTGGCCAAGACCCACGCTCATTTATAGCTGTATATACATTTCAATCACAATGTTGTGATCGAAAAATGCGAGTTCGCATAATTCAGGAAATAAGCAACCACATCTAAAAAAAGAAAAGAAAAGAAATAGTGCGTCCTTGGGATTAAATATTAAACACCGTGATTTATTTATTTATTCTTTTCTATATTCTCTTCTATTTATGTTATTTTACTTACGAATTTTTCTATCCCGAACATCCGACATATATGTGTAATTAGGAAGAATAACATGTCACTTCTTTGGAAAGCAGACGGCGTGCTAAGATTACTCGTTGTCGGCATATTACTTACAAAGTAAATCCTCTGACGGCTGACATTGGAATGATACTTAGTTGCTGGGACGTTGGAATGAAATGGGGTGGATTACATGAATGAATATACGTAAATGGTGTTGTATATATATATATATATATATATATATATATATGAACAAGTGAAATTTATGTATACACATATGCATTATTTCTATATATCATTCTACATATGTATATGCCTGTAAGTATATCTTCATATGTCTCAACTATAAGTTATTTATCTGATAGATATATAGATAGTTATGCATGACACTATGTTTATCCTTTCAGTAATTCCATGTCAGATAAGAATTTTAAACATCAAAATGTAATGCAGATAGATAGATAGATAGATAGATAGATAGATAATGATATCGTGAGGGAAATATTCACTTTTACGTAAAAAATCGACTTTTCAGGGTAGATTCAAAAGTAATTATGGAGAACTATATTTTATTTACATATTTGCCTGTGACATACTTGCCTGTGAAAAAAAAAAATCAACAACAAAAAAAAAAAAAAAACAAACAAACTGAAAACAAGTTTTTTCTGTGCACATTACACACAAAATTTAATCTGGGAAGTTCAATGAAAAATTGCAAATATTATTTCGATCATAATTTCCCCTCCAAACGGGTGAAAGTATTGTGTCGCCAATAGATAAATGTCTGCCGTCTTGTATCAATTTCAGACTGCTCAAATGTACCTAATTTCATTACAGTTTGTTCATGTATTTCCAGCGATGTCGTATTCTATGTAATTCTTATTTTTATCTTGGAGTTCCCACTGTTAAAAGCTTATTTTGCATCGGGACTCAATACATACGTCCAATGAAAGATATTAAGTATTTTCAAGTGAAAAGAGGACTAATACTAGAGAACTACAATTCGTAGGCCTATACAAAATTTCCTGTCCAAGAACCCTCATGTTATCCATCAAAAGTATAATCGAAAACAAAAACTTAAGGCTGAAATAGGTATGAGATTTTTGTACATATGCGATTCTATTAAAGAAAAGCAATAAAGTTTATTCTCTATTTCTTAGATTATCGTTATAATACATTGATTATTTTCGAAGACTGCCACTGTCTTGCTGCATATAAAGACCATTTCTGAACATCGGATTCAAAAAATATGCATCGGATTTTACGTAAAAATGATTATTTATCAATGGAAAATATTCAAATGATTAATTAGCATGATGAATTTCGCAGTATCTAAGGGATATATCTTAATAGCTGATTTAATCATAGTGCTCCCTTTAATATAACATTATGTAATAATGGATACGTTAAAGTAGATACCTCCACAAAAACAGAAAAAAACAACACCTAAGATGTAAAATGAATTTTTATGAATAGAAAATTTTTCTTGAAGCGATTATTTTATTTTTAATTTCAAGTTAATAGATTTCCAATAAGAAAATTACTTTGCTTTCTCAAAAACTAATTTAGAACTATTTTAATGGGCTGCAAGAATGTTTTTTGCTACTCATCATATTCTTTAGTAGTCTTTCATCGCAGAGTAATTCTCTTTATTAATAAATCTTCCTGTGGTAAGATAACCTGATTACCTCCCCTGTCTTATGATTTGTATAAATAAGTCCCGCCGTCTTAGCCAAAACGGCAAAACTCTTCAGTTACGTATGTTAAAGCCAAATTAAGCTGAACTAGACTCCGAATTTTCATTACAATTTATTGAACGTAATTATGGACAAATACATAAAGAAGAATGTCTTGACTTGGAATTTTTCGTGAAGAGACTAAATTTAGACGGATTTATCGGAAACTCCTTTATAAATGGATTAGAATAGAACTATATCTGTCAAAGATTGTTGGAAAATAAGCAACTAGATTTAGCTACTGCTCGCAAGCAGGCACTTACCTTGGAGGTTGTAGGATAGAAATCTTGTTCATACTTACAAACAAGTGTTGCAGAGACTGCACTAAAAACTCCCACTACTACCAGTCCACCAGTTCAAACGACCCAAACACGGAAAAAAGCGAGTCTTCTATGACCGACTTCATCATTTCTCCCCAACTCCGCCAGTTCAAAATCTTCTCTCTGAGGAAGGCACTGCATACACTGCTAGTGCTGCAGACAGACGAAAATGTTATTTTTGTGCTCTCAAACTACTCCCTAGATTGTGTTGCCCAAACAGGGAAACTAAATGCCACAAATGCGGGAAGAAGGGACATTTCTCTAAGGTTTATAGATCAAACTTTTTTTTCAGCTGGTTTGAATCTTACTATTGTGACTAGTATCAACGGCAAACCCTAAATATCTTTCAAAGGCTATATTATCGGTAAAAATAAACGGGGTAGAAATGAATGCTCTTAACGATATAGTAAGCTCGGTGAGTTTTATTAGCGTTGATATTGCAAAAGTAAACAAATTTATAATCGTACATTGTAAAAGTCAGGTGGCTATGGCGAACACTTCACTATCTTTGCAGGTTAGAGGATATATTTTGACTGGCCTAGAGTTGACTCAAACAAACTACACTAACACCAAATGCTTCGTGATGCCATATCTGTGCTGCGATATCATACTAGGCCATGATTTCCTCAGGCAGCATCCTAGTATTAATCTCCCTTTTGAGGGCCCCTAAACCGGAGTTTAACTTCTTTGGCTTGGCCGCTATAAATGTACAGTGCCATTTTCTTTTCCAAAACTTAATCAAAAACTGTAAACCAGTGGCTACCAAATCTCGAAAATATTCTCTTGAAAACAAAACGTTTATTCAAGTAGAAATAACAAGAATGTTAAGAGAAGGAATAATCAAAGAAAGTAGATCACTGCACGGAGGGCACAAGTATTAATAATGTCTTCTGATAATAATAAAAACGATGGTCATAGACTATTCCCAAACTATAAATAGGTACACCCTCCGGGATGAATGCCCTATACCCCGTATTGGCAAGATGATAAATAAGATCGCCAAATAACGAATATTTAGCACGTTAGACATAACGAATTTCTTAGCATCAAGTAGCTATAGACCCCAAAGATAAGCTTTGTACGGCTTTTGAAGCTTGCAGATTCCGTTTGGGGTTACCAACGGGGTTTCCAGTTTTCAGAGGATCCCCGATAAAAAAAAAAAAAACTACAAGAAAAAAACTACAAGAAAAAAAAAAAAAACTACAGGGCACCTTTGCCTACATAGATATAACCTGTGTGAGGCCATGACTGGGCTGACCACAATCGAAACCTAAAACGGTTTTCGGCGGCTGTCAAGAAATATAATGTTACGCTCAACCATGAGTTCGTATGGGTCGAGAACCATCAGATTACTTGGATATATTGTGGGTAAAAGAATCATGAAGCCTGACCCTGAAGGGCTAAAACTACTGCTAAAACTGTTCCCAACACCATAGCCACCGTGTGACGAAACATTGAATGTTCGATCATTATTCTCAATGGACACCCATATTTTCTGAGAAAATACACCCACAAATGAAAATTATCAAATTTCCTTTACCTTCATCTACCGTTGAAGACTTTGAGGGTTTAAAAAGGGATATTGCCAACTCATCCATCACTTCGGTGAATCCTGACATTACCCAAGAGGTAGAGATCGACGCTTCTGACTATGCCATTGCTAACGCGTTAAAGCAATTCGGGCGCCTTATAGCGTTCTTCTCCAGAACATTGCAAAAATTTGAGCGCAGGCATTCAGTTATCAAAAAGAAGTCTAATGTCATAGTAGAGACGCTAAAAACATGGCGACATTTCTTAACTAGTGACTGCTTTAAATTAATCACTGAAGAAAAGTCAGTTTCCTTTATGTTTAATTCCAAGATGTCAAGCAAAATAAAAAATGAAAAGATAGCGAGATGGAGGGTAGAGCTTTTCTATTTTTCGTTTGACGTTTTCTATCGATCTGGAAGGAAAATGCAACGAGTGTGTGGATCAATAAACAGCTCCAAAGATCTACATAACGTTCATAACGATCTCTGTCATCTAGGAATCACGAGGATGATGCACGTTGTTCAAAGCCAGAATTTGCCTTTTTTAGTTGAGGACCTGAAACGAAAAAGAAATGTCCAGATTAAGTGTAACAACGACCATACACTGTCTTTGCTCACGGTTCTCAATATTCATACAGATCGCGGGACCCCTTTTATATCCGACCAACTAAGATGATTCCTATTGGTACAAAAAATGGCCGTATGCTGTACTATCCCATACAATCCTCAAGGGAATGAACAATGCGAGAGATACAATGGCATAATATGGAAGACCGTACAGTTAGAACTTGAAAACCAAAACCTTCCATTTAGACAATGGGAAGACGTAATAACCGAGGCTCTGTACGCTATAAGAACACTACTGTGTACAAGAACTAATGTAACAGCTCAGGAAATGTTTTTAAAATTTCCAAGGTGAAGTTCAGCCGGGGGAGCTCCTGTTTTACTTAGAAACCATGATCGACAAAGCAGGTATGATTCACTTGTGAGTAAGGTGGAACTGTTCGAGGCGACCCCATTCTATGCGCGCATCCATCACCCTGACGGGAGACAATCGAACGTTTCTCTCGGAGATTTGCCCCCGGCCAGCGAGTTATCAAACCAGAAGATGAAGCAGCTCTCCCCTGAAGCAATATCTCTCCCCCTTGATAGTAACGACGACTCAATAACATTGTTCTCCTGGGTAACAAGGCCCCGATAATGACGAATCAGAGATCGGCACAAGAATAGCCGCCTCAAAATGAGAGCATACTACAACAGACTCTGATAATCAGCTTTCAGAATCAGAGCGTCCCACTCCAAGAAGGAAACAAAAACAATATGAGACGAAATACTTCCGGCTGAATGTTCCCGTAACACCTAAAAGCCCAGATCAGCTGCCACTAAGACGATCCCAGAGAATTGTCAAGAGATGATTTTGCGTCGGACTAGAAGAAAACAAAGCCGTGAAGAATGCGGTAAGACGACCCAATTGCCTCTTTTGTCTGATTTGTATAAATAAGTTGCGTCGTCTTAGCAAGAACGTCAAGAGTATTCAGTTACGTTCAATAAAGGCACATTAAGACAAACTATTAAAATGAGATTGTAAGAATTGGGTGGGGGCGGATAATAATGATTTAGTGATACAAACCATACTAATTAACCAATATCTGAAGGGAGAAAACGTGAATTTATAAGTAAGTGAATATAACAAAATCAACGGGAATTGGAACTCGGCTCTTCGATTAACAATATCGAGCCATTATCCATTACACCACGTGCACATTCAAGTTTACAGTACCTTGTATTTCAAAACAGTCACCCATCTGGGTATTGACCAGGTTCGACGTTACTTAAATTCAGTGATCGTACGGGAATCGATGTTTCAACGTAATGTGACCATATGCGAGATATTAGAATAACCCAAAACATTTAAGTGGTACAAACAACCCGCTTAAGTATAAAAAAAATGCATTGAGCAAGTACACAGTAGAAAGATGAGTAAAAAGTAAGCATTTTTTATTCTTTGATTTATTGAAAGTATAGAGCAAGACGATCTTAAAAGAAATAGAATGCTACCAGAATTTATTATCGATGGACAATCTTAACAACATGAAGTAAGCAGAGGACACTGTGTTGCTGGCAGACCAAGAAGGAAAACTTCAAGAAAGGACTAATTATTAACTGTAAAAAGACAGAATATCTATGGTTTTTAGCCAGAAAGACAGTCCAGATTTGAGCTACAAATTAGAAATATCAGAATAAAGGAGGAAGATTAAAGTAACTATAACCAGATAGATAGTTGTATAGTGTCGTAACAGATATCGAAAAATATGAAACAGAAATATGTTGGCGCAATGGAATAAAGAAATATATATTTTAGAAACTAAACAAGGTATTAAAATATCGGAAAATTTCGTTGGAAACAAAGGAAAGAGTGCTGAGCTGCGATCTAATATTTATTCTTTTATATGACAGTGAATGATCGTCACAGATGAATGACTCGAAGCGAAAAGAGATTTGTTTTTGCAGACACGGATTTCAAACATGTAAGCAACTAGGCTTTGAAAATTGGACACTCAAAAGACATATTGAAAGGCAGGAGAAAGAAAACCACAAAAGAAGGCAAGAGAGAAAAATAATAATAACATACAAAGGATCAGTGTTTCCCAACCTTTTTTTTTTTAACCAGCTCCCCTTTTGGGCACAACATTTTTTATCAACTCTCAAACTAAATTCCTAATATTATACTGAATTCATCTTTCATAGCAAACACTTAGGTATTAGTGTAAAAATAATTTTAATATTGTTTTCATTTCTATTATAAATGCCACTGATGAAAATACTAACAAGAACTTTTTTATTTCATAGCTTACCTCAATGCTTTCAATGCAGTGGTTGATTTTGGTGCTTACTGACCAAGTCTCTTACTCTAAGTTCAATGTTGCTTAAAAGTAATCATATATCTGCTCGTTTTATAATTTGCAAGTGGTTTCTTTTAGTACGAAGCTGTGTAACTGCATTGAAACCACATTCAGCCATATAGGAAGTTGGAAAAGCAATGAAGAAAAGCTTGAAAGCTTCACACAGCTTTAGATAACTTTCAAATATTTGCTTTTGTAGCCAATATTGAATAACATTCAGAAATTTGAAAAAAATGAACAAATGCCCCCCCCCTCTGAGTATGTGCACATCCCCCAAATGAAACACAAAGTCCTAGTAACCGCTTTCAATATTTCACGTTGGAAAACACTGTTGAAGATGGATGGTAAGTCGAAGACAAAGAAGGATTCCTTACAGCTACACTGGAAGTTGTGGAGAGCAGTGATAATCCACGTCCTGAAGGGACACCTCACATAAAATAGGGAATCTTTACCACCTTCTACGAGGGTGGCTCGTTTTTATTTCACTCGATTTTTTTAGAGTATTTCTCGAATTAACGAAATCATTAGGAACATGTTCGACTTCCCAGTTGTAGAGTTAGTACTTCTTACACTCTCTTAGTGTCTATCACATATAATTTAGTTCTCATTAGTGAGCCCATTACTTTTTTCACACGTGTAAATCATTTGCATTCCTCTGTACTTGTGAGGGTTTATGTTGTTTTAGTTTATATTTCAATGTTTATACATTTTCCTTTTTTTGTTGATTTTCCTGATATTATTTAATTATTCATATTGCATCCTCTTCTATTTCTATCGGTATATCTATTATTAGTTCATATTTACTGAAGCCTTAACTTTGCCAGAGTTTATCTCGAAATTGTTAACAGGCCTTTACTCTTTTCTCGGATTCTCATTCCACTTTTTTAGCTTGGAGATATCTCGCATTATTTTCTTTCTTCTCTCGCGCCCATTTATCTTTCAATGTAGATAACTTACATTGCAGCGTCTTTGCTAAAGAATATATCATTCTATTACATTCTTCTTAGTAATCCTTGACTCATTGCACTTGGGTACGTGGGGTTACATTCCACTATATTTGCTAGATGTGCATTAGTTAATTCTACTACTGAGCCCGTTAATCATTCGACGGTTACAGCTGGTTCTCTTTCCACTGACTTTCGCAACTAGTATCTCCTACTATTTTCTCTATCCACCGTGTAGATGATTCTCATTCTACAGGTTTTGCTACGAGACATCCGTTGTACAAATCACTTCACATTTTAGATCTGTGTAGATGATAATCATTCCGCAATCCTTGCTACTGGATATATCTCAGTTCATTTTTTTCTCAGTGACCCCTTAACTTATTCCATAAGTGAAGCTGCTTTTCATACTACAGATTTGCAAGGGCATTACTCCTATTTATTATTATTCTTCATCCTTTTAATCTTTCAACGAATGGAGATGGTTCTCATTCCACACTACTTACTCGTGTAGATTTTTCTTAACATTCCTATTATATTTTCATCACGAATAAATAGTTCGCCTTCCACATTCCTTGCCAGGTGAATAGTCTTATTAAATGAACTTGGTGATCCCTTCATTCTACATGCACGTGTGGATTTGGTTGTCAACTCAAAGTCCTTGGAAGTGTTTGTCTACAATAATTTTACTTTTACTCATTCCTTTACTCATTCGACGGGTAAAGATCGTTGTAATTCCATCATATTAGCTTAGAGATATTTAATATTAATTAATTCCTATTAGCGATTATTTTGCTCATTCTAAAAGTCTAGATATTTTTCATTCCATTTCACATAATAGAAGGTGTATCATTTTAGTTCCTGTTTCCTTTATTGTTTCAATGGGTCTAATAAGTTTTCCATCCACTGTTCAAAGGGAGTTAATTCTTCTCGGTGATCCCAAAACGGTTGTAGAGAATTCTTAATTTATAGTAATTTTTAGGGGATATATATTATCACTTATTTTTTAGCGACCAATTTAAACTTTAGACAGTTGTCGGAGGTTTTCATTCTTCAGTCTATATAGCAATTATTATCTATTAATTCATTTATGTAACAGTTGGGTGATTCTGACAGAATTAGAAATCCTACAAAGATGGCCATAATCTTAACTACATAAGATATTCAGATGACATAGGGTTGATAACAGACACTCGAAGCAAAATAAAAGGACTCCTAAAAAAGGCAGTAAATGAAAGCAAGAGGAAAGGACTAAACATCAGTTGCAAGAAGGCACAATGCAGGATTGTTAGCAAACCGAACAGCCCAAAATGCAAATTGGAGATAATCAAACAAGTACAACAATTTAAATATCTAAGAAGTATTTTAACAGAGGACCGAAAGTGCGTCACTGAAATCCATATCTCTCCTTGTCTAGTTGGCATTCAGGTCATCCATAACGATTGTAATTTCTTGCGATTTGCATTGAATCTTAGCGTTGTCTAGAGTACAGAAAAAAAAAACTTTTTATTTTCTTCTGTTTTGTGTTGTCGGTGCATACAAAATTTTAAAGGACATGTTGAAAGGCTTTCCTTACAGTTTAAATACAACAATTCTTTCAGATAGTTGACAATATTTTAGAACACGTTTCTTCATATCTTGGGCTAATATTAGTTCTATCTCTCTTTCATTTTTCTCATCGCTTGCTTATATTTTTTATATGTCCTGAGAACTATTTTTTTCATGTGAAAAGTCAATGGATGACGGTCAGGTGACACCTGTCCAAACCTTTCCAAACCGTGCGAGAGATCAACTGCAAGGAATTTGATCCTTTACGCTTTTTTTTTGCAAACAGTCGATGGATAACGGTCGCTCCTTACCAGACAAGGAGTTAATTCGAATAGACTTAATCCCCTTCACGTCGTTATCTTTCATAATGTTATTGTTAAAAGCTATGAATTTTCTTGGGGTTGATAGTGGAGTGGTTTCTCATTGCCTTCTCCACAGTGATTTATTGAGACACCTCTTCTAGTTAGGTGGCCGTTGACTCGCCACAACTTCTTTCGCTCTTAAATAGGTCTTATTTTTCATCCTACAGGGCTGTTTACGACCCACCTCACTCGCAAGAACGTGGATTGGGGAGGCGGTTTAGTCGATGACCACGCAACAATAGTATACATCCGCAGATATATCCGATATATATATATATATATATATATATATATATATATATATATATATATATATATATATATATATATGTGTGTGTGTCTGTGTGTGTCTGTGTGTGTGTTATGTATTCGGGTAGCAATCCCTTTTCTATACATGTTTCGTTAAAGAGGACTCATAAATTGCTGTGATTAAGCTTTTATTTAATTTTTCTTCTGTTCGTACAAGTGTTTTCTTTTCTGGACCTAAAGTATGTAAAAACTGTCCAAAGGTTCTCTATATTTGAGCGCTTTCAGCTTTTGTTTTAGCCATTATCAAGGGCGATTTTTATTTTTTAACTGTACGATCACCATATAGTGGCCGTGTTCGTAGTTACTGTTACTAAATGTTGGCTTTTCTTTTTTATTATTAGGGCTTCCATCATTTTAATTTTTTTTACATATGGATTAGGCTATTATACTGGTATGTTTCTGATGGATTTTGGTGGGGTTTTGTACGTGTTTAAATGAGTCCTAATTGAGCTGTGGTTGGGTAGATGTAATGTTCCTTACGAGGCATTTAACTCGTAAATAATGTTGGCTCTTTTTAGTTTTGATTTTGTGGTATGTTGCTATTTTTAATGATAAGGTTAGCTGTTTAAAATGTTTGTAAAAGTAAATAGAAGCCTTAATAATAACAAAAGGAAAAACCAACACACAATAACAATAACTACGAACACAGCCACAATGTGATGACCGCGTTCGGAAAATAAATCATGCTTATAACTTTAGACACATACATAAAAAAAATACAGTTAGTTAAAAAATAAAAATCGCCCTTGATAATGGTTAAGAGAATGTCCGAAAGCGCTCGCATATTCAGAACATTTGGACTGATTTTACACACTTTGTGTCCAGAAAATAAAACGCTTGTACAATTAAATAATAAACTTAATCGCAGTACCTTGTCAGTCGTCTTTAACTAAACACACACGCACAGACACACACACACGCACAGACACACACACACATATATATATATATACTCAACATATAACTTAGAGTTAAAGTGTTGAACAATATCATTATTATTATTTTAAAATTCGAAGTAAATTCTTACCATGACTTTATTAGAGTTATTAGTGAAAGAGGCTTTCACTATATAATATTCGCTCACAGCCAAAAAGTATCATAGCTGATAATCTGAAATTAGAAATAAACAAAATATTTTTCCTAGGCCCTGCTGCCTATTGGTGGTGGGGAGGCATATCTACGAATGTAAATTATTTAAAAAAAAAACATGTCGGTAACGTGTCACTTCCAAACAAAATACAATTCTGAACAATATTATTACTAGATATCATTATCAGTTATCTCGCAATTTT
This sequence comes from Acanthosepion pharaonis, assembly GCA_903632075.3. Lineage (NCBI taxonomy): Eukaryota > Metazoa > Mollusca > Cephalopoda > Sepiida > Sepiidae > Acanthosepion > Acanthosepion pharaonis. The sequence continues at coordinate 855,635 of CAHIKZ030003892.1, forward strand.
CCGTCATAATTTATATGCAGTAATTGCTTATTATTGCATTATTTCTCTGCATTTAGAAGATCCTCAACACAGTTTACGTTCGAGTCGAAATCTTATCTCTAACCCGAAATTTAACAATTTGATTAATTCATTTAATCATTGCCCTCTTTTAATTGGTCTCATTCTACTGTCGATGCCGGAGATATCGCATATTATTTCATTCTCCTTACTTATCATTTTAAACATTAGGTTATTTTCTTTTGATATCGTATATTAATTCTTCTTGGTTATACCATTCATCATTCCACAACGATAGATTGCTTCCTTCCATTGTCCTTGCTTGCACATTTGTTCTATTAGTTAATTATACTTCTTATTATACTTTCAATCGCTCCAGTGTCTCGACTGTTCTCATTGTAATGTCGTTTGTGCGGGGATAACTTGTGCTACTTAAATGTTTCTAGTTATTACTTCAAGTGTTTCAAGTTGTCCATTGTACTCATTCCAATTTGCTGCCCAGAAATAACTCGTATTAAATTCTTATTTAAATGATCAAAAGCTATTCTTCAAAGTTTGTTTCTCTTTCCAATATCCTTGATGAAGGTCATCTGTTTTTAGTAAATGTTTCTTATATGACACTTTCTTACTTCAAGGTCGTAGTGTTTATCATTTCATTGTTATATTTCGTATTAAGCAATTATTAGTGACTCCTTAAATTATTACACGCGGGTAGAATGTTCCTAGTGTTTGTCATTATTGCCAGGAATATTACTTAATTATCCTAGACAATCCTTTATAAAGAACATTCCCCCTCATTATTTTCTTACTTTCTTTTCACATTTTAAATTCGCTAAAATATTGTGTAGCACTTCGCATGCATACGCGCACGCATGTATGTGTATATGTGTGTGTGTACGTATGTGTGTGTGTATGTGAAATATTTATTATTGATTGAAATAATTTAGCGTAGAGAATAATTTATAACGGAATGAGAGAAAATGCACAAATAATAGTAAGTGCCCACCGACAAAAAGGAGACAATGTTAGAAAATAATGTAACATAAATCAAACTAAAGGAAAAGCAAGATAAATAAATCGAATAAAAAAATGCCATAAAATAGAAAAGGTCGTTGGAAAGAAAGAAGGTAGGAGGAGGAAACATGTTAGAAGATTAAAAGTATAGAAAGAATAAATTATGAAAGAAAAAATAAGAGAAAATAAGGATGTAAGAAATTTGGGGTAGAATTACATCGACAAAAGTAAAGGCAACACTGAAATGCCTAAGAACAATTGCAAGTTTTAAGGACAACGAGAATATAATGGGAAAATTATTTCAAGAAAAGAAATTGCTTTCGCTCATGAGATTTCAGAACTGACTGAAATTATGTTATTTATCAAAAGGTTCAGGATAAGGACGACATTCTCAAAATTTAGTTCACTGAAAGATCCTGTTTCAATCAGCATGTTTATATATATATATATATATATATATATATATATATATATATATATATATATATATATATATATGTGTGTGTGTGTGTGTGTGTGTATATATGTGTGTGTGTGTGTGTGTATATATATATATATATATATATATATAAGACAAAGAGAAAAATTTCAGTTTGTCTTTATTTATAATATCCTTTTAGAGTTATATTCGTATATATATATATGTATATAGGTTCATCTACTCAGTTTCAATACCTTGTTTTTAAAATGAATTTTTATCAATGACAAAGGATTTTTAAAGTTTTCTTTTTAGCTTTCATTGAAAGCTAAATGATTAAATTCACTATTTGCATTAAGCTAAATACTCCGGTGCATTTCAAATAGAAATTACGTTGGTTGAAATGTCAACTTTTTTTTGGTTGCTTTCAAAAACAATCATTTAAATTTGGCGCATTTTACACATTTTACACATTTTGACACATTTAAGTTAATTCCTAATTTTAAAACTTCTAAAAATATATGTGACACGTTATTTGAGGAAACCTAGCAAATATAAAGTTAAAAATTATTTGAAACAAATTTGTTTATAGCATAACAAATGTAGTATACTAGAATTTCTTATTCAAGGTGCTTATTGTTTTGACGTAATGATCAACTTATTGGCAGCCTAAGGTGTCGACAGCCAAGTATGGTTGACCATAATTGACATAAATTTACGAAATCTAAGTGAACGCATTTTTGTTTTTTTTAACTACCTTGCAATTTAAAAAAAAATTAACATATTTTCAGCAATCATGTAACATTTTATTGAATTTTAGTTACTTTAGATTTATAGCCTTACGTGTGAAGATGCTTTCTGAAAAAAACAATAAAATTTAAAATGCTATAAAATTTTCTCAAATTAATTTAAAAATTTAATAACTGAGATGTTAACCAAATAACAAGGTAAGGACGACATTCTCAAAATACCATGATATAGGTAAATCAATAATTTATGAATTATTATGGCATTTTATTTATTATTTATTTATATTTTTAATATCTTACTTATTTTTTTATTTTATTCTTTATCATTAATTGTTATCATGATGGTTATGAAATGTTAAAATTATTTTATTTATTAAATTTTCATGGTACTTTAAATTCTAATTTTAATTACGTAATTGTTTACACTTCTATTATTTAATCCAATACCCTAAATATTTATATATATATATATATATATATAAAGATATATATATATAGTAATAGTAATTAAAAAAGTAAAACTTACTTTAAAATTCTGAAGAGATGATTTGAAAAGACGTAAACACGATAAAACATAGAAATGAAAGAATTGCAGTTTCATAAATATAGTTTTCAATTAATAACAATATCATTTAACCAGATTAAAGTAATGCAGAATTTTAAACGATTTATAATATTATGAATTATCATGATTAAAGTTTAAATAAAAATTGAAAAAAATCTTGTAAAAATTCATTATTCATCGAAAAATAGTGTCTTTAATAAATCTTATTTATAAAAGCAATTAAAATATTAAAATATTTTCTAATTAAACAACGTCATGGTACATTTTTTCATTTCAGATTCAGAAGAGATTTTCGGTAACTGGTTCTCCCATTTTACAAAAAAGAAAAAAAAATGATGATTTAAATTCTCCAAGGAGTTCTGCTTTCCTCACAGATGAAGAAGAGACTTGAAGCAACACAAATATAGTTCTACATATTCTGCTGAACATGAGAGCCAAGGCGAATTTTAGAGAAAATGAAAACAAAAAAAGACACTTCTTAAGACGTGACCAGTCCACAGCAACTGAGACTGTATGAGGAAAGTCTCGATTACTCCAACATTACGCCTATTAGACAGGTCTACATTGGATATCCTTGTCTTGAAGACTAACTCCACAGATGGCGTATATGGTACCTGTATGAAGTTCACAACTCTTGAGCCAATTGCTCATGAGTTTGTGAAAGAACGGCCATCCCCCATCGGTCTGCCACTGTTTAGAGCTCCAGCTAGAACCTTCCAGTAATATCCTTTAACTGATCCCGCCGTATTCACTCTCTCGTCACTGTGTGGATAAGAATTAATTAAACCGCCAGAAAATTCACACAAGTGATTTGATTAAAGTGATGAGGGCTTGTGCTGAATCATCAAAACATTTCGGAACTATTGATACACTCTGTCGGTGCAAATAAATGCCACAGACAAACCAAATAATAGACCTCAGGCTTTTCGTGTAAGATTTTTCCATCTCTTAGACCATTCGTGTGCTATAGAACTACAGAACCTGGTCAGCCATGGTAAGCACTATTTGCCCATAGCTGGGACCCTACCAGGTCGGATCTGGGAACAACAGCAATTAGAAGGTGGTTCCACACTCAAATCCTCCAATATCCCGATCAGAATACTTGCTGTCAAATGTAGTCTATCGTCATACCCAGGACACACACACACACACACACACACACACACACACACACACACACACACACACACACACACACACACACACACATATATATATATATATATATATATATATACACACACAACAAAAAAATTCCAAATAACCTCATATGTGGAATAAGCTTATTTCGACAACCGAAAATATAATTCGCCTGTCTTATAAACCCCGGTATAGACTGAATTCGTGTCCGAAATAGAATTTAATAAAAAAAAAAAAAAAAAAAAAAAAAAAAAATTCATCTAAAAACTAATACAGAATTTATCAATTTTAATGTTTCAATCAGCTGAATGGTACGAGACAGTGGAAGGTGGAATGTATTTGTCTTAAAGGGAATAGTTTTTATAAAATTAAACCAGGATATTAACCTTATGACATTACATTGGGGTTATATGAAGAATGAAATGTTATTTTAAGATTAAGGGAGGAATAAAAAGGGGTTAAAACTTAAAAAAATATAGAAAGTTATATTTAAAAATACAAAGTCATACCTAAAAGCACGAAGTCATATGAAAAACAAGTTATATTTGAAAATATATATATATATTAAAATAAGTCATATTTAAATAATTTATATTTAAAAATAAAAGAAAATTATATTTAATAATAAATTATATTTAATATAAAATAAATAGGTCATATTTAAAAATAAAAATATATAAAAATAAGAACCTCCCCCTTTAAGACAAATACCTTACCCCCTCCCCTGATCACTGTCTCGTGTCTTTCGTCTGACTGAAACATTGAAATGGATAAATTCTGTATTAGTTTTCCGACGGTTTTTTGTACCTTTCAAAGTTAAATTTCTATTTTCGACACGAATTCAGTCTATACCGTCGTTGATTAGACAGACGAATTATATATTCGTCTGTTGAAATAACCTTATTACTCATATAAGGAGATTTGGGATTTTATTGTGTATTAATTATTGCTCTGTAATAATAAATACATTGAGCTCTTTTTGTGCATCAGTTTTATTATTTTATATTACTAGGATCCACTTGGATTATATACCAATGGATTTGTTACCTTTACTCTCTCTCTCTCTTTCTCTCTCTCTGTATATATATATATATATATATATATATATATATATATATATATATATATGAGATAATAATATACAATTTTATATATCAATAACAATTTTAGAGAACGAATGTATGACAATGTGCAAAAAGTTTTCTTGTGGCGTGTTTCGTCATTTGGGACTTCATCGGACTAAATTCGTTATGTTAGTGCGACTATACATGCGCACGAACAAGGGATTCTGTCTATTTTTTTTTCACAACGTGTCACAAGGAACCTTTACCACTTTGATATACATTTTTCCACAATATATATATATATATATTATATATATATAAGTGTAACTTAATATGCTGATGGAGAAAGCAGTTGTTTTACGTTTAAAAATAAAATTTTCGTTCATACCTACATGTCATGGCTCAGACTTATTGATCAAGTGACGTACATAGTCATTGATATATAAGAGTGCAGAAATGTTGTTTCCACTATAAAATATGAAAGGAGCATCACTTTTTTCTTTCAAGAAATCTTGATAAGCGGTTGACATGGAAACTGTCGCATAGACAGAAGGAGAGAGACAGACAGACAGACAGACAGACAGACAGACAGACAGAAAGACGGAGAGTAAACATTGACATTCACTCTTCAAATGCATTTTGCATTCTGTAACATTTAAATTGAACACTTTCTTCAATCTATTTCATTCTATCTTTTAAGCTACGGGAAATAACTGGTCATATTTTGACTCTTTATTTAATATATATTTATAATGATGCTACAGCCCGATCCATTGAACTAGAATATATGGATATTACAGATCCCCAGGTGAAATGAACGGTTTTGAAAAGCTTATATGCAAAAGACCATTGTCTCGCAGAAAAATCAAGTATTGGACTTCTGATAGAAAATAAATTCTGATTTTGATACTTTTTGAGAAAATTCGAAGAATTAGAGAGCTGCCTAATTCCAACATATTATTCGGGATTTTTTCCAAGTTATTTTGTGAGTGATTAAGGAAAGAAATAAAGATATAAAATACATGTTTCAGTTAGAATTCGTATTTAGCTAACATTGCAAACATCTGCAGTGGCTGCGGTATAAAAAAAATATCTGTTTCATGTTCCTCAGATATCAGCGGGCCTTCACCAGGAAAAGGAAAATGAAAAGGAAAAGAAAATGCATTCGCCAGAAAAAGAAATGGAAAACAAATTTACTTCACCAGAAAAAGAAGAAAAAACAAAAGATTTTATTCGCCAAAATAAAGGAAAAGGAAAAGTAATTGACTTCACCAGATAATGAAAAGTAAAGAGAAAAGAAATTGGCTTCCCCAGAAAAAGTAATGTAAAAGAAATTGGCTTCAGCAGGGAAAGTAAAGAAAAAGAAATTGCATCTACCAGAAAAAGAAAAGGAAAATGTAACAAAATTGCCATAACGAGAAAAAAATAAAGAAAAGGAAAAGAAAATGTCTTAACCAGAAAAAGAAAAAGAATACGAACTGACTTCACAGGAAAAAAAGAAAAGAAAATTATCTCCACCAGAAAAAAAAGAAATTGCCTACACTACAAAAAGAAAGAAAATAAATTGACTTCACGAGAAAAAGAAAATAAATTGGCTTCACCAGAAAAAGCGAAGGAAATTGACAACAAATTACCTTCACCAGAAAAAGAAAAGTAAATTACCTTCACCAGAAAAATAATAAAAAAAGACATAAAATAACCTTCATTAAGAAAAAAAAAGAACAGGAGAAACGAAAAAAAAACAAACATTTCTTTCATTAGAAAAGGTAAAGGAAACGGAAATTAAATTGCCTTTAAGAAAAGTAAAAGCAAAATAATTCGAATTCGCCAGAACGATAAATGAAAAGGAACTTCACTCATTAGAAAAGGGAAAGGAAAAGAAGTTCATTTCACAAGAAAAAGAAAAGGAAAAGAAATTGTGTTTACCAGAAAAAAAGAATAGAAAAAGAAATTGCATCCACCAGAAAAAAGAAAATGAAAATCAAAAGAAATTGCCTTTACTAGAAAAAGAAAAAATAGACTTCACCAGAAAAAGTAAACGAAAAGAAATTGCCTTAACCAGAATAAGTAAATTAAAATAAATTGCCTTAACCAAAATAAGTAAAGTAAAATAAATTGGCTCCACCAAAATAAGAAATAGAAAAGGAAAAGAAATTGCCTTCATGAGAAAAAGAAAAATTAGGGGAAATCAAATTGCTTTAACTAGAAAAAGAAAAAAGAAATTGCATTCACTAGAAAAAGTGAAGAAAAAAATTGCCTTCACCACAAAAATAAAAGAAAAAGGAAAAAAAATTACTTCCCAAGAAAAAGAAGAGGAAATAGAAAAAGAAATTGCTATCACCTGCACAATTGCCTACACAAGAAAAAGAAAAGGAAAATTGCGTGCAACAGAAAACTAAAATTAAAAAGAAATCAAGAAATAAAGATGATATTTAACAGAAAAGGAAAAGGAAAAGGAAAAGAAGCTGCCTTCACGAGATAAAGTAAAAAACAAAGAAAAGAAATTTACTTCCCAAGAAAAAGAAAAGGAAAAGAAATTATCTTCAACATAAAAATAAAATGTAAAGAAATTGCGGTCACTAGAAAAAGGAAAGGAAAAGAAATTGCCTTACCAGAAATAGAAAAGGAAAAGTAATTGCCTATACCAAAATAGAAAACGAGAAGGAAAAGTAATATTCTTCATCAGAAAAAAAGACAGGAAAGTGACAAGCAATTGCCTTCACTAGAATAAGGAAAGGAAAAAGAAAGGAAATTGTCTTCACTAGAAATAGTAAAGGATAATTAATTCCCTACACCAAAATAGAAAAAGAAAATAAATGAAATTACCTACACAAGAAAAGGAAAAGAAAATGTAAAGTAATTTTTTTTCACCAGAAAAATGGAAAGAAATTGCTTTCACAAGAAAATGAGAAGGAAAAAATTGCCTTCATCAGAAAAGAAAAGTAAAAAGTTTTCTGGTGAAGCCATTAAAAAATGGAAAAGGATAAGAAATTGCCTTCACCAGAAAAAATGAAGGAAAATGAAAAGAAATTGCCTATGCCAGAAAAATAAAAAGAGAAGAAAAAATTACATTCACCAGAAAAGGAAAAGAAAAAGAAAATTCCTTCACCAGAAAAATTACAGGAAAAGGAAAAACATTGCATTCACCAAAAAATGAAAACAGAAAAATGCATTATTCCTCGTCCATGTCTTTTTTCTTTTCCTTTTTTCTGGTGAAGTCAACTTTTTTCTTTTTCCTTCTCTTTCTCTGGTAAGGCAACTTCTTTCATTTTTCTTTTTCTGGTGAAGGCAATTTGTTTTCCTCTTCTTCCTCTGTTGAAGGAATTATTTTCATTTTGTTTGCTTTGTTCTGGTGAAGGTAATTTCTTTTCTTTTCGATTTCTATTCCTGGTGAAGTAGTTTTTTTTTTACTTTTCTTTTTTTTCTGTCGAAGGTAATTTCTTTTCCTTCTCATTTTCTGATGAAGGAAATCTATGTACATTTACCGTTTCTTTTCTGGAGAAGGCAATTTCTTTTCATTTCTTTTTCTGTCGAAGGAAATTTCTTTTCCTTTTATATTTCTGGTGAAGGTTTTTTTTCCTTTTTTTATTTTTCTGGTGAAGGATTTTTTTTCTTTATCTTTGCTATTGAAGTGAATTTCTTTTCATTTTCTTTTCCTAGTCTAGGCAATTTTTATTCGTTTTCGTGTTCATTCGTTTAATATACTAGTGAGGAAATTGCCTTCACCAGTGAGGAAAAAGAATAGGAAAGAAATTGCTTTCACCAGAAAAAAAGGAAAAGAAATAGCCTTAACCAGAAAAGGAAAAGAAATTTCCTTCAACAGATGAAGAAAAGAAGAAGGAAAATAAATTGACTTCACCAGAAAAAGAAAAATTGAAAGAAATTGCCTAAACAAGAAAAAGAAATGGGTAAATGTTAACTTCACTAGAAAAAGGAAAAACAAAAGGAAATCGAAGTGTACTTGCCTTCACCAGAGTATGAAAAGGAAAAGGAAAAAGAAAAGTAATGGATTTCACCACAAAAAAAAAAAAAAAAAATGTAAACAAATTGGCTTCACAATAAAAAGAATTGGAAAAAGTATCCTTCACCAGAAAAAGAAAAGTAAAAGAAATTGCCTTCACCAGAAGAAGAAAAGGAAATAAAATTGTCTTCATCCGATAAAGAATTGAAAGAGATATTGCCTTCAACAGAACAAGAAAAGGATAGTGAAATGAAATTGCTTTCCCCGAAAAAGAATAGGAATATGGACAGAAATTGTCTTCACCAGAAAATACAAAACAAAGTTAAATAAATTTCCGTTATTAGAAAAGGAAAGGCAATTGCGTTCACCAGTAAAAAAAAAAGTAAAAAAAAACCCTTCATCACAAAAATAAAAGAAATTGCTATCACCAGAAAAAGAAACATAAAAGTAAAAGAAATTTCCTTCACCATAAGAAGAAATGTAAAAGGACAAGAAATAACCTACACAAGAAAAATGAACAGGAAAACGGATAAATATTGCCGTCAAAAGAAAAAGAAATTTCCTTCACTAGAAAATGTAAAACAAATTGCTTTCTCTAGAAAAAAGAAAGGAAAAGAAGAAGAAAGTATCTTCATCAGAAAAACAAAAGAAAAAGAAATTGCCTTCAACAGAAAAAAAAGAAATTGCCTTCAACAGAAAAAGAAAAGAAATTGCCTCTACGAGAAAAAGAAAGGAAGTGAAATTGTCTTCACCAGAAAAACAAAATGAAAAGAAATTGCCTACACCAAAAAAGAAAAAGAAAATTTAAAGAAATTTTCTTCATCAGAAAAAGGGAAATGAATAGGACAAGAAATCTCTCCGCAGAAAAAGGAAATAAATGCCTTCATCAGAAAAAGAAAACAAAAAGAAACAGACTCCCCCAGAAAATGAAAAAGAAAGGAAATTGCCCCACCAGAAAAATAAAATAAAATTACCTTCACCAGAAAAGGAAAAATAACTTACTTCATCAAAAAAGGAAAGGAAATGAAAATAAATTGCTTTCATCACGAAAAAAATGTAAAAGAATTAGCCTTCACCAGAAAAAGCAAAGGAAAAGAAAAGAATTTGCCTTCACCAGGATCAGAAAATGAAATGAGAAGTTCCTTCCCCATAGAAAAAAGAAAAGGAAAAGACATTGCCTTCACCTGAAAAAGTAAAGGAAAGGTAATTGCCTTCACCAGAAAAAAGAAAAAGAAAAGGAAAATATTTCATAGAACATAAATGAAGGCTCGCAGAGCTGACACACAGTATTGTACATTGTTACGCCGAAAAATAAAAATTGAAAATATATACATATATATACTTTCTTTGATCAATCGAGAATTATTTGATTTCCGATTGATTAGTTTTCTGTTGACAATATCAGAAAAAAACCTTTTCACATAAATGTTCATTTATCTGTCGTGATTCTTTTTTTTTTTATTTCAGAGCTCGTCACACACACACACACACACACACACACACACATATATATATATATATATATATATATATATATATATATATATATATATAAAACATTCTGTATTTAAGTTTCCAAAGCCTTATCAATGACTGAAGCGTTGGTATAAATGTCGATATAATTTTATTCAGAATCCAAGTATAACAAGAATTGGTTTCGTCGTGAAATTCTGTCTATATTTCTGAGATGAATTATTACAATTATTTACATTATTTGGAAGTAGAACAATCCAATCCCAATCACCTGAAGAAGGCTAGAGCGTACAACGTTCGAAACGTCGTGAATATAGCAATAAAAATGAGGACAACAGTCCCAAAAATGTAAATAATTCTGATAATAGTAGTTTTTTAAATAAATATGATATAAATTCCTAGCATTACTAATACGCAGTTTGATTTTTCTACTAGATGCTATTTTGCCTGATACTCATTTTAATAAGTCAAGTGGATCCTTAAATGCGTGTTTATATCAAATGTACCACCAATTGGAATATCGATACATCATTTGTTCTAACCTGGTATGCTACAAGTCCGATTTTGGGCAGAAATCAAAATCTTGTGGTCAATTTTCCGCTGTTTCTGCTTGGATAAGCTGTTTGGTAAGATTCTCAGTTTTTATACGCGTCTTAAATTATAGAACAGTCATTACCACAACAAAAAGTTTAACCAACTTATAAATGATATGAAAAAGCAACAAACAGTAAGAGAAGGAAAGACAGGGACCCCCATAATACATTCGAGAAATCTATACAAGGAATCAAGGAAAATGACATGGATTTAGCTATGCATAGGAAAAAAAAATTATAACAGCCCAATGAAAAGAAAGAGAATCCGTACTATGTAAGGTCAAGTATAAACGAGGGCATGCCAAACAGGAAACACCTTCTCTCTGGAAATTCCAATGAGGCATTAAAACAGAAAACTGGCTCAAAAGAAAGATAAACATGACTGGATGGAGATAGTCACCAACTGTGAAGTGTGCAAATGATTTGATCATAATAACAAATGGTCTTAAACAATTACAAGAGATTTCAATGAAAAAAAGAAAACAGAATTGAAATTACTCTGGGAATTTTTACTTTCCAAGATATCCGCAAAACATCAAAACGTGAATGCAGCTAATCTGTTCTGCTACAGAATGGAAATGGGGAGTGAAAAACATGAAATTAGATGCACTTCTCCCAGAAATGAAACAATACAAATTGATAGTCGTACCAATAATCATAACAATGCATGAATTAGTTTTAAAAACTCTTCTCAAAATATTGGAAGACATTAACAGCAGTTGAACAACAGTATTACAGTATGAATGCTGACAGGTGATAATTAGATGCTCTTCTGTCATTCTCTTCTGTCATTCTCTTCTGTCATTCTCTTCTGTCTGTCATTCTCTTCTGTCATTCTCTTCTGTCATTCTCTTCTGTCTGTCATTCTCTTCTGTCATTCTCTTCTGTCATTCTCTTCTGTCTGTCATTCTCTTCTGTCTGTCATTCTCTTCTGTCATTCTCTTCTGTCATTCTCTTCTGTCTGTCATTCTCTTCTGTCATTCTCTTCTGTCTGTCATTCTCTTCTGTCTGTCATTCTCTTCTGTCATTCTCTTCTGTCATTCTTCTGTCTGTCATTCTCTTCTGTCATTCTCTTCTGTCATTCTCTTCTGTCTGTCATTCTCTTCTGTCTGTCATTCTCTTCTGTCATTCTCTTCTGTCATTCTCTTCTGTCTGTCATTCTCTTCTGTCATTCTCTTCTGTCATTCTCTTCTGTCTGTCATTCTCTTTCATTCTCTTCTGTCATTTCTCTGTCATTCTCTTCTGTCTGTCATTCTCTTCTGTCATTCTATTCTGTCATTCTATTCTGTCATTCTATTCTGTCATTCTATTCTGTCATTCTATTCTGTCATTCTATTCTGTCATTCTATTCTGTCATTCTCTTCTCATTCTCTTCTGTCATTCTCTTCTGTCATTCTCTTCTGTCTGTCATTCTCTTCTGTCATTCTCTTCTGTCATTTCTTCTGTCTGTCATTCTCTTCTGTCATTCTCTTCTGTCATTCTCTTCTGTCTGTCATTCTCTTCTGTCTGTCATTCTCTTCTGTCATTCTCTTCTGTCATTCTCTTCTGTCATTCTCTTCTGTCTGTCATTCTCTTCTGTCATTCTCTTCTGTCATTCTCTTCTGTCATTCTCTTCTGTCTGTCATTCTCTTCTGTCTGTCATTCTCTTCTGTCATTCTTTTCTGTCATTTCTTCTGTCATTTCTTCTGTCTGTCATTCTCTTCTGTCATTCTCTTCTGTCATTCTCTTCTGTCTGTCATTCTCTTCTGTCATTCTCTTCTGTCATTCTCTTCTGTCATTCTCTTCTGTCTGTCATTCTCTTCTGTCATTCTCTTCTGTCATTCTCTTCTGTCTGTCATTCTCTTCTGTCATTCTCTTCTGTCATTCTCTTCTGTCATTCTCTTCTGTCTGTCATTCTCTTCTGTCATTCTCTTCTGTCATTCTCTTCTGTCATTAAGATCAGCAGTAATTCCTGACCCACTGACAATATCTTCCTTCCTGATTGTCAACCGTCATTAGTATGACGATAAACTAAATCCGGGAGCAAGAAGTCTAATCAGGAGATTTTGAAGAGTGTGGAACCACATCTTAATGTTGTCCACCGTGACCTGGGGTGGTATCACCTGTCAAGGTCCTAGCTATGATCAAATAATGAACCCTCTAAACTGGGGTTAAAACTTTATGGAAATATAAAAATATATTTTTATAGTAAACTTATTAGCAATACATTTTCATGATAACAAATTACAAACAATAAAATATTGAAATAAAAAAAATTACAAAAGCTCCTAAGAAAATTAAATTTCGGTATTAAATGACCCATAAGATGTTGATATGCTGTTAAGCAAACAAATTAAATCAAAGCTCTCAAGAAAATTAAATTTTAGCATTAAATGACCCATAAGGAGTTGATATGCCGTTAAACAAACCAGTCAAACCTGATTATTAACACACACAACGTAGATAGTGTGTGTCACAACTAATTCAAACATATTTTAACTAAAAATTGTAAAATTCCTTGATTAAATAACTCAATGCAAATTTTACGCTTAAGTTACTATGGTGATTTTCATTCATTCATATTTCTAGAAACGGCATTTATTTTCTTACTTCAAAATCTATACTCATTATTAAGACGTTTGCTGAAATAATAAATAATCTAATTATTACTATATTCGCTAAACTTTAATTTAGACTTAACTTAAATAATTTTTATGGAGTTACTTAATAAATCTTATTATTGACATCACGGGTGATATAAAAACTAATATTATAAATACACATTACAACCTTAATAATAATAATAATAATAATAATAATAATAATAACATAAAGTAGCAGATTTAACACTATTATCAGTGACACGTCCAAGATAAATCTTCTATCTTTTCTTGCCAGACAACAACAACAACAACAACAACAACAATAATAATAATAATAATAATAATAATAATAATAATAATAATAATAATAATAATAATTGACTATAGAATCTGTTTATTGAGTTTATGTGAAACCCTTTTTATTCTTCGATAATTAATCGTCCATCATCTTTACTTGTCTGTTCAGCAGCAAAAACAGGGAAAAGATAAATAAGATGGAGTTGCCCTGACAGGAATATAGCGTCTTTAATTTGCTCGTTTTTCTACCGTTTTCGTCCCATAGACAACATTGATTTGTTTTATCATTTCTTTGCCATTCTGCAATTTTATCCGCTGTTCGCTTCTTTTCCGTGTCAATCAATAAGTAAAGGAGTTAACCTCACAAGAAAGGCTAACTAAGGCAACGATCATCAAATAACACGGCTCTGTTGCAACAAAGGATACGATGCGAAATGCTCTAATGTATATAGATATATAAAATATTATTTGTAAATAAGTTTTTAACTGTGAATGAATTCGCATACATCAATAAGTAAGCACACACACACCCATATATATATATATATATATATATATATATATATATATATACATATCTAATGCATAATCATATACATTTATTATATATATATATATATATATATATATATATATATATATATATATATATATATGTTAAAGTGATGTGAATACATATTTAATTGCATATATTTAAAATTCTAAAAACCTTATGTGTATATACCTTGATTATAATAATTTATTCATGTAATTAACATTAGTTTACACGCATGCCTGAATATACATACAATACATACATATATATATATATATATATATATATATATATATATATATATATATATATATATATATATAGAGAAAAGAAAGAGATCTGTCACACAACTATATATCGATATATATCACACAAATAAAACACAGACGACATCCATATACGGCTGAATATTGAAAAGTGCTAGGTTTGACCACACCCCACAATACTTATCTAATAACCAAGGATGATGAATGTCTAATCCCTTCTTCGTTGGACTGAAATTTTCGGAAACGGAAATATATATATATATATATATATATATATATATATATATATATATATATTTCATTATTTAGAGTAATGTGTTAGGAATCATGAAATGAATAAAAGTATCTTATGAATGAAATTAATTAAGCAAGTAAATGAAGGAAGAAACAAAAGGATAGAAGCAAAGGAAAGATGTAATAAAAATAGAGAAAGTGTTAAAGAAGAAGAAGAAGAAGAAGAAGAAGAGGAGGAGGAGGAAGAAGAAGACGAAGAAGAAGAAGAAGAGGAGGAGGTGGAGATGGAGAACGGGAAGATTAAGTTGAAGCGAAAGAACAGGGTAACTGTACTTGAAGAAAGGAATAAGAAAAAGAGAAAAAATTAGAAATAAAGAAATAAACCAACAAAAATTTCAGATTTAAAATCGAAGACTAGTTTAAAATTCTCCGAACATCCTATGTTTTCTTCATAAGATAAAGAAATAATATTTCTCAGCCTGCAAGTTCATTACGGACAACGACAGCAGTCTTATTGGTGTTGCTTGCCGCCATACCGTTAATAGGATGATGGCTAGGGACAGAGTGGCGGTGCGCTACGAAACAGCAAATAACGTGTCGGTGCCCAAGATATTGTTGCTTCCGAAATTTAAGCACTTTTTGTTATTTAATAATTTATTATTATTATTATTATTATTATTATTATTATTATTATTATTATTGTCGTTGTTGTTGTTGTTAGGAACGTTTTTTAATATATTTTTTTTATTCATTTGTACTTTTCTCTGTTCTTCTGGAAGGTCCAATCAATCATGAATCGGACAGCGAGGCTTCTCTTACATTTAAAGTAAAAAAAAAGTGTAATTGTATGTAATATGAGTTCTTTTTTCATTTCGCGAGATATTTCGATGTGCCAACCCGAATAGGCCATGCTATACCCTACCTTCCCCCAAACATCGAAAATAATGTCCTCTTGCTCTCCCTCTCCACCAAACGAACTACATTCAAACGCCCGTCTAATGCACTCATAACCACCCACACACCATTAGTTCATCTTTATCATGACTCTAAGATTATTGTAATAAAGAGGGAAAGAGATACAGTGATGAAAAATAAAATGGCAACACTATAAATGTGTGTTTCAATTTGTTTAAGATTAAACTTACAGGTGAGATAACTGGATCATAATAAATGAGCACATGCGTGCACGGGGCCCAAAATAAGGGGTGGATCAACACTACTAAAATCTCACCTTAATATATTTGACCTCTCTGGGCGTTAACCCAGGCCTATATTGTCACAGGCATTCGATCGTACAGATTGCATTATATATATATATATATATATATATATATATATATATATATATATATATATATATATATTATTCAATGCATCGTTATAGGTGTGCTAAATGGCAAGCCAAACATCGTCCCGTCATCTGGCAGTTTTTTCGGCTAAGGAAATAGTAGGGTTTCGTGCACAGAATGTTGACAATGTGGACTTCATGTGGGTGGATTTTATTCTGTTGGAACATCATCATCATTTTCCTTTTGCAGAAAATAGAAGCGGAATCGGGCTGAACAATTTTCTGCATATCTTCCTCCACAGACTTTTTCTAGTGTGTCTAGACATGCAATTACTTCAAGCCGGGATCGAAACTCGACGGATTTGACATCAGCCTGAGACTCTTACCCCTAGTGTATTGGCGCACAGCAGAGAAAGGGAATTTTTAACACATTATATACGTGATGTATAAATGTCATACTGGCTGCCATAGCGCTCAATTCTTACAAAGAGCGATGCATTAAAGTAGCAGCAGCAGCAGCCGTTAAAAATTTCGTAGTCTTCAATAGGCAAACGAGAGCATAATGCTGTTCAGCGCTTCTTCTACAATCTCCAAACACGTGTCAGAGTATTAACGGATGGCATTATGGCTTAATACACTCTGAAGTATGTCGCTTCTCAAATTGACCCCGTAAACCCCCAAATCCATTATTTGCATTAATGCAGAATCTTTTCTCATCACTGAACAATATCCGATCTCTCAGATAACCATCATCTAAAACCACTGGAGAAAAGTACAACTGTGTAGCTATTTAAGTGGAAGCCTTCTATAGGTAAGCGTATCGTAGGCATACTGCAATTAAACAATTCGCATTAATGTCCCTAGGGACACAGTTACTCTGTGATGTAGACGCCATATGATCTGCTAGGGCTGTTCTAACAATACATCGACCTGGTAAGCGCGTCTGTACTATGTGGCTATCCAGTATTCGGTCTGCGGGTGTAAGAACATTCATTTGACTACCGATGTCAATATTGACGTGTCACATTTAAATTTCTCATAAAAGTTCCTTCAGCTTACCCGACTCAAAACGCTCTAATTGATTAGAAAGAGAATGTGTGCGTCTTGGTAGCATGAAACGTCTTATGAGTGTCACCACGTTATAAGATGGCTAAACATCTGAAAAAATATTAGAATATCTATTACTCGTAAAGCATGAACTTCTTACAGATTGCTGAAATTTTATGTTCCATAACTTTATGTAAAAAGTAAAATTATGTCCAGTAAGAAATTCACAGCAACAACTCCTACTAACATAGCAGAATTATAACAATATACTGTAATAAAAGTTATAGAACGGATAGAAAATCCATTCTTACCAAAGATCTTAGAAAACTCAACGTACGATTTGGTTCCCTAAAATGTGGAGAACTTTCTTTTAAATGAATAACTTTACAGCTGCACTTAATCTGAATTGCAAGTATCATTGGTATTTTTTGGCTATTATTGACCATTGACGATGAATTCTTTATTTCTGGGTTCGCTGAAAATAAATGAAACCGCGGGAAGTGAAACTGTGAATAAAGTTGTACGTATAAAATGCATACAGAGTGTTGTAGTTCTAGGAAGATGAAGAGGAAAAACATTTGGAGAGCAAAAAAGATTTCTCTATGACCATATTGCGAGAAAATTATACGCATTTATACGAACAACTATCTATCTATCTATCTATCTATCTATCTATCTGTAGATAAATAGATATGTTTTCCAACAAAGCGATCAATTTTATCTTCTAACCCTCAGTAACAATACCAAATTTTAAATTCATTTTTAACAACACACTTAAAACATTTTACCCCGTGTGTGTGTGTGTGTGTGTTGGACGTTTACGATATGGTAACCTTCCGTGAAATAATTATTTAGGTAATATGTCATCCCCAACCGATTCTTGTAAGTTACAGATGATGAGCCTTTCTGACGCTAGATGTATTGTCCTGTTGATGAACAAAAGTGTTATTTGTTGATAGCGTTAGAGTTATTTTAAAAAACATTAAAAAATAACAGACAGAATAAATTAATAAGTTCTGCCGAAATACTTCGAAACATTTTTCACTATGCGAGTAATTGAATGAACGAACAAAACTGGATTTACTTGTATATCACTGGAAATATATAATTAGTCGAAATTATTGCGAAATACGATAGACTAATAACATATTGTTTATAGCTGGAAATATATTATTATTAGTGCAAAGTATTACGAACTGATGGATGTGTGGTGTACTGTAATGGATAACAGCACGGAGTGGAATTACTGTCTTTGATTCATCTTTAAATGCTTAAAATAATAAGCAGTAGACGCTTCCCAAAACTGGGTTCAAAACTCTATACAAGTATAAAATTGATTTTTATAGTAAAAATACCACTACTACATTTTCATAGTTAAAAATTACCAGCAATGCATATTTGTAAAGTAAATTACGAATGCTTCCTCGTCCTGGGTATGACTATAAACTAATTCCGGCAGTAAAGTCTCTGATCGGAAGATTTGAATCAATCACATCTTAATTGCTGTTGTTCCGACGTCTATCCTAACTCGGGGTGGTAGCACTCGTTAGGGTCCCAGACATGGGCAAATAGTGAACTCTCACACAAAAATCAACAGTACTTGTTATAATAAAATGACCAACAATACATTTTCATAGCAAAATACAAACCAATGCAACAATAAAAAATATAAAAATACATTTTTATAATATAATCTACAAACTATATATTTAAAAAAAAAAACACCTTTATTCGAAAAGTATAAAATTATGTACAAAATATATTCATTTTAAAAAGCCATGAAATTGTATTAAAAATATTTACAATTCGGTATTAAATAACCCATAAATGTATTGAATCCTAGTTTTAGGCAATTAAAGAAAGATTTTCAAACCATGCTTTTTGTTGTTGTGAACATATATGAAGTGGGCTAAAATGGAACTGAAAGGTACTAAGAATATAAATTCCGTAGCTGGAGAGAAGTTTGTTTTTTTTAATTAATGAATATAAATTTTTTTTCCAAATAATACTGTTTGAAAGGGGATAAAACAATAAGCAATCATAAGCAGCTCAGACCTCTTTTCTTTGCTTCACTTTGTGATATCGTTTCTTCATTTAAAACATTTGATTAATTTAAGACTTTCAATAACATTAAACATTTTAGTAGTTATGTTATAATATGATAATATTTGTTTGATTTCCAATATATACTATTAAAAATGTCGAGATAACTTCACTTTGCTTATTGCTTAATTCCTTTAACGACTAAGCATCGATTGACAGAAAATTGGTTTATTTACATGACTAAGTAATTTAACCATAAAACCATCAAGATACAAATGTCTTATTTATAACTATTACGAATGACCAGACTGGAAATGAATAAGAAAATACATACATTTCTTTAAATCTCGTTTTTAAAGTCAAATATGCAAATTAATTAAGGTCATTCAGCAAGATCTGTTAAGGTGGGCAAGATACAAGACATATGCTGCTCGACAGAAATTATAAAACTGCATTTATTTGAAGTCAGTTTTAAGTAGTATTTGCGCACTCATATACAAACACGTCCGGACAGACAATCATCTTTATAAATATTTAATTAATTTTCAAGTTTTGCGCTTCATGTATTAGATGAGCAAAGTCGACTGAAATTGACAAGCATTGGTGAAGATTTGAAACCTTTCGTGGAAAATGATTGAGAACATCAATCACATCACTAGCAATAGACATAAACGTATTAATCATTTGACAGAAAGATAAAAATGACAACAGGGTAATTGAATACAGACTAATGGAAATCTGTTTTGATAATCTTGATAGATATAAAATTAATCTATTATAATTTGCGATTATAAATGTATTGATTTGATGTTACTGGCGTCATATTTTCGTAATGTTAGGGATAACATCGTAGTTTCCATTAACAGAAGAGATTCTTTATTGTTTGTGCAGTTATATATAATAATTTAAATTACAAGCCTTTACAAAAATTCTGAAGATAAGAAAATGGGTTCCTCATTAACGCACAGAAAGGGATATTTCCCTTTTTATAAAACTCAGAACAAATCATGCTTAGAATAATATACATGGCGATTCTGAAATGTTCTTAGATTGACATAGAAAGCCTTCCTTCTCTCCCGACACATACTCCAAAAAGTTTTAAAATGAGGCAATTAAGTGTTCGGTGTTTTTTACTGTTAGCATTTTGATTTAAGGAATTACCATTATTATATGCCTTATAAATGAGAAAATCATACTCATCTTCGTTATTCTAATTGCAATGATTCATCCGTTGAAACACCTGGCCATCTTCAGGTATTTTTCGTCGAACTCGCTAATCCTATCTGAGTTTTGAACTGAACAGTTTTATCAATCTCCAGGATTAAATTGTTCTCATTTGACATTTCATGCTTTTCCATTAATAATGCATATAATTATGTCCCTGAAGGGGTCCGTCCGAGAATTTTCACCAACCATTGTACTAACAATGAGAAGTGAATTTGGTTTAGTTTCTTTAGTTTGGTTTATGGCATATCAACCTCAATGCCGACAAGGTTTTTACAATAGATTAGATTGCCTATTTGTTTGTTTATCAATTTATTTTCTTGGGAGCATTAGTAAATTTTTTTTACAAAAATATACTGCTGCTAATTTTTCAAAAATATATTGCTGCTAATTTTTTCAAAAATATACTGCTGCTAATGTTTTCAAAAATACATTGCTGCTAATTTTACTATAAAAATCTATCATTATGCTTTCATCGTGTTTTGACGAGCGTTTGGGTGTTAACTATTTGCCCATAGCTGTTACCCTTGCATGTGCTACTACCCCGGTTCATGATGGACCAGGGAAGTACAATAATTAAAAGAGTGTTCAACGCTCCTCAAAACCTACTCATCAGAGGCTTTGCTGCCGGATGTAGTTTATTGTCAAACCCAGGGTGCGAAATGATTTGTTAAGAGAAATACATACGAAGAAATCATAGACAGAATCCGAATAATTTTAAAATTCTCAGCCTAGAGGGAATTTACGGGTTAGAGGAATTTATTCTATTTAGTGGGATCCAAAGAAAATGTCATAATATACATTGCTAGAAACTCGAGAAAATATTACTTTGTTCTACTAATTATGCTTTTCAAGTATCTACACAAATTCTTTACAGGATTTTTTTTCTTTAAATCAGCCGACATATAGCAGGCTGCGCCACCGGATGTAAATATATTTACATACTTTTTATATTTTTTACGTTTTACCATATTGTCGATATATATGACAACATTTTTAGTTATGCAACAGGAATATGACTATGGGAAAAAAAATCATCACCCGATATCGAAAGGGACTGATAAAAATATATGACTCCCCGTATGAATCTGCTACGTGAATGAAGATATTTTTATGTACTTAGAATTTTGTACTTGGAAGTGAGTAAAGAGTTGGGTGACAGAAGGATAATGTATGTTATCAACACTTGTTTCGAACGGAGTGTGACGTCTTTCACGGAAAGGCCACGTCACGCGGGCCAGGTGCAAGCTTAAAGATGGAGTGATAAAAAAAAATTAAATTCGTTAGATGCTTGCTAGGAGCATATTCAGATGTGATCTCATTTTTTCTGATGTTTCACTATGATATTTTAACTGTATATTTTTTTTTTATCTATTTATACAGACTGGGTGGAGGTAGAAAAGTCATTCTTGAAAACAAAAAAAAGTTTATACGCTTAAAAACGACAGACGTAAAATATGTAAAGCTGAAAGATAAAGAAAAGAATATAGAAAGTGATACGGGTGCAAAGCAGGAAAGATAGTGAGTAAACTTTACACACGCACACATACACATTATATATATATATATATATATATATATATATATATATATATATATATATATATATATATATATATATATATATATATATATATATATATACGTATACGTATATATACAGTCTGCGATGGGTAAATTGTCGCATTTATATTTTTAATTTCGCGGATGCGCGTTGTTTGTTTTTGATTTTGTCGACAGCACAGTATAGTAGGGTCTGCTGGGCACCGTCTGTGAGAAAAAAAGCACCATGACGCAATTCACTCCGCCATAAATTTGGAAACGACCTGCTGTACTGCTTGGCATTCGCGCCGGAAGCTCCAATACGAACAGTTCATAGTGTTTGAGTGTCAATCTGAGGTCAGTGCATAGGACTTGGAAAGAGTTGGATAAGTTCAATGGTGAATACGAAAGTACGGCAGCTCGGAAAACTCACTCTGGTTGATCTGATAAGAACTCTTGAATTTGTTGGCGAGATCCAGGCCATGATTGATAACACACTTTCTAAGTATCAGGCCCATAGCCAGAGTTATTTATCCGGCAAGCTGGAAGACTATGTCTGGCATCATGCAACACAAGCAGGAGAACTGTCATGTCTGTCAGACAATTTCTGCGCCCATATCATGTCTGACATTTGGCTACCTAATTCCTCATGCTGCAACTCCTTTGATTTTTATGTATGGGGCGCAGTTGAGCGAGAGACCAACAAAACTCCTTGTAATACAAATGATGAACAAGGAAACCGCCCAAAAAAGAGATGTAGGAGATTCCAAAGTCATCCGGAGACCGTTGTTGAAGCCAATGGCGATTTTAAAAATATATATATATATATATATATATATATATATATATATATATATATATATATATATACACACACACACACACATACATATATATATATATATATATATATATATATATATATATACACACACCATGGGTTGACCCATGCCTTGTGAGTGAAACTGGGTAGACAGAAACCTTGGGTGTCGTCGATAGTTGTGCTTGCATGAAGTCACAATTCATCGTGGACGAGAGCCTGATGGTGCTGGCTTTGTTCAAATTGTTGATCACGCTGGATTATACGCTTTTCCCCAGAAACTGTAACTAAAGTCTGCTCAGTATAATTGCAGTATAAACTACAGGTTGGCTTGGAGGGTGTTAGATAAACAACAATGCACCTTAGCACGCGTCTGCAAAATGGATTGGCTAGCCGCCCTAGTAGACGTGTACTTTCAAATACAGTGTCTAACAAATAATATATATATATATATATATATATATATATATATATATATATATATATATGAAGACATATAATTTTAAGGTGTGCTATATTTATGGGATAAAGTGCTCAATATCAGAGATAGAGCCTATGTAAATATAAATATAAAAGTAAAGATTGAAGTCACCACTCAGAGGCGACAGGCCGAGAATGTTGGATTTTTCCTCGACTAATTATATATATGGGTCAGTGTTGCATAGTGGGTAAGCTATTCTGGCGGTTATATTTGCGGGAGTGGCTTGTTTGTTTATTTATTTAATTATTTGTTTGGGTTAATTTATTTTACATGTTTTACATTTTCATTATGCATTATTTATTCTTTTCAGTTTTTGATGTTTTATTAGGGTAGTAAAAAAAATGGATGATATTGTTAGGTCGCTTATTTAATAGTTTTTTGGGGGGGTCTGGGAAGATAATTAAAGCCATTTATTCGTCCAATGTTTAAATTGCTTACCGTAGTCTATTCTGTTATTTTGGCGGGGGACACTTTTTAATTTATTCATCTACTTATTTGGATTGATTATTTTTACTTGTATATTTATGCTTATTTTTATTAGTTCTAACGGTTATTTTAGCGGGCGCGATTTGTTAATTTGTTCATTTATTTATTTTTTTGGATTAATTTTTATTTGTTTTTATTTATTTGGTATATTTTTATTTACTTTATTTTGTTTTCGATTTTTGAGTAACGTAGTAATTTTTTAAAGGCCATCATCTTAGCCCAGGAACAAATAAAAATAAACACAGACGAAATCGATATCATTAAACACTCCCGTAAATCACTACTGTTCTACAATGAAGACGCATGGATAAAGAAAGTAGGGATCTTTGACACGACAATGACGGTGCGTGGATCTGCGAAAAAATAGGAATATATTTACTACATGAACTGAGCGAAATAATAGATAAAAATGATACAGGAATCTACAGGGACGACGGTCTCATAACCTTAAGAAACTACAATAAACAAAATACAGACAAAGCTAGAAAAGCAATAATAAGGATTTTTAAAAATAACGGATTTGACATAGATATAAAGACTTACCTAAACGAAGTAGATTTTCTAGATGTTAACTTCAACCTAAGAAAAGGCACATGTAAACCATACAGAAAACCCAATGATAAACCACTGTGCATACACACATTCTCCAATCACCCACCTTCGATAATCAAACAGATAACAAAATCGATTAATCGCAGGATTTCCGACAATTCTTGCAATAAAATCATATTTAACGAAGCTAAGGAAGACTACGAAACAGGCCTAAAAGACAGTAGATTCCCAGCAACACTCACATACTGACAACAGAACACAAGAAAGGGCAACAGGAAGAGAAATATCATATGGTTCAACCAACCGTACAGCAAAAACTTAAAAAAACAAACGTAGGTAAAATATTCTTCAAACTCTTAAACAAACACTTCCTGGAATCAAGCACTCTACACAAAATATTTAATAAAAACACTGTAAAGATCAGCTACAGTTGCACCGAGAACATGGCCCAAATAATAAAAAGGCACAACAGGAAAACTATCAACAAACGACCCGAACAAATTAAACCCACGTGTAGCTGTAGAATAAAGAATGAATGCCCTTTAAACGTTAAAAGCACACAAAACAACATAATATAACAAGCCACGGTACAATCACCAGATAATGAAGAAAAAGTATACATAGGAGTAACTGAATGACCCTGGAAACAAAGAAACTATGCACACAAAACATTTTTTCACCAATAGTAAATACGCGAACAGCACAATGCTTTCGAAGCACAACTGGGAAATTAAAAACAAAACACAAATCACACCAAAAATATCATGGAAAATAAGAAAAAGATCATCAGCCTATAACAATCAATCAAAAACCTGCAAACTTTGCTTGGAGAAAAAATAGCTATTATTACCTTCCCAGACCAAAATATATTACTAAATAAATGATCTGAGCTCATCTCAAAATGCAGACATGGAAACAAATTTTTACTACGTTACTTAAAAATCGAAAACTGAAATGAATAAACAAAATAATATAAAAAAAAAGTAAAATGAATTAACCCGAACAAATAATAAACAAATTAACAAACCATTCCCGTTAGAATAGACGAAATGGAATAAATAAAAATAAAAACAAAAAACAAGTAAAAATAATCAACCTAAATAAATAAAGTAAATAATAATAAGCAAATTAACAAACTAATCCCGCGAACATAACCGTTAGACTAAAATAAACAGTCCAAAAACTGAACGTAAAAATAGCTATAACTGCTATATAGCGATAAAAATTACTACGTTACTCAAAAATCAAATAGAGTAAATAAAAATATACAAAATAAAAAAAAGTATATAAATAAAAAAAAATATATATATATATATATATATATATATATATATATATATATATATATATATATGAGATAAAATATAGGGTATACATAAGGTGATTAAAACTGAATTCCATGCCCTCAGTAGCTAAATCCATGGATTACAAGAATAAATAATGAGGAATACTGGGGGACAAAGATGTCACCTATAAAGGGCGTCTGTACATATCTACTAGGTGTCCTGACTATATAGAGTGGACCAATCAGTATCTTAAAACGCGTATTGCACAACATGTGCCTGGCAATATCAGTACCCACAATTCAAGTTTTACGTAGACGGCATAGGATTCCACAACAGCACTTAGATAATCCAGAGTGTGCATTTGAATACAGTGATTCCAGGTTTGCCATTTTGGGCAATGCACGGTCAGTTAACCATCTAAACATCTTCGAATCAGTATATATTAAATTGCATCGACCATCTTTATGCCGACAGAAGGAGAAATTTATTCGTTCTATTTCTCTAATGGGAAAGTTGGGGGCAGGGGCTTTTGAGTCTATATTTTCCTTTTTTTTAACTCACTGGCACTCTTTATTTTTTTTTGCCATACCTCCTTTTTTAATATTAAATTGTATTTTAATCGCAGATACTCCTCTCCTTCCAGTATGTCTGTATTCCTGCGAGTCTTGTTACATTATACTATTCGCCAACGATTTCTTTGATGAGAAAAAAGGTAACATTTAAAGGGAAAAAGATGTAAGTTCTGTGGAATCACACATTTATACACACACACACATATATATATATATATATATACTCTTCTAATACCGAGTTAAACCCACTTGTTTTCTTTTAGAACCACCCACATCATTTCTAAGCATGGATTCAGCGATATTCTGGAAGCACTCTTTCGAAATTTGGGTTCATCATACTGTTAGAAGGGAACCCCTCAATTCTAGATTTGTTGGCTGCACCTAGACTACTTGAATCTTTTTTTCAAACACACCACAAACGTGGTTTATTGCAGTGAGATCCGGTGGGCGTAGTGGCTATTTAAAGACAGAAAAATTATTACTGTGTTCCATGAAGGAATCTGCTATTTTTTTTATTTATATTTTATTTGTGGTTTGTTCAGCTGCAATATGGCCACAAGAGGATGAGTTGTCCTAAGCTGATATATATATATATATATATATATATATATATATATATATATATATATATATATATATATATATATATGAATTTAGTGTATTAGGGCAGAAGAACATTATTTAAACATATATTGTTAAATATAACGGACAATGACTATGTTTGCTTTAATTTCGGATGAAAATAAAGATAAAAATTATCCAACATTTTGCTATTTTATTATGTCGACATAACAGAATATCATCTTTGATAATAAATAACTTTGTTTAAATGTCCGCATGATCACTCTAAAAATGAGCTGAAAACTTAGATCAAAGACCAACTTAATAGAACTTTTTTCTTTATTTACACCCGAAATTAAAGCAAACATACGATGTTTCGAACAGCTCATGATCAGACATAATGGACATTCATTGCCTGTTATATTTAACAATATACGCTCATATATCATATATATATATATATATATATATATATATATATATATATAGAGAGAGAGAGAGAGAGACATTTATATATATATATATAGGATAAATATATAGTTTTAAATTATGCAATTTTTATGGGTAGAGTGTTCAATATCATGAAAGCAATATAAATATAATTTGAGTTTTGAGTACAGTCGGTTTCGTAAATGAACACAATTGTTGGTTTGAAGATTGCATTCAAGCATGAAACTGACTCACAGTTTTGCCAAATGCATTCTAACTAAAAAACAAGACGAGGAAGTTCTAAAAAAATTCTTAAGTAGTCATGCATTTCCCATTCGCCTTAGTAAAAAATAAAGCTTAATTATATATTACACTAAATTTAACACAACAAGCTTAATAGTACACAGTAACTCATCTCCGTCAACTATTGTTTTGGAAAAGACCAACATTGTATTTGTATATGAGTTTAATGTCGTTTGGGAGATTGTATCTCTGACAAAAATGTAAGTACTTAGGTTGTTTTGATAACCACAACATCATCAAGAACTACAATATTGATAGGCAGGAATCGGGCAAAGTTAAAGCAATGTGGAAGATGTAAACACAAAAGTGCAAAAGTTATGCAATATTTCTTGGACCATCCAGATCAGCCTTAATATTAGAACCCGATGTGACGTGACTGTTCCAGGGTCCTATATCCTATGGTCACGGCACCAGTTGTGACGTGACTGTTCCAGGGTCCTATCCTATGGTCACGGCACCAGTTGTGACGTCGTCCCCTGGTCGCAGCGCCAACTGTGACGTTCTATCCTGATCTACCACGGCACCAGTTGTGACGTCCCCAAACAGCACCAATTGTGACGTCCTCGCCGTGGCGCCAGCTGTTCCCTCCTCGCTGCTCCGTTCGGGTGTCGCTGCTCCAAACGTGACGTCCGCCTGTCGCGTCAGTCGTGTTGTCTCGTCCTGTGACGACCAACTGGCTTGGTATCGGTCGCGGCACCCAAATGTGACGTTCTAACCTTTTGGTGATTCGGGTGGGAATCTGGTTAGATTTGATATCAGCCTCGTCGTTCCCAACTCGCTTCCAACGCCTGGTTACCAAGGTAACTGCATTGATCTCCAATCTGCCCACCCACGTTGTGAATTGATCTTAGGCAGACGAGATCAATCAGTAGTCGGGGCCGTAATGCAAACTGAGTTCAACGGGGGTGATACTACACAAATATGCATGAAAGAAAATAAAATGAAAACTCAAAAAGTTCAAAGTATCAAAGAAAAAGGTAACAAACTTTATGTCTAGTTGTTCGATACATACGACTGCATCTATCTCCCGACCCGTTCTGTGGATTGTGACACGTCGTTTTCCGTTAGGCAAGTTTTAACGCTTCAAGTTGTTTGCTCTCTAAGAAATTGGTGTTTCGGTGTGTCTTTGGACGAAAGTCTAAAAAAAAATTATTTCGGTGGTCTGGATCTAAGTCACTCTTCAAAATAATAGTTCTTGGGTTGAAGAGGAGTCCGGAATTTGCGTGAATCTTGGTCAGCTGAACTCACTGGAACTGCTGGAACTCAACTCTCCATTGGAGCCCGAACTGATTTCTGCTCGTAGGGGCTTCGCTTTTATGGACGCCGACCAAAACCGGGGTGGGTCTGTCGGCGTCGGGGTTTCCTCGATAATTCTAAATACATATCCACCTCTTTTATTTCTGGTTAGGGATTTTCCACTCTTTTCCATTTTTGGGAAACTTTTCTCACTCCCACCTTCTCACCATACTTCAGAGGGCGTGAACTGCCCTCCCCACTTCTTCGTAGCAGCTTCTCATACCTATACTCTGGATGAGGCGTCGACAGCCTCCTTCGTGCGTCACGTGATCATCACTTGACCAATGATGTCTCAGTCGGGCGAGGACGAATCCGCGGCTTTGTTTCAGAAAGAAAAAAATATCTTGCTTAACCAAAAAAAAATTATCTTTCCTCCTCCTTCGTGCGTCACGTGATCACCACTTGACCAATGATGTCTTAGTTGGCGTGGACGAATCCGCGGCTTTGTTTCAGGAAGAAAAAAAATATCTTGCTTAACTAAAAAAAATTATCTCTTCTCTTTCCCTTTTCTTCCTCTTAATCGCCGTTATAATTTCCCTAGCCGCAAACGGGACAATATAACTCTTGTTCTACACGTGGTTTTCGTCAGGTATTTTTATCGCCAATTATCAGAATGGGTGGTCTTCTTAACACGGCCAAAAAAAAGAAACATCTCCAAAGTTTCAGTCAGTCTGTCGCCTCGAAGCAAGAAGAAAAAACACTTCTGGGTCCCCATTCATTTTCCTTCGGTACATATTTCTGATAACATAATTTTATTATCGCAGGCCAAAGATGTCCTGCGGCAAGAAAATCGGTCAGTGTAGTTACTTCGTGTGTGTCGCGATTAATTTTTCCATATCTACCCAAAGCCCTGTAGTTACACCTGTGTTTTGTCAATTATCAAAATTAACGTTTTCAATTGGACTTTTCTTTGGCAAACATTTCTTGATAACATAATTTTATTATCGCAGGCATAAAGATGTTCTGCGGCAAGAAAATCGGTCAGTGTAGTTACTTCGTGTGTGTCGCGATTAATTTTTCCATATCTACCCAAAGTCCCTGTTTTTCGTCACTTATCGAAATAACATTTTCACTTGAATTCTTCTTTGGTCAGCCGACCAGCCGTTCGTTTACGTACCCCTAGATAACACAGCCGTTATCAAAACACATCTGATTCTTTCTTTCTTTCCCTTTCTTTTTACTCAGAATTTCCCTGTCATCAATATATTCATTGTCTCTTAGCCGTGTGTGTGTTCTGCTTATCACAGACGATTCGTCTCGCCTTTCTTTCTGCCTTCTTTTCTTTCTTTTCCTTTTATGCCTCGTAAATGGTGCCACACCGACGATATGGGACGTCAAAATAAATAATAAGTGGAAAAATCTAGAGGTGCGGGATCTAATAAGAACGAAAGAATCTGAGTAAAGAAGACTGTGCATGGGCATTTTTTTTCAGTCTTAGCGACGGTATAATAGAATAGTGACTTTCTCGAGTACACGATCATTGCTTGATGAGCCTGGGTTTATACCACGTTTTCCCGGAGATAAATTCGAACCGAACCAACACAAATTTCAGTTTTCATCAGTAAACAAAATAAGATAAAAATAATGATGAGGATATCCATGTTCTTGAATGCAAAACATATTTCTGAGGCTTCATTCCTTTTGGACAGATAAAAAACTCCGTCAATTATTCTAAAGAACTTGACAGATTAAGGGAACCTCTTCGTGGAAAGACTTCAGATTATAATATATTCTGGAAAGGGTCCCCATATTACACTGTTGTTGCATAGGTGCAAATGCAACTGCAGTCGCCTGTGGCCGCGTTCTTCATGGACTCAATGCGTGCGTGCACAAATAAGATCACTGCATCAATTTCAATGGCAACTATGTGGTAAAAGTTTTATGGGACACTAATAACTTATTCACAATGTTTTATTTGTTTAATCGTACACATTTTGAAAGAGTAAATGCTTGTACGTTACTTTATATATATATAGGGGATGGGGAAAAGGGACGGTCTTTACTGTCTTACCTTTAAACTTAGCTAGCCACAAACACTGAGCAAAACAGACCACAATATTCCTTACACCAAAACAACGAATTCATACTTACATTTCTTACAACAGCCACCTTAATACCACATTGTCTCTATGAACGTCCTAAATAGACCCCTATATGTACAAATAATTGTCTGTTGACTTTAAACAGATGCTTAAAGAACAAGATCAGTTGGGAAGAAGTGTACTTCTCGCCTTCAAAGAATCCCTTCTGAAGCGTTGTCCAAATCACGACTCTCATAACACCTAGTAAGCAATAGAACACATAACTAAACGGTAATAATACAGGGTGACGCCAAATAATGGGAATTTTTGAAGTGCGTATTGCCAGAAATGTGCAAGTGGCAAAACTGCGAGACAGTGACCTTGAGCAAGTAAACATTTCGCCATTTCGAATTCAAGATGAAATTCACAGTATCCCAGCTGAGATGTTGCAGCAGTCAATGAGGAATCTCAATAGGACGTAATTTTTAAAAAATGAAAATTCCATCATTGTTTCTTAAATGGCATATTTTAAGGTTTCAATTACTATGAATAAAATATTTTTCTTCCATCACTCTTGGTTTTATTGGATTGGTAAACAGTTTCAGAAGAGAATTATTGTCTAGCACGGCATAATGAATAAATTTCGTTAGCGGCAAACATAACAATAGATTCAATATATACATATAGTTCTGAAGATTGTGGTTGGCGTAAAACGCAGATAAACGTTTGCCTTCTTGATTGATGTTATTATTAGCGCACTGTCTTAGTTACCATTTTTTCTCACGCTTTGTATTAGCCAATTTGTATGGCAATATTTGCTCATAGTAACTAAGACAGTGTGAAGGAAAAGTTCCAACATAAGAACGTAAAGCATAGGCGAAAGCAGACAAACTTGACGAATGCAACAAAACAATACGAAAGGTTCCGATCTTACCACATTAACTTCAACCAGCACACCGGGAGTCTCATAGAGAAGTCGGATCCAGGTGCGAAAGTACGGCCCGAAACCGGCCGCCGAAAGGAAAGCCTCCAAGAATAGATGGCCAACCATATCGAAGGACAAGCGGACCATATGAATGTTGTCCTGAATAGTTCTGCCCTTCACAGCACAAGTCTATTCGGAGCCAATCAGACTAGAGAGCACAACCTGCAAAAGGTTGTCTAGGATTTTTGCCAAAATCTTTAACTCTGTATTTAACATGGTTAAATGGACGAAAGTTACCTAACCCATCCCCACCGTTCATGTCCTTGCGTAGCAACTTGATCACACCCCTGGTGAAGCGTTTAGGTATAGATTCCTGCTTTATCCAGTTGTGAATCTTGTTCAGCAAAGGAACAAAAACGGGCGACTGCCTCAAGTATACTTCGTAGGGAAGACCATCTAATCCCGGAGATTTATCCAGGCCAACCTGCTTCAGCTCATCCCAGATTTCCGACTCTCGTACCCAGCTGCTTCAGCTGTCTTCAGTCGGCTAAATAGGCCTCGAACTGAGCATGGCTCAGACCGGACCCCCTGGGAAAAAGTTCCTGAAATTAATCCAAAAAAGCCTCACATATGCCCGCGTTTGTGGTCACGGTCTTCTTATCCGGTGACGCACGCGAAATGTCGCCGAGACGCATTCCGTGACTCCTCTGCACACAATTCAGGGGCAATATTCGTCGCCTCAGAGGACATTCTTTTTAACCTAGCCCCAACTACCAGAGTTAAGACTATTTCCCCACTATCACGGGATTTAGCTGTCCGATCTACTTTTTTCCAAGTCCATACTACCTCCCGAGGGTGCTCATTCCGGTACTTATCGACAAGATAGAACTTATCGATAAAGTCCCGAAATGATTTCACGTCCCGGTTGTTAGTACCCAAATATGGCCCTAAACGATCTATGTTAGGGTCAAGGACGGCATCCCAATCCCCCGCTAAAACTACCCGACGAGATGTCAAAAACGGCTCGATCTGCCGAAACAAAGCACGCCGCTCAGAACGTTCACTGGGCGCATAAACCCCAAAGAGACAAAAAGCCTTATCCTTTATGGTAACATCCAGGACGCAACGCCTTCAAAGACTTGCTCACCAGCCAAGAGAAACCTCTCGAACGATCATCAAAATATGCTGAATAGAGGGAGAACACTCTAGACAGAATGCTCTCATAGTCATGTGTACACAACAAACATTCACCTCAAGGCACGGAAGGTCACGAGACTCCGACCGCAGGCCTCGGGCATTTACAATTCCCAACCAGAGAGCCAAAATGAAACATGGCCGGGGTAAGGACACCAAAGACCTCTCCCATTGAGCTAGTACCAGTCTCACTCCTGATGGTGCCATTAGGTGACAGGCCGCTAATGTCCAAGGGGCAAGTTAACTTTAGAGCTCTATACAAGGAGGGGTGAACAAAAATCGGGAGCCTCCCTGAACAGTATTGATTCATTTTTTTCTAATTTTCATTTTCGAAGAAAGCCAGTGGTGGAAGAACATCAAAAGAGCTATTGGTTTCTCGTAGTATAGCCTATGTTTTCCGATCCCTGTTCAGCTCTAACGACCGTCAATATTCGTTTGGCATTCGGAAAGTTATTGGGGTTTTCGATACCCAAGTCATTAATTTTTTTTATATTTAGCAGTACTTTTAGTTCTTTTCCTTTTCGGCAGTGGGAAAAAGCTTTGTCTACCTGGTGTTTCGATACCCGACAGACATCTCCAATTTATTAAAAAGTAACGTTTGTTTCAACTTTTTTTTAAATAGTAGGCTCTGCTGAGTCTAAGGAAGGGCTGCATTTTCTTTTTAGGGTTTCAGTTATTTTTGGGGGGTAATTTCTAGGGGTTTGAAGAGGACATGCATTGGGAGTTTTGGACAGTGTTTTTTTTTTTTTGAAAGAGAAGGCTTTCTTAAGGGGAGTCATTTTGGAAAGGGTCAGGGTTATAATTTTCAAAATTGGGTTTAGAGCCAATAGGAAGCTTTTTTGAGGATGGCGAAGATAGAGCTGATGAAGATTGCCTTCGTATTCTTGCAGGTTGATGTCGAATTTCTCTTAAGGATTCTTATAATTTTTCAAGTTTTTCCTTTTTTTTAAATGAGGGCCCGTATTTTAAACGCTATTTGGGTCGACAGGGGCCAGAATGTCAGAGTTCTTCTCTGTGCAGGAAGAGGACAGGTGGCCAGTCTGCACACATTTGCAGTAAGTTGGTCTACGCTCGGTGACAATAATTGGCATTTTCTAGCCCGTTACATCCAGACAGTTGGGGGTGGAGATGAAGGCCGTCCGATCTATTGTTATTTCGAAACTCCACCCTCCGGTCAAATCGTCAGAGGAAGTACTGAGTATCTGTCCAAGTACTCCCCGACGATCAGAGGAGGAACCTTAAATACTGATACAAGGGGTCCTGCATGAAATATAAGATCTTTTGTAATTAGATCGCAACTGGATGCGGCTTCACATTCGGCAGAGGTGGATAACAATACGTCCCACATAAATTATCCTTTACTTTCATCACCTTCTAAGGTTTAATCTCCAGAGAAATTAGTGATTTTATTACGGTGTCTTTAGTGGAACGAAAATTTTGCGCGAACGCTTGTCCACCACAAAGACTCACACAATTTCTTTCTCAACTTTCTGTAATTCCTCGGGATTGACCAAAAGTCCATCGGCTGTGACTAGATGTGAGTAACTTTTGGCTTTCTCGAGGAACTCCGTAATGTTGATCGTACACTTAGGTGGAGACGTCCAGCAGGAGGACGTCTTCCCGACCGTTACATTTTTGTCTTTGCTTTTGTCGTCTTCTGCTGCTTGTGTCTCTTTTGGTATATTTTG
This sequence comes from Acanthosepion pharaonis, assembly GCA_903632075.3. NCBI lineage: Eukaryota > Metazoa > Mollusca > Cephalopoda > Sepiida > Sepiidae > Acanthosepion > Acanthosepion pharaonis. The sequence continues at coordinate 890,281 of CAHIKZ030003892.1, forward strand.
ACCATTTTCGGCCTCAATAATTTTGTCTGGTTTTTCAGGTTTTTGTTCTTATCCAGCCTCCATATTTTCGCTGGAGTTATTATTTTCGCCAACAACTTCCAACTGTTGATTCTTTTCCCCATTCATCGATTTCGCCATGTCTTCCTCCTGTTTATTTTCATGTTGTTTATCGGGTGGGGCTTTCTTTTTTTTTTAGTCCCGAAAAGATTTTTTCTTACCATTTTAAAAAATAAAAAAGAAAGTTTTTTTTTTATTTAAACAGAAACAAAAAACTAAACTTTTCAGGCAAATAAAATTAAATCATAAACGGATTTGACAAGAAAAAACGTGAACAAATGATCACAAACAATTAGAACGTTAGAAACGAAAAATTAGAGATACACAAAACAGAGCATTGCACCAGAGAGAGGGATCGGTGCTCGCACTGAGGCAGGCGCAAACGACGATTGTGGAGGATGAGGGCAAAATTTGTCCTTGTCCCGAGTGTATGCGCTCGGGTCCCCATCTAAAAAGACCTTGAGTCGCATCTCGTCCTAGTCGGGAGACAGAGTAAATACCACGCGAAAATTACTATTTTTGAGTAATTTGACGTCCAATTAACATCTCTCAGTTGCGTGTCTGTCGTTGGGCAGAGTGCGCTCAGGGGCTTCTCTGTCAAAGAACAGAGGCCGCGCCCTCCCATTGCACCAGAGGTATGTATCGGTGCTCGCACCGAGGTCAGCGTAACCGACGTTTGCGGGGTCTGAGGGCAATTTTTGTTCCAGTCCGGGTGTACGCGCACAGGTCCCCACCTAAAAACAGACCTTGTACCACATCTCGCTCGAGTGGGGGTGGGGAACATAGTAAATACCGCCCGTAACTTACTCTTTTTGAGTAAGTTCACGTCTATCATCTCTCAGTTGCGGCTGTCTTTAGGCACAGTGCGCTCAAGGGTTTCCCTGTCAAAGGACAAAGGAGCAACTGAAGAAAATAACACTAAGAGGTGCCCAGCCCTGGGGAATAGCTGCCCGAGGCCGCGCCCTCCCATTGTACCAGAAGCCAGTTTCGGTGCTCGCACCGGGGTCAGCGCAACCAACGGTTGCGGGGACTGAGGGGAATTTTTGTTCTTGTCCCGGGTGTACACACTTTGGCTCCCCACATTAAACCGACCTTATGTCACAACCTGACTTCGTGGTTTGAGTAAATACAAATTCTTCCTTGGAGGAGCTTCTAACGCATTACTTATCATCTCTCAGTTGCGTCTCTGTCTTTGGACAGAGTGCGCTCATCGGCTACTTTGTCAAAGGACAGAAGGACAACTGAGGAAAATTATACTGAGAGGTGAGCAGTCTTGGGGAACAGCACGTCGAAGTCGTGTCCTCTCATTTCACTAGAGGAGGGATCGGTGCTAGCAACGAGGCCAGTGCAACCGACGGTTGCGGAGGCTGTGGGCAATTTTTGTCCCTTGCCCGAATGTAGGCGCTCGGATCCCCACCTAAAAATGACCTTGTGTCAGATCTCTTCCTAGTGGGTGACAGAGTAAATACCGCGTTTATATTCGTCTCTTGAGTGGTATACACATTCGGATACTTACCGGTCACAGGGATCCGTCTCTGTGCTGGTAATATCACAACTATTATTGGCTTGGACCGAATCTGATAAGCTTGGACCATTTATGACCAGCTAATACTAGCTTAGATCAGCTCTGATCAGCTTGGACATGCTATGACCAGGTAAGACCAGCGGCCCGAGTGAAGATACTCGGGTCCCAAATTTACAGCCGGCCTTATGTCATAACCTGACTCAGTGGCAGGTCCAGTAAATACCGTGTGTAAATTCCTCTCGGGGAGTTTCTAACGCATTACTCTTCATCTCTCAGTTACGTCTCTGTCTTTGAGCAAAGTGTGCTCAGTGGCTACTCTGTCAAAGGACAGAGTTGCAACTGAGGAAAATTATACTGAGGGGTGCTCAGCCCTTGGGAATAACTTCCCGAGGCCGCGCGTTCTTATTGCACCAGAGAGAGGGATCGGTGCTCGCAGAGGAGGCCAGCTCAACCGACGGTTGCTGGTGCTGTGGGCAATTTTTGTTCCTTTCCCGGGATTCGCACCTTAAAAAAGACCTTGTGTCACATCTAGTCTCAGTGAGGAGACAGAGTGAAAAACGCGTGTAAATTACTATAAAGTAGAGCTGGGTATTTTGAATCTCAGAATATTTTGGTGAATGGAGCTCCAATTTCGCATTTATTCATATAGATTCCATAATATGTCTTTCTTAATTAGCTATTATGTTTCTGTAACTCGTTGAATGTATAACTAATTTCTATTTTCTCATCTTTACACTATATCAATTTTGTCCCCTGTTCTGTCACCCATGAAATAAAAATAATTGTTTGTATGGAAAATAAGGATCTACGTATATCAAATTTAAATTAAGTGGCAGTAGAAGAATTATCGTTGTACTTTTAAAAGGTAAGCTTAAACATTAATTCAATACTTAAATGCAGCGATCAAATTTGAGTTCTTCTGCAATTTATTGATGCCTATTGCATCTACTCCTCCCTAGCTATTGTGATCATGGCCAAAGCAAGAGTCCTCCACAGGAGCTAGTTTAAATGCCGCTCTATATGGCGGCTTTTAATCTAGTTTATAATAAAACGTGCACTGCAATGTATTAATATATATTTTTAATCTCGCATAATCAGGCAACCCTGAATCTGATCGCAACGAAAATCGTTCCCAGCGCCTAACATTTTTAGGGCTTTTGAATGAACTATTAAATCGGACCAGTGGGAGCGGAGGAGTTGCTTAGATACACACATAAGCAAATTAATGCTCATATACTGTAATTTTATATATATATATATATATATATATATATATAGAGAGAGAGAGAGAGATAGATAGATAGATAGATAGATAGATAGATAGATAGATAGTTTATGAAAAACTAGGTAATCCGTATGGGTAAACCTAAGGAGGATAAAATCCAGAGAACTCAATGTAAATCCAGAGCAAATAATTTAAATAAAAAACAGACCACTTTAAGGTTCCATGTAATAAATTATTTCACCACAGCCCTTCCATGTAATAAATTATTTCACCACAGCCCTTAAGGGCTGTGGTGAAATAATTTATTACATGGAACCTAAAGTGGTCTGTTTTATTTTAAATATATATATATATATATATATATATATATATATATATATATATATATATATATATATATAGGCGTGTGTTTGTGCAGTTGTGTATATGTGTAATCGAATAAATCCGTGCGTTATTTTTCTATTTGTTTCCTTCTTTGCTCTTATAATGTAGTCATTGCGCCACGATAAGTTCACTTCCTCTGTTCGTCAACTTCAATACTAACCAACCAACTTTTCATCTTCGAGTGAGTCAATTCTTATTCAACAACCCTTAAACTCCTACAGCCACTGTCTCCTCCATCAACAAACGCAATACACATTCTGCATTTTAAGACTTCTGTTTTTGTCCTAAGTTTATATGCATACGGTCCAGAAGTTCCCACAATCTACTTTTGGGTCGTGATCTTGATATCATTAGTTACAACTGCATATATACAATTCCGAAATTGATGTGTAAATAGTTTATATTAAATGCAGCGATGAAATATATTTGACAATTGCATGAGATTTTTTGATAATAGGAGAGAAATACCTGTCATAAAAGAATTCATTCATCAAATGATTGTGATCAAACATAATTTCCAGTATTAAACTTCATTATCAGTAACCCAACAACAAGATGCAATATCTTGGAATATCATATTTATTTCCTCCATTTCTATGATGCAATAAAAAAATTTAACCAGACATATAGAATTTTCTGAATTGGAAAACAAATGTCAAAAGATTTCAGCAGTTGTCAGCACGTGTGTGCGTGTCTGTGTTTTGGATCAAAATACAAGATGCATGTGTACATAAAAGGTGGATTAAGAAATGCATATGTTAACGCGTAGTTATTAGTTGATGTTTGCTCTGAAATTTTCGCTGTATAATGTCTGATCTATGTAATTAAAATCCATCAGTCACTAAAGAAACATTGAAAATGAATATGTTGCGAAAAAAATTGTATAAAATAAATGCTTTTTCATCATTAGATATCTCTTTTTTAAGAAATAGGAGATAAATATATGAGAAAGTTTTGACTTAATAAAAAATGAAAACTTTTGTACACACCAAATAAATATGTCACCTGCAGTGCACGTTAATTAGTAATACTTGATACAGTTTCAGTAAATATCACGATGTCAATATCAAAATCTATATACATATAGCCAGACACATCATATATACATATAAAAATTTACAAGGTGTATATACCCGACAATTTTATTATATACATACATATATATATATATATATATATATATATATATATATATATATGTGTGTGTGTGTGTGTGTGTGTGTGTGTGTGTGTGTGAGAGAGAGAGAGAGAGAGAGAGAGAGAGAGAAAGAGGCAGAATAAAGTAGATATCTCAAGTGCGTAAAAAATATAGTGAAATCATCTGGCTCTATATTAGAAACATTTGTTAGTTTGCACTTTTTAAAAATTAAATGTGATAAACTATCTATCTATCAATCTATCTATCTATCTATCATATTACACATGCCCACTTCTATTAAGAGTGTGCAAAAAGACAAAGTTCTTGCCTTAAAAATAAAGACAAAATGCACAGTTGAAAACCGTCTTTCCAGTTTTCCAGTGTTGAGAAATAAAGTCAAAGAAAAATGGCAGAAGGTAAGAAACACGTGCAATGCAATCTGTTGTTTCTTTTAAATCTGGGAAAGATCTCAATGAAAGAATACAGAAATGATTTGGCTGGAAATAGCGTGAGCTGTGAATAATTTGCAGTTTAACCACAATATTTTTCGAAGTTAAAAATATTTTGGGTGATAATTTCACTTGTTTCATGTGCAATTGGCTGTCAATCAACGAACAGTTGTAAGATATTTTAAAAAAACCAAAACAAAACAAAAAAAAACAGTCGATTCTGAAAGCCAGAAAACAGGTTCCAAGTGCATTTTCTGAAATGGTTCAGAATCTCAGCCCATGCATTTCACTCCTTGTCAGAAGAAGAAAGAAAAAAAACAAACTCTTTTATCCAAGATTATTACCGAAGAATAAAGGTGAATGCACTATGATAATAACAAGTGATACAGGACACCACTCTCTGCAGCACCACCACCAGCAGCAGCACCACCACCAGCAGCAGCACCACCACCAGCAACAGCAGCAGCAAATCAGAATGACTGAAGGGTTAGGGTACAAAAGTTTATCATTGCATAATTGACTCGTCGTTAAAATCCTAATGCTTTATAAATTATTGAAAACCGTTACAGTCGTTATTTTAGAAGTTTGGGCAATACAACTGAAATAAAGTGTCTTTTACAAAACATAGAACTCATTTAGTTATATTGCCGTATGTGTACGCTTGTGCGAACGTTGTATTGTCGACCATATATATATATATATATATATATATATATATATATATATATATATATATATATATATATATATAATAACAAGGCAGAGAAAGAAAAATTTTTTCTCCGGGGTCATATTCATCCCACTTGGCGCCTTTTCGATACATGCAGTATTCCGTTGGTTAAAAAATTTTTATGTTCAAACTTTCACAAACAATTCTATTGCGTCAAAACCAGTCATTTTATAAAGAAAGGCCTAGAAAATCTTCGGAGTATTTGTGTAAGGTCTTGGAAAATCAAAAACATTTTGTTGATTAATCAATCTGAATATGAATTAATCAATCTGAATCAATATAAATGACTTTTATATAGTAGTGCAAAAATATTCGATTTCTACTTTTGTGTCAATATCCTTTCATATCAGGAAACAAAAAAACTACGTAAATACAACTTTTCTGGGATCATTTATTCAAAATGAATCTATTTCGTCCAGAAACAATGGATGATCACATTAACGATTGTGAGTTACTTCAAGAGAAAAAAACAGAAACTTGTAACGATTAAAACATTATAAATCTTTGCTAAACAATTTTGCGACGTTCCCACCAGTTTTAATATACTAATGAAAGCAAAGTAGCAAATAATATAAAATAATGGTATTTTATTTCACTGTAGATGTAATAAATTTGATTTATATCTACAATAATGTTCAAAAGTAGCAATTAACTCATTCTGCAATTATAAGAACAGAATCGTATGAAGATTTTAGAAGGATAAGTTTTATGAAGCATTTTGTGATGCTCCGAAAATTAGTGAACCAAATGAAAATATAATTACCAAACAGTGAATGTCTTGAGACTTCTGTTTTAGTTGTCGGCACATAAATCTGAAGCCGAGAGTAAATGCGGACGCAGTTAGTAATGTGATAAAAAAAGACTCAAATTTAAAGGATAATATTATTACAAGTGTCATCATTTCTTATGCAAAATGGCTTTCCGAATAACTATTGAAGTAAAATGGAACGAGCATTAAACAACGTATCCTTTTCTTTTCATTTCTCTGTTAAAAAAAAGAATTTGTTTTTCATACGCTTGCTATATTATCTCCGAAAAGACATATAAGAATAATTCTTTAAAAACAAGAATTATTTATACCAAATGTAATTTTGACTTGTTATAAAAATCAGTTACGGCTTTAAGTTACACACGCGCGCGTGTACATGCACAGGCTCTCAGATACGTACAGAAATACGAACTAATGTTGAGCGCTAATCAATATTTATTAGTCTGAGATTAATATCGTACAAGATCAATTCACTTACTGCTATTTGTTTAATAGATAATGTATAGCGAGGTTACCACACGTAAAGCGCCCATCATGGCCTATCATTTAGGTACATAGTATCAGAAGGAAGTGATAGCTGACACTAAGACTTTATATATGTGTTATACTAAATATAAACGTAGTAAACGTCAACATAAAAAAAACCCTCATGAATCCCTGTCCTAGTTGACAATGAGAGTAACTGCATTTTGATGCTATTCTGTAAGCAGGTAATATATTTAAAGTAATTGCTACGTGTCCAAACATCCCAATTAATTCTACCAGAGACGAGAGATTTTGTAAGGATCTCAAGTAATGCGACGAAAATAGCCTCTGCTCGAATTCAAACACATTGCTCCAATCTGTTTTTCTGTGCTGGAATTTTTGTATTATTAGATAAACGAATTTTCAATCATTTCCCAAGTCTGGTTGGTCTCTGCACTATTCCACGCAAGGAGGAGTATCTAGTCATGGATGTCAAACAATTTCTGCGACTACAACATCCCTTACATCGGGACACCTAACACCCCAGACTGTAACCTCCTTGATTATTATGTGTGGGGTGCAGTTGAGCGACAGACCAATAAACCCCCTTGTAACATTAAAGATGAATTGAAAGCAAGGATTATGGTAGCATTCACCAACTTAAACAAGGCCGCTGTCCACATTAGTTGCAGGAGATTCCAAAGACGTCTGGAAGCTGTGGCTGATGTCAATGGAGATTTTATTGCATAAATTTAAAATATAACTGTTAAAATGAGATGTCAGTGTTATTTGCATTTTAGAGTAATTTAGACGGCAATTTATCCATCGTACCTATATACCTATATATATATATATATATATATATATATATATATATATATATATATATATAGGGAAATGGTCAGAGCTGAAAACGACCAGGAAACAGTAGTATTAAAATGTGCACAATACATGTGAAAAAAAATTAAATAAAAGTAAAATTAACATGTAGAGCTTTTAATTTAAAAAATCAGGAGGTCAGTTGAATATGCGACCTTAGTTTCGACCTTACGGTGTCATCATGCAATTTTTCATCAACTGACCAACAAACGCCTTTTATTTATTTTAAAAAATAAATAGACGAACGGACGACGATCAAACACATTGCTTTAAGTATAATAGAAAGGAGGAGGGTGTGGAGAAGGAAGGAGAAGGTAAAGAAGAAGATGGGTGAAGAGATGATGAGAAAAGCAAGCGTATCGTAAATGTATAAAGAAAAGGAAGAAGAAGAAAATAAAAACAAATATATCGTAAATGTAAGGAAGAGTGTATCGTAAATGTAGGGGAGGGTGGGAAGTGAAGAAAAGCAGATATATTGTAAATATAACAGTGGGATTTAAATACATTTTTTTTAATGTCCAGCCTCATATTCACTTGATATTTTTTTTTATATGAAGGCAAAGACTTAAACTTTCGGATTTCTGGTTTAAAACCTTTTTTTTTTATTATTATTGTATCCGGAAATGTCATAATCTCTAATTTTTCATGCTTTCATAGGTTGCAAATGCGGTTATGATTGTTATATAATTTTGGCTTTAGTAAAATGTTCCACCTTACGGACGGATTCCTGTGTTTTTTTTTTCTTTTAAATTCTACATATGGCTAGCAAGTTTGGTGGAGTATCTAAGTTTTGCTAGCTTAAACGATGATCTATGGTTATATCATCTACGCTTAAAATAACCTTCTGTACATTTTATATACGTTTTATTTTGACCATCTGTTACTTCTGCATTATAAATTAGAGCTTCTGTTTTACAAGTTCAATTTAGTGAACTTCTATCTTTATTTTTGCAGTTGCATAAATTACTTGTTATATCTTGCTGCACGTTACTTTTGAGATTTCTGGTATTTTGTCTATTTATTATAGCTTCTAAATTACTAGTTCAACAGTAGCTTAATTTAACGATATTTTTATTGAATATCATATGTAAATCTGAATTTTGGGGGAAGTATTATAGGTACCTCCATGAGATCGCTAAAAAAAGAGCATACCATGAAGAAAAAGACTCCAAATTTGACGAAAACAAACTTTTATCGTCTAAATGTTTATATTATTATTAAGAGGAAAGATCAAAGTTTATTTTAATTATTAAAAAAAAATTTTCCTTCTTTTTAGAACATTCTAAATTTTGATTAAAAAAACCTTGTTTCTCTTTGTATCACCGGAACTAGTAAAATAGCATGACAATTTTTAGCACGTTTTTTTTTCTTTGTGTGTGTGTGTGACACACATTAATTTGGAAAATCTTGCAAAAAGAAAAATAATTGTCGGATGCTAATGAACCTTCGGAAACTATTCACAGATGATCGAAATTATTATGAATATGTTTTTTTTATTAAATTTATGTCAGAAATATTTTTTAATATTTATTACCCCCCACCACCATAACATTTTATGAAAACGCTAGAAATTCGATCGCGTCAGGTTTAGTGATTACAATAGTTAAAAGAACAAGGCTTTGAGGAATGCAAATCGTTCTTTTTTTTGTTTTTATTGGATCCCCCTAGCTGAAAATCAGCTGTGAATTGTAACATACAAAACTCAATAAAACAAATACATTATTTAATTTTAAATGCTTTTATTTGCTTTTAGTTGTTTTTATGAATATGGACAATATTTTCTGAAAGCAACAAAATTTTTCGATGAAAAATTAATTTTAATACAATTATTTGTTGTTTTTCAATTATAATAGAATTTTACATTTAAGTTGTTAAAATATTATAAAATTAGTTAAAAGCCGCATCGGGTTAACTAAGTGTCCTTATGAGATAGATCTTTTTTTAGCGCGTTGAAAATTGTATCATTTTGCAGTAATTAAAATTTAATCTCACTCTTAACAGTCTTATTTTAATTTCTTTATAATACATTTTCCATTAAGCATCGTAAACGTAAAAAGGAAAGCTAAGTACAAAAAAATAAAAAAAAATAGAGCGCTGAAAGTTTTCCTTAAAAATAACGATGTAAATAATTTGTTCACTTGAATGTAAATTATTTCATTTTTCTCCTTCCGTAGCACAAATTATCCTCACGGAATCCGTCAATACGTCATTCATCACCTGTAAATGACGCGAAAGCTTATGACCTGCTTTGTTTTATTTTCAAATTACATCTTTTCGGCGCAGAAGCTAAGTTAAGCTTGGTTCAAAATATTTTAAATAAACATTATAATTTCTGATTTTCTTAAAATACCCCTAAAATACTTTGATCTTTCCTCTTAATAATAACATAAACATTTAGACGATAACATTTTGTTTTCGTCAAGTTTGGCCTCTTTTTCTTCATACTATGCTCATTTTTTAGCGATCTCGTGGAAGTAAGCAATTTGAAAAATAATTTACATATTTTACGTTTTAACTCTAATTTAAAAGGAGTTAAACTAAATAATATTTTTTTCATTTCCTCGAATTGTTCTTCGTATGATGTTTAATTTGTTGAGGTTTAAATTCTAGGTTGGTTTTGTGACCTTCTGCTTTTAAGTTCTCATATTCATTCTTTTTTTCCTAAAATGTTATAGAAGAGTTTCTGGATAACTTAGACTCTATTCCTTTGGGGATGTGCTTACTTATATTCGGTGGTTGGATCTAATATTAATATATTTTAACTTTGCGTTAGGTTTCATGTTACAGTTAATTCATTATAAATTACTGTTAATTTATTATGAATTGGCAGTAATTTTTAGGCATTGTATAACGTTTACTTTAAAATATAGTTAAAAGAATTTTTTAAAAAACTCTACGCATTACAATTACATATACATTATCTTAGGATAGAATAGCCCACATAATATTTACTTAATTCTTTGATTTTTCCCACTTTAATTTTGCCTTGTTTCATTGGCCATTTAATATAATAAGTATCGCATTTTAGGTTCCATATATATATATATATATATATATATATATATATATATATATATATATATATATATATGTGTGTGTGTGTGTGTGTGTCTGTGTGTAGATAGATAAAATGATGTTAATTATATTAGAGACTCCTTTAATAATGTTTTGGAGCCTAAAAAATTTTGAAATTCATTAAAAATAACATTTTGTTTAATATAACCCTGTCTACTTCACCCTATCTAAACTTTGTTTGCTACAGTTTGTCTGCTGTTGGACGTGTCTAAAATGTTATTTCATATAGACATGAATTAATAACCCATCTACCTATATACTTTGACCCTATTTTTTTATTTTCCCTATTAGCTTTGATCTGTCAGTTGATTGGTTAATCCAGACATGCCCAAAAGTATGTTTTATATTTTTGGAATTAAAGTTTCCCCACTCCATTTTAAATTTCAAATGAGGTAATGTTTTGTTTTCTAGTTTGTCAAATAAATCATTTTCATCATAAGTTATCTATCATCGCCCGATGAAGGAATTTGTTGTTCCGAATCATGGAAGTTTTCTGTAGTGATGTAAAAACATTATAATAAATATATTATAATATTATATATATATATATATATATATATATATATATATATATATATATAGATAGATAGATAGATAGATAGATAGATATTAGACAGCATATATTTTATATTATAAAGAGATAATTATACATTGATGCAGTTAGCAATTGATTCAATGTATGATGTATGATTATCTCTTTATATATATATATATATATATATATATATATATATATATATATATATATATATATATATATATATATGATCCGTTTGTTTCTTGGGGACATAATAAAAGGACTTCATCTATATACCTTAGGTAAGTAAAGATGTTTGGTAAAACAAAAGCAATGCACAAACAGTAAACACTGACACAAAAGTTTCAAGAAAACAGTTATAAGAGGCTCAACAAAATTTTCTCTGATTGACCCACTTCCCAAATTCAACTATTCACTGAGCGAAAAGAGATATATTTTTCAATATTGCTTCATATATATATATATATATATATATATATATATATATATATATATATATATATATATATATGTGTGTGTGTGTGTGTGTGTGTGTGTGTGTGTGTGTAATGTGTATCTGGCGGTTCATGTGTGTGGAGGGTAATATATGTTTACGTATTATCATTGAACCAAATAAAGGGTGGTATGACGTGTGCGATGTCGAGATGTAAATTTTCAAAATGAAATCCGTCACTGATCGCATTATATCCTCATGAAGGTTTTCCTCAAAGTCCACCAGTTATGACATGTCGCTTTAGTTTTGACTCTTTGTACTGGAAAGCAGAATGAGTCACTTTGAATAACACTTCATTGTCCGGTCCAGTGCAGAAGAAAAAGCAGATCAAGAAATACGAACACTTCTCTAACAATTCCTCCCTACACTCCAGATCACTGAATGTCTGAGCGAACGCTTGGAGTTGCGTGGATATTTGTGTGAACAGACTTCAATGAAAAGATTTATCAATGAGAGTGCGTCAATTTGGTGTTTCAGCCGAATAGTTTGAATATGCGCACGCGCGTGTGTGTGTGTGTGTGTGTGTGTGTTTGTGTATTTAGGCAGCAATCCCTCTTTTATACATGTTTCAGTAAATACGACAGACAAAGTCCTACGATTAAACTTTTTATTTCATTTTTCTTGCATTCAAACAAGTGTTTTCTTTTCTGGACACAGAGTGTGTAGAAACTGTCCAAATGTTCTATAATTCTGATCGCTTTCGGCTATACCTTTTGCCATTATCAAGGATAATTTTATTTTTGATTTTAAATGTATATATGGGTTCTGTGTATGTATCTGGAGTCATAGGGATGTTTTATTTTCGAACACAGTCAGCACATTGTGGCCGTGTTCGTAATTAATATTATTGAGTGTTGGCTTTTTCTTTTTTGTTATTAAGGCTTCCATTATTTTTAATCGTTTTTTTTACATGTGGATGAGGTTATTATGCTTATATTTTCTACTAGTATGTTTCAGGTGGAGTCTGGTAAGTTTGTGTGTGTTTAAACGGGTTCTGATTGAGCTGTGGTCAGATAGGTGTAACATAAGTCGTCTGGATAGGCATGTAGTAGTGTGACCGATGTAATTATTTATAAATTCGTTTTGATCAGGAACAGAGTTCTTTAAGGTATATTTAAATTTAATTTTTTTGTTCGTGTCAAAAATAAACAGACAAAAATAACATATTTTTTTTCTGCAAAAGCTAAATACACGTCAACTATAAACAAGATGAATCTTCACTTAAAAATATCATAAATAAATACACTACACCAGTTGACCTGAAAAAAAAATTAAATAAATTCTCTACTGCAAAAAATGAAAACACCTAACCTTATCATCAAAATAACAACATACCTTCAAAATCAAAACTACAATTTTCGAACCGAACTCTTTTAGTCCACGATCCCAATAGATAAAAGCTGTGGTTGAGTGATCCAAAAATTGACTTGACTCAAAGTGTTGTAAGTTCAATACCTTGCCGCCACAGAGGGAAATAAAAAAAACAAACAAACTTGGAGACTAGGATTACTAAATGGAATTAACTGAAACTGAGATATTCAAAAAAGGCATGGCACATGGAATTAGAACAATCTACCCTCGTGGACTAAATAAAGGATTCGGTAAGAAATTCCAAGAAATATCACCTTAAGAAGGCTGGGGAGTATAACAACCGAAGAGTCGTGAATATGACAATAAAGATGGCGACAACAGTCCGAACGATGTAAATCTTTTTGACGTACAGCACGGTGGTTACCTTATCAATGCACTTTAATTTTGAACCACATTTATTTCATGATAATGCTAAGATAAATATAACTGTATATAAAATACTAGAAATTATATATATAGGTGTGTGTTTGTGTATGTATGTGTGTGTTTTGTGTGTACATGTATATACATGATGGCATAATGTTCCATTAAACAAATAGAAATAAACGCACATAATGCATAAATACGCACACATATTCTCTCTCTCTACACACACATACAACACACTCTCTCTCACACACATACACACACACACACACACACATATATATATATATATATATATATATATATATATATATATATATATATATATATATATATATATATATATATTTAGTAAGCTTCAGTTTTTCTGGCAGAAGGCGCTACAATATGCAATTTATACTTTGGCATATAATTGCATATAATATCTTCTACGTTAATCTCATTGCCTACGTGTGCAGTGGTATGTACATTTAACAAAAAATAAATACGTATTTTAAGCCATCACTCGACATTTTGATTATGGTCAGCTATTTCCCATAATTTGGTTCGTATACCACACTTGCTGCTATTGTTGGATCGGATAATTTAATCAGAAATTCGTCCACGTTTCGCTTCAGGGAATAGTAATTACATTTCACCAACCGGACTTCCGCTTTCCCTCAGGTACAACCATGCATGCGTAACAACTTATAGATATTGAATTTTCTTTTATTTATTATTTTGTTTGTAAAAAAATGAAACGAAATAACAAAGTATAAGAACAGAGTTTACTATTTTATTTTTATCCAACAATTTTTTGTTTGAATAAAACAGATAAGTGGAGAAAATATTTCTTTTATAAGATTTTTCTTTCTTTTTGCTCGGGGGAAATTAGTCATAGAAAAGTGTAAATTCGATAATATCTGACAAGACTATTTCTATTTCTTGTCAATTAAAAATACAGAAAATAAAAACGAATAGCTAAAGTAGGAATTTTTTAATCTCTCAAGTAAGTATAATGTTTATTCTTTTTAGCTTTTTTAGCTTTCATACAAAGAAGAGTTTCTTTAAAAATAAGAATCATGTGAGATTAATATCAAAATTTTATTTTCCCCTTGAGAATAGAAAAGAAAATCAATCGTATCATATCAGCTTATTCGGCAAATATTCACTATTCGCCTATGTTAAAATAATACCGCAGTCTCACATGAGTAGAAATTGAGTATAATATGAAATCATGAAACAAAGAATTAGACGCAGCCGACCAGGATACACAACATTTTCTATCAGATCACAGCTAAGGTCATACTTATGTATGACTAATTATTTTGTGACGAAAACTAATATTAAAAAATTTATAAAAAACCAATAAAAAAAAAAATCACTGAACATTTGAACACAGTAAAAATAGGAAAAATCCCATTTTCTAATTTTCTCGGTGCTACTGTTTAATCGAAAGTAGGTGTATCTTCCATGAAAACTTAACTACAATTAAGTATTTTTTTAAAGCTAACATTGCACAAAACAAAGAGTATACAATTCACTTTATGGAAGTCGACGACAAGTAGAACCCTCATTACATTTTTCCCGTAAAGGAAGGAGTATAGCATAAGACATTTTTTGGTCCCGAACAACAGGAAAAACAGAAAAAATGCGTGGAATAAAATTACTAATAATAAGTTCGATAATAATACTCAGTCATATTTTACATAAACTACTCTATAAATGCACAATACTTTGGATTTCAAAATTCCATTTTTTCCGATCTGATGAATGTCATTTTTTAAAGCATTTTAAGGACAACATTTTAAGGTAAAATTTTAGTAAGACGGTACGAGTCACAAAATACTCTAAAGATTGAGTTGGCAAATGCGTATAGTATTAAATGTTTAATATTTTAGCTGAAAATACATTTTTATGATTAATAATTCTAATAGTTCGACTTTTATATTTTAAACAACCTAATTTATATTCGAACTATTTTTGTGAGAAAATGAAAATGAAGTAAGGAATTTATATGTGTATATTTGTAAATGAATAATGATTGCTCTCTTTTTACTAAGTCATAAAAATTTCATCTTCTCATTAGAAAGAACATGTTAAATAAAAATAAAAATTATATAATTATTTGTCTGTGAGCTTTTAACCCAAATATGCATTGTAGCACACACACGCACAAACACACACACGCATATATATATATATATATATATATATATATATATATATATATATATATATATATACGTGTTAGCAGTTTATGACAGGAAGGGATAATTATGAGGAGGATATAAATACAGGGAGAGCTTAATCTAGACGACAGAGAATTATAATGATAATAATAAGATGGGATTTTAATTATCCATTTCGATTATAAATTTATTTCGTGAACATTTATAACTGAAATGGATAACTAAAGTAATCATATTCTTGTTATCATTATATATATATATATATATATATATATATATATATATATATATATATATATATATATATGGTCTGACGATTGCGCCTAGCATAAAACTGACTGTGGCACATGGGTGTTGATTTCAATATACACTTTTATATTTACTAATTTAAAAATAAGATACTCTAAAATTCGCTTGAGGATGAAATGGAACTAATGACTTTAATTTAATTACAAAATTAAATTACAAATTTAGCTTCCATTTTTGAAACATGGTTAGAACTCTGGAGCGAAAAAAACATATTTTAAATCAGTTAATTTATAATATATATATATATATGTATATATATATATATTACTACATCTCTGCGTGTACACGTGTATATGTGTGCTACGATATATCAAATGTTAACCGCACTAAATGTGCACATATACTTAAAGCCTTTATTTTTAAAGATTAAAAAATTGAAAGAAAATGTAGAAAAAGTAACATTAGTATTAATATTTTTTCTTTCCAACCATTAACGTCAGCAATTTAGATAAGAGAGAACCTATTAACCGAAAGGACACGATTAAAACCTCAAAACAGTTATTAAATACACTAACCATTGATCATTCCAGTGAACAAGTAAGGTGAGGACAAGAGTCGTTTACGCTCTTGTTTGAAATTTCGAGATTGTATACACTTTTTGAAAACTAGTATATATATATATATATATATATATATATATATATATATATATTGAATATTTGGTTAGCAGCCTTTCTTTTATAAATGTTTCATTGAATGTGACGGACAACGAAAATATAAGTTTCTTATATTCTTATAGTTTTCCTTGGGGCATCTAAGAGAGAGCACAAACCATTCGCAGTGTTCATTGCCCCAAGCGCTTTCGGCCAATTTATTAACCATTTTCCAGGAGTTTGTTGTTAGTATGTTTGCAATGATTATGTCCGAAGTTGCATAAGAGAATATTGAAAACAATGCCATTTTAATGACGACTAAGTCACAAAGACAACGTTAATATGAAATATGTATATGTTCGACACTTGCTTTAGATGACCATTAATTTTATAAGGTGTTTATTTCTTTATATGAAACAGTGCACAGCCTAAAAAATGATATTCCAAAGTTCATAATTCTTGGTAAATACCCGTCCGCCAATGTAAACCTTTCTTTTCGGAATACGCGATAAATTATTTCAATCGTGTGATTCTCAGACAATCACACCAGTCACTTTATCGATCAATTTTATTCGAAAGCCATTTTATTAACATGTTTAGATAGTTCAGTAATCGTCAATACAACCCTGCTCCTCAAATTTCTCATTTTCGCCTTGTCGATATCTCAACTAGTGAAGGTGGTTTTCAGGCAGTAGCTATCCCATCTTTGCTCCATCTCTCTAACTCATTGTGTGTAGTATGGCACTCTTTGAGGGAAATGAACGGTTGAAAATCAATTTTCATGTAGTCTTTTGTCCATTTAATTTGTTTTTTACTTTTGAATGTCTTTTAAGATGTCTACCGATCAGTATCATGTGCATTGCCACTTGGATTACGACCCAACAGCCTCTGATTATCGCTACATTCTATCTACCACTACTTCTGCATTATGCTTAGCATTTTAGACATTAAAGTCATCAACTTACCCTCATCAGACCTGAATCGAAGTCGTTCAGCATCTTCACGAAATTATTTACAGTTCAGTGGTACCTGTCAATCACTTTTGCAATTTCCATATTCTATAATTCGCCAACTTTGAAATTATTAAACATTTTTTCTTATCTGTCAAGTCAGTTTTCAGATCCATTTTAAAACTTTAGACTTGCAATGTCGCTATGCGACTTCAAATTTTCGGAGAATTCATAGAAATGTTTGCTGATTTAAAATCTGTATACAACCAACCATGTTGACATCATTCAGCAAATATTACTTATGATACTAATAAATATTTATTCTATCTATCAATATTTATTATTACACATATTGTAAACATGAAATGGCTAATTATATATGATGAAGTGCTGAAAATTTCTCAGTCCTAGACTCATCAACCTTGTTCTATTCCGAAGCAATTCTGTGGTGGGAAACAAAAACCAGCATTCGACAAATTTCCAGAGAGACCATTAAAAGTAGAAGACAAAGCCTGAAATATGTAAAGTCTTTCACTTATTTTGGTCGCAAAATCAACTACAGTGGATCTTTAGATGACGAAATCTTGCATAGGATTATTAAGACTACCAATAGTTTTAGCAAACTTCGCCATCGTTTGTGGGATAAGCGGGCTATCCGATCGGATACAAAAATTTAGGTTTACAGCTATTGTCCTTGCTCTTCTTTTGTACGTCCTAAAGTCGTGAACTCCATACAGGTACCATATACGCCAGCTGTCTGCTTGCTATCTGTGGAGATAACCTTCAAGACAGGACATCCTATCTTTAACAGGTGTAATATTGGAAGAATCGAAACTTTCCTCATACTGTCTCAGTTGCAGTGAACTGGTCACGACCTGAGAATGTTTGATGACAGGACACCCAAGGTCCTAATGTACGGCCAGTTAGATCAGGGCTACAGGAATTTAGATACAAAGACAAGCTGAAAAGCAACATGTCAGCTTTCAATATACCGCAAAACACCCTCGAGCGCTTAGCGTTGGAGAGAGTAGAGTGGAAATCAACGTGTTTTAGTGGACTCAGCAGTTTTCAATCTGTTAGTTTGAATCGTCTTCTAGAAGCGAGAGCAAGATCTAAAAGGTCAGCCAATGTAACAGTGACCTCATCCCACAATCCTCACTCTGGCTTCATATACGGCCTCCTTTGTAAATCATTAGCGGGTCTTAAGTGCCACTTAAGATTATCACACAAAATTCGTAGCTGAATCAATTGGTTAAGTTGTCGGATCCTCATACGTCGAAACCGACGGGATAGTCTATATATATATATATATATATATATATATATTAATATGATTTAAAATATGGTTTCTTCGCTATACAGTAATAAATAAGCATGTTTCAAAAACCGAAGCTAAAAACTTCAAATTTAATTATATAATTAAATTAAAAGAATTAGTTCTATTTCATCTTCAAGCGAATTTTGGAATAACTTATTTTTAAAATTTACTGAGTTTTAAACGCACATATAAATTCATAAATTTCTGTTTCCATGTTTCCAAGGATACAGAGAAATCCAGTCATTTAGACATGTTCATTTTTATTAACTATTGTTGTATCCACAATGAGTTACGTTCGAAAAAGAGTTTAAGTTTAGGGAGGGTAGGGGTGC
Organism: Acanthosepion pharaonis; assembly: GCA_903632075.3. NCBI lineage: Eukaryota > Metazoa > Mollusca > Cephalopoda > Sepiida > Sepiidae > Acanthosepion > Acanthosepion pharaonis. Next base: position 909,418 of record CAHIKZ030003892.1, read on the forward strand.
CTTTTTCAACGAATTCTGACATCCGTTAAACGCATGTCGTTTGATTTTTTTTTGTTTTATTAACGACAAAAAGTTTTTCCGCATTTTTTTTCATTAAATTCGTGTTTGTATACGTAAAAATTCTTTCTAAAAAGGATGTTTGGGTTAGGATACGTTATATTTAACTACAATTTTAAAATATTATTTTTACTTTATTTACATTATTCGGAATATTGTCCTCATCTTTGTCGCCATATTTATCACAACGTTTCGGCCGTTGTACGCTCCGGCCTTCTTCAGGTGGTTGGAATTTCGAACTGAACCCTTTATTTCACTCACGGGGGTAGACTGTTCTAGTTCCACGTGCCATGTTTGATGGATGTCAGTTATCAGATATCTGCTAATTTCCCTCTGAAAGTTCTCCACTGTCTTAACCGGGTATTGAACTCACACTCTTTGGGTCCTGTCACTGGATCTAACCAACGCCTTTATCCACTGTGCCATGTGTCCTTGAGGTACAACGGCCGAAACATTGTGATAAATATGGTGACAAAGATGAGGACAATAGTCCGAATAATGTAAATAATGTACTTAATACCTTATCTTAGAAACATAGACAGACTCATTATTTTTACTCTTAATTACTAATAGACTATATTTCTTTTTAAATCAAGTAAATGTAATAGAATTACTTAAATTATTTAAAAAATATTTTTTCATATCAAATATAAGTATGCATATTACCAGCTCCCATTTTTTTAAATTTTTTATTTTATTTTAAAATATTATTTAAGGAAAATTTTTGACAATGACGACAAAGAATAACTATTTCATTTCTTTGATTCAGTAAATTTTTATTTTTATAAACTTAGTAATATTTACTTTCTCATGTATGCACAAAGGACATGGGGCATTTAATGACCTACATATTCTAGCTTTTCTTATTAATTTCCATTTTACTGTAGGTGTTTTATTGGTTTGTTTTAAGTGCCAGAAATATTTCGAAAGTGATGTGTGATTTCGGTATTTATTTATACTAAATGAAGTTTGATGTTGATTGAACCTCTTTTTAAACTCATGGCTTGTGCAACCTATATCGATTCTTATGTTTTCAGGATTCTCAATAGATGAGATATTGCAATGGTATACTAATGATTCCGTGCGACATTTATTTTGTCGAGGATAGTTATGAGGATTTCTACAGTTACATAATTTTTGTTTATCTTCATCTCATTATTTTTATTTTTATATTGTCTAAATTTCTTTGGTTTTGGTCTAAGTGTTTATTGAAGATATTAGTATTATGTTCTTAATAATTTTTTCTAAGTTTTCAGTACAGCTGTAACTTAATTTTAGTGTTTTTTTTTATTAAAAATAGTACTTACTTTGCTATCTCTAGGAAAGTGCTTAACGATTAATGCAAGGAATTTTTGTCCTAATTTGTTCTTTACCATTTAGTTGTATGGGGGTGTATACCAAATTATTTTTCTATTTCTGTTTTTTTTTTCTATGCTTTCCATTTTCCTTTTTTATATAAGTTAGTTTTGGGTTTTTGTAGCCAATAACTTTTAGAGCTTTATTATAGAAATTAATATGTTCATAGAAAATGTTCTCATTTGCTGAATTTATACTTATTCCTTTTTCGATAGATCGAGGTATATGCTTAATATAGATGGAGGATGATTAGATTTAGTGTGTATATATAAAGGATTGGTATTGGGTTTGTTTATAAGGTATGTATACATTTTTCATTAAATCTAATGTTATATCAAGGGAGTTAACTTTTTTTAATTTAGTGCTTACAGTATTTTTTAAGTTCAGGCTTTTCAATTCTTTATATAATATCTTTCTAATTTTATGGATTTTAAAGTTAGTAGAGTTCTTTATAACCATAAGTCCATCGTCCTTGTATAAACCAATGTCAGTTATATTAATTTCACGGTACGCTGTGAGATTGTATAATATAAAAAGACCTATATAAGATCAGAAGACTTAGCTGAGTCTAGTGATCCTACTGTGATGTCAAAATGGTCATAAGAATTTTTTTATCCATTGCTCAGCTTTATGTATCAGTACCGAATTTTTCGCTTTTATAATAATGCTCTTTTCTTCTTCAGTAATATCCGTGTACTGGGTAGCAAAGTCCAACGCATTCATGAACAGTTCTTTTGATATTGATTGATAATAATTTTTAATATCAAACTGCATTAGTGTACAGTTCGTTTTATCCTTTATATCAGTAAACCAGTTTGTCACGTCTTTGCTATTATTCCAAAGTTTCAGGCCTATTTTTTCTTTAATTTGTTGATTAAACCTTTCTAGGATCTACTAATTTTTCCGAGCTCAGATCTTGTTGGGTTTATTATCCTTGTAGTCGGATTAGCCTCGAAATCAGGTTTGTGGTCCTTTAAGATTATATAGCACTCTTTTTCATTTAGTTTACCTACTCTATCACTAATCTTCAGTTTGTCTGTGATTTTTTTACTGCTAGTATTAATATTCTCCACCATGTTGAGGTAATTATTTCTTTCTTTTTATTATAATATAAATATTTTTTAATTATATATATATTATGTTATGTTATGTTATTATCGCTTTTCTCTGACACTCCTTTTACTCAATACACGTCTGAAAAATAAAATAAAAATAAAGGATTCAATTGTCCTTCTGACATATATATATATATATATATATTGTTCTTTATTAAAAATCCTTTTAATATACTTATTTTAAGTAATTCATTTATCTTCTTTTTCTCCTTCATCTTCTTCTAATTATTTTATTAAGGTTATTCTTTATTAGACACACTAATTTGAAATTTTGTTGATTTGTCCTGCCTAAAACAACAGGCTATATCGGTCAATTTTCAGTATTTCTTTCAAATCTGATCACACACCACATAAAGCGATGTACAAACTTTCAAGACTTTAAGGAAAAAATTCTTGGCCAGGTCATTTTATTTTATTTTTACTACTATTCTTTCATTTCTTCCTTCTTTCCTATCCCTTCCTTTACGCTCTCTCTCTCCCCACCTCTCTTTCTCTCTCTATTAAAAGTTTTAAAAAGAATTTTATTCTAAAATCGGTTATTTTTCTTTCTTCCTCACCCCGTTTCTTCTTCTCTCTCTTGCTTTCCATTTCTCCTGTTAATCTAGTATATCAGTCTGGAGAAATTGTCTGCATTTATTAAGAACTTTCGCACTGAAGAGATGAATATATAGAAATATTCACGAAATAAATTATAACCGAAAAGGATCTTTAAGGTTTTATATATATATATATATATATATATATATATATATATATATATATATATATATATATAACTAAAAACCTAAAGAGCCAGAATCTACCTACCTACGTTTCACCTAACGATCATCAGAACTTTTTTTTTCATCACCCCATGAGTATAGGTATAAAATAAAAAAAAAATATATATATATATATATATATATATATATATATGTGTGTGTGTGTGTGTGTGTGTGTGTGTGTGTGTGTGTTTACCTTCGGAGATGGTACTTATTCAAAAAAGCTTGATTTTTTTAACTTTCGTCTTCCCTTGCTTTCACTTTTCTCTTTTTCATGTGTGAAATAGTCATCTCTCATTTTTTTACTTGTTCTTTTCACTGTCCTTGTTCTTTAGCGCGTTGTCATATTTTCGCTTCCTCTAAAGAAAATTCGGAAACTCCGACTAAACCTATGACTTTTTCTGTAAAATCCCGCTACTCTAGGTCTTTCATACTCTCTCCAGTGAATACCTCAAATCTTCCACATATTTCGGTCTCATTTTCCTGCTCATTTCCAAATGGTCATTTTCCTTTATTTGCTTTTTGTTATTGCCTATTCCGTATTGCATCTCTTTGTCGTTATTTCCTTCTTACCCTTCATTTTTCTTCTTTCTTTAATATCTTTTATTTCACTATTATTTTAATAACTTTTTATTTCACTTTCAAATTCTTTGTTTTGTATTATTTTATTTTGCTCCCGTTTAATTTTTTCCAATGAAGATGATGTCCATTATTTCCTTCTTCTCTCAGTATCTTCTCGGTCAATTTTATTTTTATGTTCTCTCCTACCTGGCAATAAAAAATATCTTTCTTTTTTAAAAAAATATTTATCTCTTTTCCCACCATCGTCTCTCTCTTCTTTTTCTTCTCTGGCATGCGTTGTTGATCATCTAGAATTTTAATACATTCCAACTATATGTCACAATATTAATTAATGGTGGTATTGATGACACTCGTAGCACTCGAGAAAAAATTAACGATCTTGATGATATATTTTACCAAATTAATGTATATTTGTGGCAAATTAAGAGATAACTCGTCAATTAAAATCTCATCCATTATAAGCAGAGCAAGATAGCCATGATTAATTCAACAGACTCATCATTAAATTATTACGATGCGAACATGAATTGGATTGTAAATATTTGCCATAAATATTCATGACAGAAAAAATTTTGACGTATCTTTTCAACGCCGAATGAAATTTATATGGAGCAGAGTTAGGGGACTTTGTTGTATCTTAGTTTCGGCATCTGTCTATCTATCTATCTTATTCTCTTTTTCTATCTATCTATCTATCTATCTATCTATCTATCTATCTATCTATCTTATTCTCTTTATCTATCTATCTATCTATCTGTCTATCTTATTCTCTTTATCTATCTATCTTATTCTATCTATCTATCTATCTATCTATCTATCTATCTAATTCTCTTTATCTATCTTATTCTATCTATCTATCTATCTATCTAATTCTCTTTATCTATCTTATTCTATCTATCTATCTATCTATCTATCTATCTATCTATCTATCTATCTAATTCTCTTTATCTATCTATCTATCTATCTATCTATCTTATTCTTTTTATCTATCTAATTCTCTTTATCTATCTAATTATCTATTTATCTATCTATCTATCTATCTATCTTATTCTCTTTATCTATCTATCTATCTATCTATCTATCTATCAATCTTATTCTCTTTATCTATCTATCTATCTACCTATCTATCTATCTATCTAATTCTCTTTATCTATCTATCTTATTCTATCTATCTATCTCTCATTCTTTTATTTATCTTATTCTCTTTATATATATCTTTCTATCTTATTTATATCATTCTGTCTATCTATTTCAGTCTGTTCAGATCTCTCTCTCTCTCTCTATCTATCTATCTATCTATCTATATATCTTAAAATAATAAGAAAGAACAGTAAGATACACAATCCGGTGTTCTTGATAATTATTGTTATAAAAAAAATACTGCTCGATGCAAAACAGTAGAGTATAATATCATAATTATTCTCTATTTTAAAAATATGGTCCCATCGCTACACAGGAATTACCATGTTTCAAAACAGAAACTTAAATTTTAAATTTAATTATAAAATTAAATTTAAAATCTATAGCTCCGTTTTTCTGGAGCGATTTTTGGAATCATCTATTAAGAAAGTTACTTAATTTATAAGCACAGACAATCTTAAACTCAATTTTAAGTTGTTAAGGTTATGGAAAATTCAATTATTTGGATAAAGCGTGGTTGGGTTTTAATTTTCCTAGACAATATATGTATCAAATATAAGTTATTTCAAAATCAGGTTAAGTTAAGGTGGGGTAGGGATGCTTACTCACAAACAATGACGTCCGTTTCTCGTGTGTCGTCTTGGTTTTTTAATGATGTTTAATCTATTGAACATCCAGATATACTTAGCATCTACACTGTATGCACAAAGCATAAATTCCAAAGGCGATGGAACCAACAACAAACGTCCTTTAAAAATAATAAATACAGAAATCAAACTTCCCTATCTAAATATTTCTGGCACTTAAAAGAAACAAAAAAAAAAAATACCAATAGTAAAATGGAAATATATAAGAACAGCTAGAGCTTTTAGATTATTAAAAGATCCATGCCCTTTGTGCATACATGAAAAATTATACAGCATCAATTTTCTAAAAAATAAAAATTTACATAATCAAGGAAATGAATTAGTTATTTTTGCAGACACTATCAAATATTTTCCTTAAATAATGATTAATTTTGAAAAAGAGATGAAGATGAAACATAGATATTTATACTTGATCTTTGATTAATAATTTTTTTAAATACGAATGTAATTCTAAAATATTTATTTGTAAATAATAATGTATAGTCAATTAGTTATTAGATATAGGAATAATACTTTAAATTTGTATGAATACATTTTAAATATTAAAAATACAACTTATTCATATTAAGACGACCCTTTTAAGAAATCTTTGTGTATGAAATTATAAATTAAGCCGCGAAAAAAAAATGCCAGAACCTTTTTATAATTGAAAAACCCAGGCAACACGCGAAGAACGGATGTCATTGTTTGTGAGAAATCACTCCTAACCCACTTTAACCGGATTTGATGAAAAGTGTTTTTCTTAATGTTTGAATCAAATGAGACAGTTAAACATGTATAGACCATTTTCAATTTTTTTTGTGTAAAAATATAGACTTAAAGCACAATGTAGACAGATGCATCAATCTATATATAACTTGATTAGGGCCGCATAACGTTGAAGCACCGGTTACCGTACGATCACCGTAATTAAGCAACGTCAAAACTGACCAGTCCTAGATGGGTGACTGCTTGAGAATATCAGGTACTGTAAGCTTTGATATGCAGGTGGTGTAATGGACAATGGCTCGGTATTTTTAATCGGATAGCCGAGTTAAAATTTCAATTGGGTTCATTATATTCACTTACACGCAAATACTCTTGGGAAAGGGATTAATCCCCCCCCCCAGCTCTAGGGTCATTAGTAAGGAATATATAGCGAAATCATCATCTAAAAAATATCAGACAATCTAAAGATATTTTGTCGCTTTAGATAATCTGCAAAGTGTTAATAAATCGTAAAAAAATCTATTTCCATTTTCTTTACAGGACTGCTTTCACAATCAAAAACCTCGATACACAATTCATATATATATATATATATATATATATATATATATATATATATATATATATATATATATATATATGTGTGTGTGTGTGTGTGTGTTGTGTGTAATGTAAAGATATATACATATATGTATATACAAAGTACTTTGGCAGTTTGCGTATAATCTCTCGTATATCTGATCCAATCTATGAAAAACTATCTGAAGTTCATGTTTTATTCAGGTATTTTTCATCATCGCTAGTCAATATCAAGAAGTTTAATGTTATATTTTACAAAAGAGATAAGTTTTGATTAACTTTCTCCTGCCATTATTGAAGTTGCTATAATTTTAATGTAAATATCCGCGTGATGAATGCAAGTGATGCCATGTTTCGAATGTTTTGTAACACTATGTAAGTGATATACATATCACATTAAAAAAATATTCCGTTCTGGATCACAGAATATGACAATGACGAATATATTATAATTTTTAAACACATTTTAAAATCCCTTCCCTACGAGTAAAAGATATTGTTTTTGATGTGGCCTGATTTATTTGTATAAGCTTTATTTTGAGTCTTTCTTTACATGTAGTGCTATTAGTTTTATAGCGTATATATTGATTTTTCAGAAGTAAGCACATATTTAAAAACTCACTAACAAATATGTTGGTGATCTTGAATAACCAAAAAAAAAAAAACTTCAATATGTTTGATCAATATTCATTTACAAAAACTTGATGAGAAGTTATATTATTCTAATCTAATATAAATAGTTGTACATAATGCAGCGGCCATCTTTCATTAACAGCCCGCAGAGAATAAGTCCATCTTGAATCCCACATCTGACTTTCACTGACAATTGTGGCTAACATATACATCCTTTTGTTTGTATTCACATCTTGTCTTTTAGGAAAACTAATGACAAAGAGGAAAAGTTTTTTTCGTGTGATGTATTTATGTCTATCAGCGCACACAGCGGAGAAAATGAATTTTTAAGGCATTATATACGAGATATAAGCATTACCGGCTACTAGAGTGTTCAATTCAGAGCGAAGAGCTTTCGCGTTAATTAGTAGCAGCCGATAAATTCCCTTTCTTCTAAAGTTCTCAAATATATGAACATCACTCCTTGTAGACCATTTCAGAGTGCTATAACCATGCAAACAATTACAATCTGTCATTTGGTTGAAGAGAAGATTGGCACAAACAAATAATCCAGGTTTCCTCAAGAAAACAAATCAAGACACGATGATCTACTAGATCAGGGGATAATCTGATTAATTTTGGGTTTGTAGAAATTTAAATAGCAAATTTTGCGAGAAAGAAAATGTACAAACTGATGTGTTAGCGAAACAGTGTAATAAACAATCACCCACTCACACTTAAACACGGACATACACATATGTATGTACACAAATACACACTCAAACACCTTCACAACTAAACATCTACATCTAAACATGTAAATACGAAGATCCAAATATAGAAATATGGACATACATAAACAAAAAAACACAAACGCGCAGTCAAACATGTACGAGTGTCACACAGTTACAAAGGTACACACAAATTCACATACTCCCACACAACCACATACACATACATATATGTGCGCCCGTGTGTATTTAATTACATCTCAGAGATATACATGCTGCTCCACAAAGTACAATGATAAAAAGGCATTTAGAGTAAACGGAAATTTATTTTTCAGCACAATCTCCTTGACAAAGCCCTTAATTCAATGATAACTGTTATTGACATATATAGGTACATCAATAAGCCCGTAGCCTAATAAAGAGAAAATTATGTGCAGCATATATTATTCACATGATCATTTTCCTTATCAGTGCACCGGATTAATATTAACCACATATATCGAATACTAAACTGAACAGTTCAAAGAAAATTAAATTAAAAGAAATTTAATTAATAACAACGTGTCAGACTACGAATTTCTTGATGAATCATATAACTAGAGGATACTGATATATGTAAATATATAAGCATACATACAAACATGGTGGAAGTCGACGCTTGACAGAGTAAGACAGCACTAAATGAACATTTTAGGGATGATTCCTTGATGATATCTTAAATAGCTCATAAAACCCGCAAGTGACTCGCAAATCATTCCAGATTGAGTCGAGACAAGTCTCCCGACAGCAATCTGATTATCTGTACATTTACTTTTATCATGAAGAGTGAGTCCACTGGCTGACCTATACACTTCGTCACAAATGCCGCTGGAAAATCATGGATATGCTGCAGGTCTTACTCGGAGAAGTTGAAAAGATTTACCAGTCTTTTCCGATGTAAAATTAACCAGTGTTTCCCATATATCCCCGGATATATCGTGTATATTTTTCACAATATGCAAGTACAAATGGGATGTAACCGAACCAAATAAGTACAAAACAGAGGACGGAAAGTACGATACTGACATGGGAAAGCTGACTTCCAAAAACTAAGCAAAGTATTAAGAAACAGAAAATTTCGTTAGTAACAGAAAAAAAGAGAACTGAACTGTTAAGTAATATAGGGCAGTGAATGCTGTACAATCTTGTCAAGAGACTTGAAGCAACAAAAATATGGTTCTATAGAAAGATATTGAGACTATCATGGATTGAACATGTGTGCAACGAAGAAGTTTAAGAGAAAAATGAAACAAATAGGCCACTTATACTTAACATCAGAAAGAGAGAGAGAGAAATAAAATTTCTAATGCACATAATGAGGAAAGGGGGTTTGGAAAATTTGATGGTCACAGGGCAGATCGAAGCCAAGAAAGACAGAGGCAAACAACCTACCTAGTGAGCTTGTGTAACTAGGCTTAGGAGAGATAAAAAAAAAAGGACAAAATATATTAAAAGCTACAAAGGACAGGAAATTGTAGAGAGAGACATGATCGCCATGACACATAGAAGAAGATGTAAATATTTGCAAGGAGCGAGAAAGAAAGAGAGAAGAGAGTAAAAGCGATAGAAAGCGAGAGGAAGAAAGAGAAAGATAAATTGAGAGAGCGGGAAGGAAACTTTCAAATTAGCAAAATATCCATCCCATTCAAAAGGATAAAAAAATGAAAAAAAATATCCATCAAAGTATCCGTCCACATCACCTAATTTACCCATATTCTGATATATTTTTGCTAGGTAAAAATCACACACACACACACACACACACGTGTGCGTGCGTGCGTGCGTGTGTTTGTATGTGTAGCTAAATGCATATCAACAGCATATGGACTAGCATATTTATGAATATTGTAGACGGGAACGATGTCGATTCACTTAGTTGCGCAGATAAAATCCTACTTCCGGAGACATTTATTTTTTATCTTTTCAAATCCTTAGCAAAAATATTAAACGATAAATAATTTTAATTTATTTGTGCAAAATCCATTTCCTGTCATAAGTTAGATTTATTTCTTTTCTCAAACATTTTATGACTTAACTAACCCAAGTGTACCCATCCAAGCACACACCTACGAACGAGCGCACGCAAATACACTCGTATATATATATATATATATATATATATATATATATATATATATATATATATGAATGTATGGGTATGTGTGTCAGTATGTGTGACAGACTGCTTGCGACGTTGAAGTGTATTTATGCGTTGACAGTTCTTGCGTACCTCATGAAAAATAGATTTATGAAATATGAGTGACTACCTAAAATTTCAAAGAATGTCACTATAAAATATTACTCAACATGACTCCTAGTTTTCACCGCCTCTTTGAAGTAATTACTTGCCTGCAGTTTGTACTACAGAACTCAGAGGGTAGTGGTTAAAATCCGTACTACAGCCCTTCTTCAAGAGATGTTCTAATGATCAGAGCATTTCTGTAATGTTTCATATCTCTATCTATAAAAGGCAGGATGTGTGTGTGTGTGTGTGTGTGTGTGTGTGTGTGTGTGTGTAACGAATGCACGGCCGCAATTTTCAACGGATTTGCACCAAACTTTACAGGCACATGTTCCAAGTTAGCGGAAAGGCCAAGACCGACTTTGCATTTCACAACTCCCATCGATAGTGGAAATAATCGATTTTTCATGCTTCTACGGCAGTTTTCATATAGTTTTCGGCCATTTTCTAATGGCCAGAGTGAGAGCCTATAGCTGGCTGCCACGAATAGGCAGGGAAGATTCTATTGGCCAGTGTGAGAGCCAACAGCTGACTGACACGAATGTTAACTAGCATGCTAGCATACAAAAAAAAAAAAAATCAATAGCTGCATTCGTCACAAGTGGGAAAAATTTAAATCTGCATGGCACTTTCCTCCAATTGGCTCATTCGCTTGCTTAAACTCAACATTGATTCTGATTCTGCAGAACTGGGTTGTGTGTGAAAAAGTATTTGTTGTTAACATTCTTTTTTCATTCAGTTTTTCCAGTTCCGAGTCCTTTTTTAAAGCTGATCGTTTTGTGTTCATTTTGTTTAGTTCTTTTTTTGTAACAGATTTAATGTTTAGTATAGAGCTTAGAAAAAATTCGCAGTGTGAGATAAACAAGAAGTAAGCCATGTAGCAACATCAGCACGGAAAAGGGCACTCCTTTAAAGGCAAGGAAGGGCAAACATATTTTAAGTCAAGTGATAGCGATTGCTGTATCAGTCGTACGATTTTTGAATCAAGCACGGGCCATGCTGTTAGTACTTTTATATATTCATATATATATTCTCACATAACTGTTGATTTCACAGGCCTAATGTCAGTTTAGAGTTATATATATATATATATATATATATATATATATATATAATCAGAGGCGACACACTATTTCATGCTAAACGGAAGTATCAGGCCTGATGATTGTGCCTAGCATGAAACAGTCTGTCACCTCTGAGTGTTGACTTCAATGTTCACTTTAATATTTACATACGCTCTATCGTTGATAATTGAGCACTTTATCCCATAAATATAGCACAAATGAAAAATTTAGCCCTACTCGGTATTGAGCCTTCTTTTAAATTAAAAGTTATGCTACTGCGCGCTCCAAAAACAACAACTCATTTTCAATAGCATTTTCGGATACAACAATACATATATTTTCGTTGTCCTCTTATTACTAAGAGAAAAAACAAGAACAACATCTATTCTATACCTGAAGATGTCTGTAGGAACAGACGAAAGCTTGTAGTAAAAATAAGAACTAATACGGCAGAAATTTATGGAAACAAGGATCAATTCATTCATAAAGGATTCGGAGGTTTTTGTATATTATTTGAATTGTTTGCGATGATGGATTTCTCGCCAATTAAATCATTAACCTTTGCTTTTGTTTTTGTGTGAATAATTCATGAATTTGTAAATTGATTGCACGTTTATCGTAATATATATATATATATATATATGTGTGTGTGTGTGTGTCTGTGTGTGTCTATGTATTGTTAAATATGACAGACAAGAAAAAATTATTGATTCAATTCATTTTTTATTAGTTTTTCCAGCGTTCAGTCACAGTGGGTGCAAACACTATTTTCCAATTATTACTATCTAGGCTTAAAGTACCCCTGACCGACTGTATAGTTATTTTATATCATTCATCCATCAATGAACTGACAAAACGATATATTTTACAGACTATTTTCTTTACATTTGTTGTTATTAGCACAATACGTCGGCAGATATATTCTTCGACTTTCTTCAGATGTATATATAAAAATCGATTTTGTTTTTCCCTTCTTTTCACCAATCCAAAAGAATCAGGTGAATCTTTTTAACTGGAATGTTTTGGTCAAAATCAGTGAAAATGAAGAAAAAAAGTGAATTCTAAAAACCACGTAAAACCTATAGACAAAGAAAGTTAAAGATTATATCTTTTTCTAAGTTAGACATGATACAAGTACAAGATACTCGATGTGCATTGAACGCAATACTCGATTTTTAGTTGGTGACATCAAAATTAATTTTTTTTTGTAGATGACATCAAAATTAGATTTGTTGTTGGTGACATCAAAATTAAAAGCAAAAATGGAAGCAAAAAATCCACACAGTGTTTTAAAATATTTGCCAAGAATCAGGAAATTCTCCGAATCGAACGACATTTTCAGGACTAAATTCCTTATTAATATTTTACGGAATAGGTTATTTTTTAAAAAAAAAAAACCTTGGGGAAATATTTACTCGGGAGGTATATTTCCCCTGCCCTTTTTTGATATCGCATATATACTTTTTTAATTTGAGCAGAGGAGGTGTTAGTCCAAATGTTTTATAGTTATATAAAAAGAAATCCCTGAAAATATTATTTCAGTAACAAATGTATGCAATATTGAGTAGGAACATACGGAAAATTTGTCCCCATCTTGCCAAAAATAATTCAATAAAACAAAAAAAAAACAAAAAAAACAAAACATTTGTTTTCAGAATTGGTGCTTACATAATTTAACACGTTATTATATTTCATTTTCGACAGAAAAAAATGTAGACTTAATATTTATTTAAAAACTTACTTTTAATTTTTCAGTGCACTTTTGAAATTAATCCCGTTGCTGTTCGTCACAAGAGTTTATTTTATTAAATAAAAACATATTTGAATATTTTTAAAAAAATGTAAAGTTTAATGTCATTTTCTTGTGCGAACTTTTTCTAAAATAATTTTCATTTTATTTTTTCATTTAGCAACAGTTAGATTATTTTGGGTATGGATTTACAAAAATGAAATAATTCTGATATCTCCTGTTGAATTACTTACTATTCAATATCGGAGGGGTATTATGATATTGATCTAATTTCATATCTCCAGTTCAGTCAGTATAAAAAAATAATAAAATTCTTCATTATAGTTAGTTTAATAAAAGCGTTAAAAAAATCATATTCTTAAACTATATAACACAATGTTGTTTATTGCAGTGCTGGTCTTCCGTACTTTAGTTTTTATTTGTACATTTTTCCGCGCTTTTTCGGACAGGGGTATAATGGCAGTCTTTCTCTTTTTTTCCTTTGATCTCGCAGGCTAGCGTGTGTAAATAAAACGTTATTTCTATTCTGTTTTAAATAAAAGATAAGCAATTATTTCAGAAAATCTATTGAATTAATCATTAAATTTGCTGACAGATTTCGAAACTCATCTCTAGGACAAATATTAGATTTTAAAAAGAATTTTAAATTTGTTGTTTATATTTTTGTATAGAATGGTAGCTCGATGAATCGATGAGTTACGAAAAAGTATTAATGATTTAAAAATGTCTACAAAGTTTATTTATATAAATGAATCCTTTTAATTCGAATTAGCTTTAGAACATTATCTTTCAAATAGAATTGAAATGTTGGTTCAAAGAAGGCATTTAAAACATATTTTTCATTTTTTTTAGAAAGTATGTGGTAGTACCTAATTATTAGTCTAAAAGCATTCTCAACAACTATTGAATGTGTTGATTGAAACTTGTGTTAATCGCAATAAAAGTGGTAACCATTATACTTACAATGTGCGAAATTATTAAAATACTTTATCTCAGAACCACATATAAAAACAGCACAGATGAAAATATTTCGAATAAGGGAAAATAAAATAAAATAGCCTCATAAATTTCCTAAAGCAAATGCAAATTCGTTTCCAGTAATTATTGATTGATAATTAATTCTAGAGTTTGTCTATTTTCAAGATTTTCTCCTGTTTTTTTTTTCTGTTGGCATGTTCGGCTTTCCAATGTTTTTCCTTTTCATAAATGTGTTCACATTATTTGTCTTGTTTTATTTTCTCTCTTTTCGTAAGGATTATATTTACTCTGCTTTAATTAGGTTTGGCATAAAGCCACAAATATGGAGACCCAGTATGGATAAAACTCACTGGTTAATCAGAATAGAGCTTCTGCCATTAACTCATACACAGACGCTCACTTATCTTAAATTTAGTGCGTTTATTAGCTTTTAAATTCTAGAAAAATATTTGTACTGACATCACCTATGCCATGTGGACGGTTTCTATGATCGTAGAGTATCTTCCAGAGAAACTGCTAAAGGTCGTAGCAAGCAATCATAAATATGAAAAAGGAATATAAACTTACATAAAGGAAGAGGCACTAGCGTAAACTCAAGAGCGCGCACACACAGAGCAGTACACACACACACACATACATACATACATTTGTTGTGTATTTAGGCATCAATCCCTCTTTTATACATGTTTCGTTAAAAACGACTGACAAGGTACTGCGATTGAGCATTTTACTTAATTTTTCTTGTGTTCGTACAAGTGTTTTCATTGCTGGAAGTGTCTAAAAACTGTCCGAAGGTCCTGCATATCCTAGCGCTTTTGGCTATTTTTAGCCATTATCAAGGGCGATTTTTATTTTATTTTTGAACACAATAAAAATGAAATAAAAACCTTAATCGCGTTCCTTGTCGGAATTTTAAACGAAACGTACATACACACGTATATATATATATATATATATATATATATATATATATATATATATATATATATATATATAGGAAAAGATACCTTCTAGGGCAGATATACAGATTTCTGGTTAGTTTTCATTTTAATTGAAAAAAATATCGCAGAGATATGGCAGTTGATAATCATTTTCCAGTAGATCAAACTGTCGGGAAACAGATAGATAGATAGATAGATAGATAGATAGATAGATAGATAGATAGACAGACAGACAGGGATGAATTTACGTGCATATTATCTCTATATACTTCATGCAGACTCTACACTAAAAGATCAAATATGCAGACAATTCTGCATTTATTTATTCAGCCTATTTTCATAAATATTTGTTGAATTATTTCCACGAAAATAGAAAATATCTTTCTTTTAAAGGTTGTCATGAAACCTGAAGCAATATGGAACAAAAAACAGCCATAAATATCACATCAAACAAATCAAGGGACAAAAAAGATTTTATTATGTCTAATGTAAAGACATTTTAAAGAGAAAATACTTCCCTCTTCCCAAAAGACACCTTTTAAATTGTTCAGTCGAAATCGGAAAAAATAAAGAATTGTTATGAATCAATATTATTTTTGTAAAAATCTGGCCTTTATTCACCTTAAGGCAGATTATTTCTTCACAAATACCCGGGGAAAAAGCTGAAATCTAAGAAGCAAAATAAAATCTAAAATGAAATAAGGATGTTTTAAAGCAGAAAAGAAACAAAATGAAAAAATATTGGAACATGCACATCGCCAGTGTTAATCTTTCATTGTTTCTTGGATGTTTGTTTTTAATTCCATATTGCGTGAAATTCTCTTTTAGGAAGCGTGGAAATCGAAGGGAAATTATTCATTTCTAATTCAATTTCTTTTTATGCTTTGATGAAGATTATGTTAAAAAGAAATCCCATCTGCTTTTATTTGTAAGCATTTATAGGAGCCACATTTCTTCCTACCAGACCAATGAAAACAAAAAATATAAAAATCAAAATATCGAAACATTTCTGCTTTGCTAAATAATCCAAATCAGTGATGAAGCTATTCTAAATAGTGAAACATGTCAAATGAATAATGGTTTTCCTACTTGCTCATTAGGTAATCAATTTCTTGGAATTAATTTATATTTTCAATAAATAAATCTATCTATCTATCTATCTATCTATCTATCTATCTATCTATCTATCTATCTATCTATCTATCTATCTATCTAAAGAAGAAATAACTATGCCAAAATTGAGAAAACATCTATTCGAGCCCATGTAAAGAAATCTGTCATTTTCGCATGTTATGGAAAATATCAATATATTTGAACAGTGAGCACATTTTTTACGAATATTTAACGCTTTCCTTTTCAATTAGAATTGTTTATGAAATAGTAGCAAGTCCTTTTTAGGGTCAGATTTTGGAAACGTGATTTTATCATCGAAAAAAAGTATTCAAAAGCATAAAAAATCTTCATTTCAAGAAATTCAGGCAAAAGTTTTTATTCTATGGAAAGAGTTGAATTGTTTTAGTCTCTTGGGTTACAGTCATGTAAAGTGGACAATTTATTTACTTCGCTAGTAATTGCTCTTTCTGATACTTTCTCAGTTACAAGAAACATAGATCAACCTTTCTTGAAAGATTGTCCTAAAATACTCTTCATCATATTAATCGGTTAATTTATTTGTTTATTGTGCTAAAACTTTGCCATATCTATCTATCTATCTATCTATCTATCTATCTATCTATCTATCTATCTATCTATCTATATATATATATATATAGAGAGAGAGAGATAGATAGATAGATAGATAGATAGATAGATAGATATATCTATCTATCTATCTATCTATCTATCTATCTACATACATACATATATATATATATATATATATATATATATATATATATAGATAGATAGATAGATAGATAGATAGATAGATATACGCATATATGTATATATTTTAAAACTTCTAATTCAAGATAAAATGTTTTTCTTAATCATCACAATTTGTATCAAAAGAAAATTCTTTTTCTTCCAATGAAGCCTGATTGATCATGTAAAATTTTAAAAAGAGTAAGTTTCTTCGTTTTCTTTTGTAAACCTGTAGTTTGTATTGCTGGGAAATTTTCAACTCTGGCGTCTTATATAATATAAATATTTTTCTCGAAATTGTTTTTCTTCCAAAACGAATATAGAAATTAAAATAAATTCTTCCTTTGTATTGAATCGAAAGGATATTGATTCTTAAAAGTTGTTTTTATTTCCATTTAACGTGTTCCTGAAATCTCTGACAACATTTTAAAGGATTTTATTAGTTGTTTAAATAATGATAGGATTACGGATAAGCAACAAAAATTTCGGAAATACTGCTCGTACGGCTAAATAGTAGCAACTTTGTTGCTAGAAATAGTTGTAGGAGTTCGAGTTCATGTAAATATCACTACATCGAAAGGCTGCTTTTCAAGGCTCTAAACGATTTGTGCTTATTGTCTGGAAACTTTTGTTTCTTTTATGAAAATCATTTTTTCTTTGTTATTTTAGTTGCTACATCACTTGGGAGCCTGCCATTTAGTATCGCTAAGCTACAAGCCGATGAGGTGAGCTAAACCAGCATAGTCAATCGGATCATGTGGATCTGACAGAAGAAACGAAATAAATCTATATCACTTTTATTATTATTTTTCTTATTTTCTTAATATGATATGAATTAAATATGTGCAGAATCGAGAATTTCTGGTAAAAATCCTCTAAATAGACATCAACATTAATTTCTTTTTTGTCTGTTAATCATACTTGAGAAATGTTGCGGTATGACAAACACATGTTGATGTTTTTTCGTTATCTACATAGACTCACAAATTCCAAGTTAATTGATTTAAAAATTGCTCTTTTGAAAAGTGTTTTTGTGTCATTTGAAGTGTTTTTTTTGTATGGTTAATAAGCAAGTGACCGAGAGTGTTTAATGTTTGAAGTCTATGACGATTTTTGTTATCTACAGATATAAATATTTAATAAATATCCATGACGCCATTTTTAATTAGCTTTTAATTTTAATTTAAGATTTTGCTCGACAATACAACAAATATTTGATAATCCAACTACGAAAACGATTAAAGCTTTAGCTATTTTGTAATTTTAACAGTTTTTTAAATTTTAATCAGTCTGCATATTGTTCCATGAAAAGGAAAAAGAAAAGTATTGTCATTGGTCAGGAATTAAAGCTGACGTTGCTGAAATGTATTTTTCTTTGGTTACTTGGCAAGATTTATGTTGACTCTTTAGTTTAGCTTAAACGCTACCTTACTTAACAACGGCAGTAACCTGTTGATGTTTATTTAAACACCTCAACACTGAATCAAAACCACATTTATTTCGAATAGTTTAAAATTTCTACTAATTCCAAACAATACAGCTGAAAACTTATTAAAAACGAATGCCTTGAAAATGGCGCTTAGGACAAATGACAATGACGGACACTTTTGGCGCTCTCTTAGTAACCCTAAAAGGAAAACCGTAAGAACATAAGAAAAACGTAATACTAAGCTTACTTGATTTTCTTTGTCTAACACATACAAGGACACACACCTATATATATATATGTAAACTCACATCTGTATACATAGATACACATATATGTATATTTGGAGAGAAATATATAATAAAATATAGAGAGAAAATATTAGATTTTCGAGATAATTTTTAACAATTATGATTTCATGGTTAAATGCCAATATATGTGCCCAAATGTTTGTGTACGTGTTTATATGTGTGGATACAATAGATTTGTTCTGTTTTGTAAGCCGTACTAAAAAATACCTTGACCGTTGACTTAACTCTTGAAATTAATGAAAACAGCTATAAAAAAGGGCACAAATTAATTTAAAATAACAATACTGATTGTTATAATGTAGGGATGTTATAGAAGCAATATAAATATAAATAAAGTCAAACGCTCACATGCAAATATACGCAAATCTATCTATCTATCTATCTATCTATCTATCTATCTATATACGCACACAGACACACACATATATATATGTGCGTGTGTGTGTACACATGTATAGACAGATTGGTATATGGGAAATATATTTTTATTATAATAATTATTATTTATATATTTTAGATATGTATAAATATGTATTTATTACAATGAAATTGAGAAGAAATTTGAAACTCATTTTATCTGTTTAAAATACACCCAAGGAATTAATTACAATATTATTTATGTCTATATATTAGATATTTAAAACTGTTAAAATTATATTGATTACAATGAAATTCGAGAAGAAACTTCGAAATTACTTAATTTAATCAAGATAAAAACATTTATCATATATCCTAACTTGAATTTAAAAAGTCAATAATAATAATAATAATAATAATAATAATAATAATAATAATATGGCAGACAAAAGAGTAAGTCTGAAATAAACTGGAAATAATATCTTGATTTTGCCAGGACAACCGAAAAGTAAAAGTTGTGCAAATCGTTATCAGAGTATTCAGAACGGTCCTAAAGAAACTAGGAAAAAAAATGAAGAAAATGGAAATCAGGGAAGAGCTGTAGCCATTCTGTTTATAGCGTTATTGAAAATAGTTAGAATACTGAGGAGTGCGGAAACTTGCTGTTACTTGATCTCCAGTCTAATTATGACTAGTGTGGTCCCTTAATAATAATAATAATAATAATGTGTGCCTGATCGCCATCTACTACTAACCAAAATAAAAGTAAAATGTAATAGAAAAGATTATACAGAAGTTATGCAAATATCTGACTATGCCATACACTGTATTTCAGAATACAGTGTCATCAAAGAGACCAACAGAATATAGAGAAGAAAATTCCAGAAAATCTGGAAAAAATTATACATTAATAAAGCAGCAAATATCAAACGAAACGTCATTCGAGAAAAACAGTTGACTAAGACAGAACTTGCTCAAAAAGAAGAAAAATGTTAAAACAAAACACAGCTCGAAAGATTAATAGAAGTGAAATACAAAAAGTATAAAAACGTTTGATGTACAATAATAAAAATGAATGTCAAATAAAAATATCTTTACAAATTCACAAGGAAAAAATCAAGAACAAGAAAAACAAATTAAGATACGACAAAAACAAAATAGATAACGAGGAATTTGAGGAAATAAAATAAACCTAAGCGAATTAATAAAGACATAATACCAGAAAAAAATGGAAGAAAATGGGAAAAAAAAGGACAAAATCAACTATGATAAAAAATAGAAAAAACATTAACTGGCAAATAAAGCAATCATTGCAATAATGATTGAAATTGATCTCAATTTAACCATTCGAAATTAAGTAATCAATTCTGAAGCGACAGAAATAAAATCAATATAGAAACCGAGAGAAAGGTCGGATGTCGAATAAAAATAAAGATCCGTTATGACATAGATAAAGAAATTGAAATAACACGACAAAAGCCTCAGCTTTAGGTGAAATAAAAACAAAAAAACAGAAGATTATTATAGCTAAAATGTAAATATAACATAAAAAGGGGAAAATGACAATAAGAGAAGGAGATTCTCAAGCAACGCATCCATCTAAAAGTGCGATGATGAAGAAGTAATTTTTACAAACTAAACAACTTTTTCAAATATAACACAAACAATTCTGAATTGTTGAAAATAATGAATTACATGGAAAAGGACAGCACTTGATGAACTTGATTGTTATGTACGTCGTTACTTAAGCATTGGAAATGTCCTGGAGAATTTGACAAATATGTTGGAGGCATTGAGAAGAATCTAGGCTCTCCAAATGACAGTATTTCTAAAATCAACTAAAACACTGAGGAGAATGTAGGAATCTGAAGAGAGTTTCGATCGTTTGTTCTTCAGCGATGATTACAAGATATAGGCTGTGTACAATTTACATTTACTTACCGAAGATCAAGTGAGAATACACTGACGGTATCACAGTGTTTCTGAATGCTTTCGATTCTTCCTCGCATTCTAGTCTTTTAGTCGCTGGTAAAATGATATTCACAAATGATGTCATTCACATAGTTTCGAACCATTCACTGTTTTTCTCATTCTTTCAAATTTATTTCTTCAGACTTCAGAAAGATTATAAACTTTATTATTAGTATTATTTAAAAATAATTTCTAAAGAAAGAAACCAAACTTACTTGTGATTGATAAAGAAAAACATGTAACTGAAGCGGTACCGGCAAAACCCAGAGATAATCTAAATAGGCGAATATAGATGTACGGACTGACTTGCCCAGTACTTCCGTTGTGTATAAATGCCGCATTGTTAGCTGGGTAAAAAAAAAATAAATAAATAAAAACATTGTTTGTCGTACCTCCCAGATATTATTGGTATAACAGACTGCGAACTAAGTCTGAAAAAACAAACCACATTCTATTTTCCAAACATCAGTTTATGTAATTTGGAGAAAAATATATCACTCAGTGCAATAAGTCTATAATACACTTTCGAAAATATTCTTTTACCCAGTTCAAATTAATTCTGAAATATTTTAATGAAAGTTTGATTTAGAAGTGAAGCAGGGTGATGTTACCGAGGTTACAACGTTACAAATCTATAGTTATTGCTGCAACCATTGCAACCTTCAAAAAGAAATAAAGTTTGGTTTTTTCATCATTGTTGAAGCATTAAAACAAAAAATATATTTTGAAAGTTTTACCCAATTTAATATTGACCTTGCGCCCAAATATCAAGATTTCAAATGTAGATATCGAATCAACAGGACTTGAAAAAATGGCTTAAATATAAATTTATATTTAGCTTAATATATTTCTCCGTTTCTCTGTTTTCCATATGAAATCCAATTTAATATTTGTAATTAAAAATACTTATATTCGTATCCAAGCTGATTTTGTGACAAACAGAATTTGTTTTTTGTATCTAATTCATAAAAGAAAAATCGCATGACTTAGTGAATCATCGGCATACCATTGTTGGGCTTTTAATGGCGTTTTCATAGAAATAACGATTATTTAGTAAAGTTCATTAACTTAAAAACAAAACAAAACAAAAACATTCGAAAAGTTGTATTCAATTATATCCAATCAATACGAATCTGTATTACCGCGTTTAATCTGCGCTTAAAAAAACAAAATCTGAATCTGGATTTCGAAAAAAGTGATTGTAATATTAACTGTATCAAGTTTATTGCCAACGCTTTTAAAGGCTGTAATTATTTTATTATGTTTTGGTAATTTGAATATAACGTAATTTTTACGACCTTAGATATTTTCTAAAGTCAAAGCTACTTTTTTAAACTAGGGTCTTTGTATAGTTAATACAATTCTTTTTCAATCAAATTTGATGTTAATAAATAATTTATGTATCTTTTTATCTATCTTTAAATAATCAGCATTTTAAAAATTTTTTCTCTCTCTCTTTCCTTACGGTATTTTCTAATCCGTACATTATTCGTAATATTTACATACATAGAATTTTTACTTGAGTTAAATTTTTAATCATCCTTCCTATGGTATGAAGACTATGAATGAAATCGTCTCTTTCCAAAATTCTTATTATTTCCAATTTCAAGGGTAATTACAAATTGTAATTAAAAAAAAAAAACTAATAAAAAACAAACTGTGATATCAAAACGTTATCAATTTGCCTATCTAAATTTAGAATACACACGGACATACATATGTGTATATGTGCTTGTGTGTGTATATATATATATATATATATATATATATATATATATATATATATATATATTGCTTAAACATTACTTTTAGAGGATACTCGTATTTGAGTAGACGTTCCGTTTATTTATTAAACAGTATATTTATTTAAACAGTATATTTATTTATTTTTGTGAACTGGCCTAAATATTCTAGAACTCTTATTAGAGAAAAATATGCCCTCTCCAGTAGGATTCGAACATGCGTTCCTCTAGTGGAAACCGTCATTAGGTCTGACGTGCTTTGAACTTTCGGCTACAGATGAACAAGCAAAGCTGAATAGTTCTTTAAACGCAGGTTTTTCTCTGACTCTTGAAATATACATAACGTAAACTAAGCAATTTGTAAAGAAAGAGGATGGGTTTCTCAAATATTCAGGAAGCTAGAAATATTTACTATCTGTAATAATGTTTTGTGTGCGTATTTTTTCTACTAATATGCATATTTTTTCGTAGTTATCTGTTGATTTTAACTGTTACTTAGTATATTATATTGTTTTGCAATAACCTACCAACAATAATCAAGCAGATTCCACAATCAATTAACTGCAGGTTATATAACCATTCCCCAATGAAACTATATTCCACGAAGTCAAAAATAAAAATGAAAACATGTGTGATTTTGATAACAAACACATACACGCAAAGCAGGACCAAAATGTGGTTCAACTCACTGTACAACAAAAATTTAAAAACAAATGCAGGAAAAATATTAATTTAACTCATATACAAACCCTCAAAAACACTTCATAAAGTATTCAACAGCAACACAATAAAAATCAGCTAAAGTTGCACTAAGAACATTACAAATAAAAAACAGCACAAGAGAAAAATAACTATCAAGACATCCGCACAAAGTAGACCAAGCTGTAATTGCAGAGAAGGGAATGAATTGCGTTAAATCCTGCTTACAAATTATTTCATTTAAAGGCAAAATAAAACATTGGCAGAAATAAAAAAGAGAGGAAAAAATTTAAAGTGGAAAAAAAATGAAAATGAACGAAGAAATCGTGTTAAAGAAAGAGAATGATGGAAGTAAGAAAAGTATTTGAGAGAAGAAAGAGTAAATGAAGAAAGAGTAAATGAAGAAAGAGGAAATGAAGAAAGAGGAAATGAAGAAAGAGGAAATGAAGAAAGAGGAAATGAAGAAAGAGTAAATGAAGAAAGAGGAAATGAAGAAAGAAGAAATGAAGAAAGAGTAAATGAAGAAAGAGGAAATGAAGAAAGAGGAAATGAATATAAGAAGGTAAGGAAACTGGTCGGTGTCAGAATATAGTCAGTAATTATAAGATAAAAAAAACAAACATATATTTTCACATAATGAGAAGAGAGAGGACAATGTGAAATATAAAAGAAATAAACTTGCTTGTAAATAATGAAAAAATCTCCCCCGAAAAGCTATGGAGAATTTGTGATCTTGAAAAATATTAAATCAAGATTTTAGAATGAAACACATCTTCTGTCATTTTATTGAAAGGATAAGCATCATTAACGGAACAAATTGTAGAGTAGATTAAGTCACAGTGGTGTCTATCATTATCGATGAATTCTGAAGAACGTCATTGCAATAATTTGGAAAATTGAAGATTCAAAGAAGAATAGAAACCATCTAATCAATAGAAGAGAAAATATACAAATCTTTCCAAACATAGATAATAAATGCGGGATATGAAGGTGGCTATTTTACCTGTCATTATTGGTGCGTTTGGAACAATTTGGAACTGTATTGAAAGAAATTGATGAACTGAAAATAAAAAAAAAACAAACTTGAAAACATCCATGTAATAACATTTTTGAACAGGAGATGATGTCATGAAACCCTTTCTGACCTTAGGTCTCTGGTCGGGACCCGGAAGGAAATATGCATATAATAACAACCCAATAATAATAATAATAATAATAATAATAATAATAATATGATGATGATGATGATGATGATGATGATGATGAAAAACATTAGGTTTTCATTCAGCATGGATTGAAAATTTAAAAAAAGCCGATGTTCTTTTAATTAAGATTTTAATCCAGTGTGTATTTTCTGATGTCTTTTCATCGAGGTTAGTGCCATACACCATTTAGTAAAAGCCTATCGAACGTAGATTAATTCTTCAAACACAAATAGCGTTTTTTTATGTGACTTTGTGAATATCAAAAGCCAGTTTTTCCTTTGTATAAAATTATAAATATCCACATCAATAAACTTTTGAAATGATGGCCGCTGCTGAGTGTTTAGCGCAAAGGAAACAAGACAAAGAAAATAAGTTCATTTTTTCTAAAACAAATCGATCATTAGTTTATGAGACATATTATCTAATTTGATGTCAACATATGTCCTTTATGGTACTATATTTACAAGTGAAAGTGAAGAGAATTTGGCAAAATCTTTTTTTATTTTTTGTGTGTGTGAGCTTGTAAAATCCATAAAAGTTTGAAAGTAACGATTATAGCAGAAGGCTAGAATGCTAAGCTTATAGTAAATTGGGTAGATTATATGCTGAAAGAAGTTGACAAACAAGAATCCTAGTGTGGTCCGAAAAAGTGGGAACAGAATAGCCAGAAAACTAGAAAAACAAGAGCCCAAAGGGATTATTTAAAACAAAGATTTCATTTTCAGGAAAACTGCTTTTTTACTTACTTATCTGACTGCCAACAGATATACATGGGTACCCCATACTCAGAAACATACACAAACATACACACGCACAGATATATATATATATATATATATATATATATATATATATATATATATATATATATATATATATGGTTATATGGAAATCTCAGTCGTACCGACGAAAAAGAGATTCTACACAAAATTCTGATGTTTCATCGTTTGCTCAATTTATGTAGGAGGTGGAGCCGATAACTTTTCAGCAAGCTTTCGCATATATATATATATATATATATATATATATATATATATATATATATATATGGGAAGCAATCCCTCTTCTATACATATTTTGTTAAAGATGACAGACATGGTACTGCAGTGAAGCTTTTTATTTAATTCTTCTTGTGTTTGTACAAGTGTTTTCTTTTCTGGACATAAAATGTGTAAAAATTGTCCAAAAGTTCTGCATATCCGAGCGCATTCGGCTATTGTTTAAGACATTATTTAAGAGCGTTCCTTATTTTTTAATTTTTTAACTGAATCTGTAGATTTTTTTGTCTATGTGTTTGAAGTTATAGGAATGTTTTATTTTCCAAACACGGTCAGCACATTGTGGCCGTGTTTTCAGTTAATGTTATCAAGTCTTGGCTTTTCCTTTTTTTATTATTAGGGCTGCCATTATTTTTAATCAATTTTTACATGTGGATGAGACTATTATTCTTATATTTTCTGTTAGTATGTTTCGAATGGAATTTGATAAGTTTTCATGAGTGTTTAAATGAGCCCTGATTGAGTTATGGTCAGGTAGGGGTAACGTAAGTCGTCTAGATAGGTATGAGTAATATGATTAATATAATTATTTATGAGTTTGGTTTGTATTGGTTCTCTGTAGTTTTGTTTTTGCTGGTGTGCTGCTAAGTTTTGCAGTTTAAATATTTTATAATAGATAATTAATTTAATTTTCTTGTTTAGGCCGACCGGGGTTGTGTATTATTTTATGATATTTCTAAGGGAAAATTAGTCATGCTTATTGTTTACATTTATTTGGCATTTGTAGAAGATTTTAATGTTATTATTTTTATCTATTCAGTATTGCTATTAGTTACTTCAGAAAGAGTCTAATCTGGTGGTCGATGAGTTGTTTTTAAAATTCGTTGCGTTTGTTTTATATTATTGAGTTCTTTAAGGAAAAGGGGACTAGAGGATTTATTCTAATATGATCTTTTTAAATAAAAATTTATAACAACTATTTTATATCTAAGTTGGCATTCACTCTTAAAATTAAGGTATCAAGAGTTTCTGCTAGTGAGGTTTTTATATAATGAAGTGGTAAATGTGCTATTACTGAATTTTACGAGAACGTCAAAGAATTGGAGTTTATTTCTTTTCATGAAGTTCGTAGATAAAGATAAGGACAGGGTTTTTCGAATGTGGTTTTGAGCTTATCAATTCCTTGTTTGTTTTTCGGCAAGATAAAAATATTGTCTGTATAGTGAACATATATTTTGGGGTTAGTAACTTTTTTAAATACCGTGTTTTCTACGTGGGACATATAGTAGTTGGAGAAGCATAGGCCGAGTGGATTTCCTATACTAACACCATTAGTTTAGGTGTAGATATTGCCATTATGGTCGTAGAAAGGGACTTTGGTTGTGTAGGCAAATATATATATATATATATATATATATATATATATATATATATATATATATATATATATATATATATATATGTGTGTGTGTGTTTGTGTCTTTGCGTGTGTGTTATGTGTGTTTGCGTGTGTGTGTGTGTGTGTGTGTTCGCGTTACAAAAATTGCATAAACATGCAAGCAAAGGTAGAGTTTTCAACTTGATGAAGGTCTGTCATCTGTTTTTGATTTACGATGCAAATAACGTATAATGTTACAAAACTCTTTGAAGTTTTGTTTTTCTTTTTCTGTTTTACTAATGTATCTAGATTTATCCTTTAATTTGTTGCATGAAAATAACGGTTTTGGCTGAAAAGTTGATTTGAAGGTCTGTCATCTGATTTTTTGATTAAAGATGCAAATAACGTATAATGTATAATACGTCAACTTATTCAGAATGAGATTTACACCAATATTTTAATTTTTTTGTTTTTCGTTGTCATTATTTTTCTGTTTTACTAAAATAATGATTCGCCAGAGATCTAGATTTATCCATGATGTGTTTTAATTTGTTGCATTTTTGTCGCTTTTGAAAATAACGGTTCGATAATTGCGCGCAACTTCTTGGCTCCAAAATTTATCATTTCTCTTGCAAAGACGTACTATCTTTTTTCTAATTTTCACTTTATTCTGAAAATGAGGGTGAGGAAAAGATAGAAGTTATTGTAATAATTATTTTCATTTGTTTTGAGTCTCATTATTATTAAAAACCATTGTATTCCAAGTCTGCGGAAAGACCTTAAAGACATTTCATGTTACTCTTTTTTTTTTTTTTTTTTTTTTATCTCCGATGAAGTTGCTATGCTACACAAAACACTTGAGAGTTTGGCGTAATACAATTTTTTCATTTTTAATTCCCCATTCTTTTCAATTTCCACATTTTTCTATTTCAAAGGTCTTTGTAATATCAAATGCGCACATTACCAAGTTATTTTTCTTTTCTGGTTTTTATAATGTCAACTATTTGCTTAATTTTTCTCTGTGTGGATGGAATGAGGACATCTTCTATTTTTAACCGGCGCTGGCTGATGTTCATTTTAAGTTTTCTTACACATTTTCCAAAGTGTTTGATTGTAGTGTAAGAATTCTATCGTGACGATTTTTATATTCATAGAACATCCTGAGATTAGATTTGTTTCTTTATTTGTTGCATTTTTCCACATTATTATGTATGATATTTGCCTGTAGGAAAAATAATGAATAAAGTTTCAGACTTTAATCCAGATGCTCAAAACCATCGATGGTATTAACTTTATCAACATTGGGTTTATTTTTATTGAATACTTCAGCGTTGTTTCATCTATTCAGCTTTATTCATGATGTGTTTATTTCAAAACTAAAATAAGTCTGCATATTTGTCGCCTTCTTTTATTATTGAATATTTTTTCTTTCTGTTTTCATGTTGTTTCACTAATTTTATCATCCAGTCATTTGTTGTTTCCATGTAAGTTAGTAAGCCAATAGTTTTTCCATCTAGCTGAATAAGACCTCTTCCACCGCTTTGTAAGACGGTCTTTTGGATGAAATATTAGAAAGAACGTCGATATTTGTCTGATGTCATCCAGTTCAAGATGTTGAAACTATATTGGACCACAAAGGTTATTAACATAATTCTGTTCTGAGAATTCAAAGTTTTTTATCATACCCTTCTATAAAGACGTACTATCTTTTTTTCTTATGGTAATTTTCACTTTCATTTTCTTAAAATTTTATTGAGGGTCTAAAAAGAGGAAGTTTGTTTAAGCGATTGTAAAAATAATTATTTTTCAAATTGAATTTCATTCCAATGTCTTCACTAGCATTTATTATTTATTATTATTATTATTTATTATTATTATTATTATTATTATTATTATTATTATTATTATTATTATTATTATTATTATTATTATTATTTCCTTTAATTTCTGGTGTATACATATTTCTTTCCGGGTCCCGCCCAGAGACCTAAGAAATGGCATCATGACTTTTTACACTGACCAACTAAAAAGAAAAGAAAAAAAACACACATATTTTACATAGATAAAACCCTTTCGCAAGGTGAGGGTTGTATTCGTGAAAAAAATTTTTTGTATTTCTTCAAGGCATGGGCTACCAGGAATTCCTACATTGAGTCTACTGGAATCTTTTCCAACCAGTCCTAGAGACCCAACGACAACAGAGATTGTTGATGTTCCCACGTGTCACATTTTTGAGATTTCGATTTCAAGGTCCTTGTATTTTGACAGCTTTTTGAATGTCTTCAAAGATGCATTGCAAGCTGAAATAACTGTCATATCAATAAGGAGGCACTTTTTTGTGGTCTTTCATAACAATGTCTGGTCGGTTGGCTTTAATTGTTCTGTCAGTGTGTATTGTGTAGTCCCATAGAATTGTAACAGGTTCTATCTCCATAACCGGGTCTGGGTGGTGTTCATACCAATTTCTTTCAGTTTCCTTCCCGTAGAACTTGCAGATTTTCCAGTGCAGATATTGGCCCACTCTGTCATGCCGGATTTTATATTCAGTGGGTGCCAATATCGTGCAACCTGATACAAGATGATCAATTGTTTCTAGGTATTTATCACAGAATCTGCATTTTGGGCAAACACAATATTTTAGTATATGTGCTTGATAATTCCTAGTTATCAATCATTGGTTTTGTGCAGCAAGGATAAAACCTTCGGTTTCAGCTTTTAACCCTGCACAACGTAGCCACTGATGGGCACGAGGTTTTTCTACAACAGCTTGTTTGGTACGGGAAGAGTATTGGCCATAAAGCAGTTTATCTTGCCGCAAGGTCTTATTTATTCCAAGTAATTCTATCAGTAATTATTCTCATTTTGCTATCTATTCATTCAAATTCGTCAAGTTGATAAGTGGTTGTTTCTTCTCTTTAAGTACAGGTTCAGCGTGAAAATTCTTTCCCACAACCAGTGGAAAGGAAAACGTTGATTCCAAACTACACACATGCATTTAGTATTCTTTTTAAGTACCATGTCACGAGGGAGGTGAGCATGGCTCGCCACAGTTTCCTTTCCTGTAAAATGATCATTCTTGGGAAGGAAAGAAAAGTGATTTCTACATGGCGTTAAATTCATAATTTCTTTCGACTCGACTGGTTGCCAATCACGTCGAGAAAACTCAGTACGCCTTACTGTTTTATTCAGAAGTGCATTACTTTCCTAAGGGTATTAGAGTAACATGATCCCAAAGTGTCTCGGCTGGAATTTGAAACCGGCTAGCAGATTCAATTTTCTACGCTGTTAACCGATGGGCCACATAATTTTCTTCGTTTTAAAAGTGAATATTTCGTTCTATCGTGTTGTGCATCTATGACCCCAACTGAGATTCCGATCAACACACTGAAATTCTCAAATGAATAAAATAAAAATAATGAACGTTTTATGAATAAGATTTAAAAAAAGTGAACATTACACACACACATACACACACATATGTGTGTATGTGTGTATTCGTATAGGTACCAACAAAGATTCACTAAAATGAATATGCATGGTTTAAAAAGGGCCAAAACTTAATAAAAATAAAGTTTTATCGTCAAAATATTTGTGTTATTATTAAGAAGAAAGACTAAAGTAATTTTAATGCAAAAACATAGTTTTTTTAATCCTTTTTAGAACCTTTGAATTTTTGGTTAAAAATTGTGTTTTCATTGCGTCAACAGGTGACATAATATATTATGGAAAAATTGAGTGTCTTTTCGCGGTGAAAAGCCATTGATTTAGAAATTTTAGAAAAATCAGATAATTTTCATGGTTTATTTACTAATGAATTAAATTATTTTAGATATATTTCTTTTTTCTTAAATCATGGAATTTTTATATGTTACTCCCCACTTATTTCATTTCATAAAATGTCGAAAAATTCCTTTTTTTAGCGCTTAAGATTTATTATAATTATCAGAACAAGTCATTGGAGAATTTAAATCATTTTTCTTTTTTCGAACAGGAACCTCAATTACTGAAAGTATGTTTTGAATCGTAAAACAAAAAAATGCAATAAAACCAAGACATTATTTAATTACAAATAGTTTTAATTGATTTTATGAGTAAAATAAATTATGGACACTATTGTCTTAAGAAAAAAAAACATTTCAGTGAACAATGAATTTGTTACAAGGATTGTCTTCATTTTTTAAAAAATTAATTAGAATAATTTATAAACTTTTAAATCGTTTAAAATTCTATATTCATTTTTATCACTAAACTGATATTGTTATTAAATTAAAACTATATTTACTAATCATAAATGGAAAAGTTTACTACAATTCAGCAACATCCAGTATTTTAAAAAGAATGTCGAATATTTTTGAATTTTTATAAACATTCCGATATTTGTAAATATGGGCATCTATACACGACATTATTAGAAAATAAGAGAGATAACTATAGTAAATTTAAAATTTATTGGCAATTTTCTAACATTTTTTCAACAAGCGTTTTCGTAAGCAAACCCGCCTAAAATTCAATAAAATATTACAATGTTTAATATTATTTTAAAAATTGAGGTTTGGGAGTTAAAAAATATATATAAAAATGGCGTTTACGTTGTATTTGTCATGTAATTTTACTACAAGTATTTCCCCTTTACCTAAATCAGACAATCATCAGGTTATCGAGGAATGTTTTAACACCTCATAAACACCTGCGTGTTAAAAATATTTTTCTCCGATATTTTAAACTTAAAGGAAGTAATATTTGTTTTAATTCAGATTAATTAAAATTAAATCAGTTAATCTTCCTCAAATAAAGTTTTAGAAAAGTATATTTTACTTTTTAAATGAGAATTATACTGTGTTGACAGATTTGTTAATATGGCTAATCTTAGCGATTTTAGCTATTTCAAAAAACAAAATAATATTCCAATCAATTTAAATTCGGTTTTGAAACACAACAAAGTATGTTGCTTAATGAAAATATCAAATTTAATCTATTAGATTGGAATTAAAACTAAAATTACAGCTCCGAGAAAGATTTATAATTTAGAAAATGCATTTTAAACCTTAGGTAGCGTTTTTCCTTTTGGGAGATGCTTACTCCCATTAATAAAAGAATTCCTTTCTTGGACACTGTTGGTGACGCTAACTTTATTACTCCACTAACAGGATAAAATTCGTGTCTTCTCAGTTAGAAAAATGAATCTCCTCACAGATATAAAATAGATATATATAACAATCACTTATCAACAATAATATTCCATCAACAAGTTGTCGATAAGCAAGTGAAATTAGCATAAATTTTTAAAAAGTAACACAAGCAATCATCCATATATAAACAAAAAAAACACACTGTTAAAATTTTCTTTTATAAATGATTATCCCTAAATAAAACCAAAATAAACAGATCATTAAAACATAGTTCGCTGGTACATATCACTTAATAATCCTAAAAAATACCTTAGATTTATAATTTTCTATAAAAAGTTCATAACTTGTCTAATTATTACTATAAACTCAAATGGAAACTCAAATGCTCCCCACATGTAAAGACAATGTTGCTTATGAATTCTCATGTCTTATGCTATCTCCAATATCAATAATAAAAAAATAAAAACACATAAAGTTCTTCAACTGGCCCACATACATCACACTCTTAAGTATGTTGACTTGATACTTGTTTAAATGTAGTTCAAACCGTGCACATTTTGATCGTTATGTCACCAACGCCACTAAATTCAACTATATGTCAAATATTCGCAGGTAATACCAAAATACTGCAAGGAAAGATTGTGAAATCCAGAAAACTTACAAAGGAACAGCTCACATTAAATAATATATGTTCCATCGCAAGTTTCGGTTTCTTGAAAGGTGTATAAAATGTTTAATGTACACAAAAACAATAACAATAATCTATTTAAATGAATAAACAGCGAATACTGTGTGTCCGGCCGTGTGTCTGAAACCTCACTAAATGGGGACACACTTATTCTACATAGACATATTATATCTTTTGGGAATTAGGAGGATCCCGTGGTTGAAAAGCTGCCCTCCCCTGGTGCTTGAACATCCAGCATTGGTTTTTGTGTCCGGATAAGGAGAGAACAGTTAAAAAAAAAAAAAAAAAAAAAAAAAAAAAAAAATTAGTGATTTTAAAAGGTTTTAATTTACATTGAGTTTAATGTAACACAAAAACTGTGAATTTAAATGAATTTGTTTTGAAATCAGTTTAAAATATTTCCAAAACTTTGTAAGTTGAGGAAATCAATTTTATTTCTTCAAAATGCCAAGGAATTAGAGTTAAAGTGAGAAGTTTCGTGACATGAGGTTTTGAAGTTTCGCAGAGTTTGGGATTTGAAGAACTCAACTCAATTGAAGTTCCACGGAGTTTATGATTTGAAGAACTCAAATTTCGGATCGGAGTTTCGGACCAAATCGTTCTTTTGGCCGGAATTGAACTCATAGCCCAAATAAAGTGGGGTTTTGAATTTCAATTAGTTAATTGAAGAATTCAAAGTTATTTCTTCAAAATTATCATTGCTGTTTTCTAAAGTGAGCCAAAGGTCGCTTCAGTTTTCGCCCGGAGGCCTAATTGACCCTCCGTAAGAATTAGCTTAAAAGTCAGCACGAATTGTGGCTTTTAAGCTAGTAATCAGTATTTGATTCATGCTTTTTCGGTGAAGAGTCGCATTTTATTGAACGGTTATATATGATGTCGCTAAACAGGTAAAAAAGAATTGGAGCCACTCTTCATTACTTAAAAAAAAGAAGTTAAAATGAAATATTTTTGTATTTTTTTAAAGTAAAGGATAATATTTTAGTAACTACAGCGTATTTGCTTTTATTTTTCAGTCTTTCTTTTATTTTTCAGTCTTTCTTTTGCTAAATTATGAAGATTTTGTATGAGAATCATTATATTTTATTTTCCCTTGACACTTCAGTAGACATTGAGATTGCTAAAATTTGCAGCTGTTAAATGTTAATAGAGGTTCCAAACGTTAACTCAGTACTAATTCATATTGTGAATTAAACATATGTAGATGTTTCTGTTTGAAGAAATGAGTGTGCCATTACGACTGTGTCTTCATAGTTTTTTTAATTTAATTTTGAAATAATTTTCACAAAATGGCAAAATCAAAGCATTTTCGCATTGTTATAAGGGTGCAAATTGAAATATTATTCAAAGAAAGCTACTCTCAAAGACAAATTGCCAATAAGTTGAAGATTTCTAGACATGCAGTGCAATACTTTTTTTTTACAAAGGAAGTAAGAAACTGATGCAAATATTGACAGAAATGCGACTTAGATTAGGTGGGCTCATAGCTATCACGATTCCCCTGTTACCGAAGGTGAATAAAGAGAAAAACCTGTAATCGGAAAAATAGCAAAAAAATATATTATAAATTATAAGCAAAAGTAAAAATCGTTTTTAGATATTAAATTATTTTACTTATCATCCTTCATAATTTACCTAGACTTTTCAGTAAACCTGATGAATATTTATAGCGTCTCTTAAGTTTAAAAATGTTGAAAAAGTAACATTTTTAATTTGTAAATAAATACTTGTTGCAAAATAAAATCTTTCAGAGGATGAAAGGAATCAGCTACGTTATCCTTTTGTCTATATTCATATTGTCCTTTTACAGATATATTTTAGCCATATCTTAAATTCTACACACACACACACACACACACACACACACACACACACACACACACACACACAGACATATATATATATATATGTATATGTATATATTGCTCTTCCCTATCAGTGTATATGTATATTGATATCCTTCTGTAGTGCTTGTAACCAGAAATATCATTTAAATTTCATGTTACATTTTAATTCTCCTATTAATGTTATTCCCCTTAAACATATATTAATTTCACCCACCATCTCACGAAAAGCTATCTATCTATTTATCTATCTTTTCCTGTTTACCAGTACAATATGTTTCACTGAAATAATTTATTACTACTTTTTTAAGAAGCTTAAAATACCGTGGTTGCTGTGGTTTTGACGTTTTCATTGGCTAACTCTGGTAAAACACCTCCAAACCTCTGATATTTGACTGTATAATATACATATTTCATTTAAAAATGGCGTGTATGGTTTATAAATCTAACTTTAGTTTTTTTTTTATGATACCCTTACACATTCGTTAATAAAGCGTTCCTTTTTGCTACATCCTTTTAAAGCGAAATTGAAGACGTTTCCACTTCCTTTTCGAATTCAAAAAATATCAGTTTCTACTCGCTCTGGTGATCTCTGCCATCCCACCATTGATTACGATATCCACACATGTCGCTTGGAGTTGGAGAGGGGGGATTGCTTAAAAATATAGCAGAATCTTGGAAAGAAAGAAAAAGAAAGTAACGCTGCGGGATGCGGGGAGGACAGAAACAATTACGTCGGGGACCAAAAAGAAAAGGAAAATAAAAGAAGGAGACGTGAATGTAGAGCAAAAACTCCTTTGTGGATATTTTTTGACAATGTTCAAGTTTTGGAGAGGATTTTAAATGCCGATTTTCAAGGCTTGGATTTCACCTGTGAGAATTCCTGTAACAACATTTGATTTGCTGATATTATGAACTGCAAGTAGCAATTCACTTAGCCTTGATTTTTTTATGGAGTTGAGAAATGTGAGTATAATTTGCATATCTACATGTAATTTATTTACATTATTACTATTGTTCGGACTGTGGTCCTCATCTTTCATATTCACGATGTTTCGGCAGTTGTAGGGCTCCAGTCTTCTTCAGGCGATTGCAATTGCGAACGAAACCTTTTATTTTATCCACCCGGGGTAGATTGTTCTAGTTCCATGTGCTATTCCTCTACCCCGGTGGATGAAGTTCCACTGAACAATGTGTTATGGGAACTTACCTATAACGATAATGGACTCTTCCTGACACTATAAATACTGCGCCTCTCAAGAGGTATAATGAATGAATGGTGTAACGAGTATCAGGTCATGACTGTTGAACTCTCTGCTTTGGCAGAGAGGAACCCAGACGAAGCTTCGCCGAAGAGCAGGGTTTCGTCCGGGGAGGTACACAGGCCCAGAACCCGTCTAGGCGGGTTCAAACGGTATATTTTTGGCCTAGCCTACGGGCTCGGGAAACCCACGTTAAAATCGGCCTTGTGCCACATGCAACCCTCGTGGGGGGTGGCCAAATACCGAATGAATGGTGTAACGAGTCGAGACAATATTAGTTCACTCTAAACCAGACGGACAGTCATTACTAACAACTTCAATTTCTTGTACTATATTTCTGTTGTAATATATCTACGGTTGTGTTCGTGTTGTTCTTCCTTCTTCCTTAGTTCTAACCTTGGACATAACTGTGGTGCGAGGATATTGGACCATAACACAATGTAAATAGTTACAATATCTCACCTCAGAAATATAAACAGATTTGAGATTTTAAGTATTTTCATTATATTCAGTTCAGTAAACATAAACGAGGTAAAGTAGGAATTGCACATCTTGTTGGATTGATTATCTCTCTTAATTAATTTTGCGAGTAAAACCAGAAACTTTACTGTAATCATAATGCTAAAAGACCCGCCATTTATTACTATTGTTATTACTGATTTATTTCATTTGGTTTCTGGTGTATACTTATTTCTTTTCGGGTCACGACCAGAGACCTAAGGTCAGAAATGGCATAATGACATTTTCGACTGAGCTGTTTTGAAAAAAAAAAACAAGAAAAAAATGGCACATATTTTACATAAATAAAGCCCTTCATACGGTGTGAGTTGTACTTGTGAATACAATTTTTTGTATTTGAAGGCCGATTGTTGTAGTTTTGTAAGACAGTTCTAGTTGGACTAATCCTCTGCCTCACATACAGACGAACAACATCATCCTTGGGATGATGCATGCGGTGGCAAGTGAGAAGCTTTCTCGTTTTGGTGTCCATTCGCTTAATGTCAGCTATGGTCTAGTTAAGGTTGTTGAAACTGTATTGCACCTCGGGGACAGCCAATGTGTTTATGGCCGATATTCCTTTTTTTTTTTTAATTCATCTCTCTATTCAATACCAGACGCACACGCCTTTAGCATAGTTTTTTACTGTCTCCTTCATATTGGAATGCTATATTCCATCTCCTTCGCTAATTCCGAGGTACCTATATGCTTCTTCTTGTTCCAGTCCTTCGTCTTTGTGACAAAATCTAGATCTATTCAGTGTGTTTTTGAAATTCTCCCTTTCTTGAATGTTACTTTTGCACATTTATCTACTCCGAAATCTATAACTGTCAGCATTTAGACATTTTACATTTTTAGGAGACCCTTCAACTCGTCTTTGGCAAAGAGTTTGACATCAACCATGTAGAGTAGGTGACTGAAAAATTTCGTGTTTGCTTCCATCTATAGCTATTATTGTTTAGTTTATATAGTTTGTATAAGAGGCATTAAGGACAGACAAAACAGAAGTGGTGACAGTGAATCTCCGTGAAAAATTCTTCGTTGGATATTCAGGCGGTTGGAAGTGGCAGCGCCTTTGCTGTGATTTAGGTATAATGTTTTTTTCCACATCCCCATTTTGTGTTTAAGGAAATTTACTATCACCAAGGAGACTTTGTACATTTCCAAAGTCATAAGGATCCAGGAATGTGGTACACTATCAAAGGCTTTACAGTAGTCTATCCATACTATACTGAGATGTCTTTTCCTGCAGTTTTCCAGGACCATTTTGATTATCAGTTGTTGATCTTGGCAACCATATGAACTATTCCAGAAGCTTGATATACATATTCATTTCTGGCCGAAAGCACATCAGCCGTAGATTGAGAAAAGTGGAAACCATATTGCTTATCAGAGAGTAGATCGTGGGATGTAAGATGCTTAACCACTACGGCATTGATTAAAACCTCGAAAATTTTGCTGAAGAGTGGTAGGGCGATACCTAGAGGGACCAGAAGGGCCTTCAGAGTTCTTAAAAACAGAGGCGGTAGAGGTTGGAATGTAAGAATCAGCGAGACAATAGTTGTATAGTTTGGAGAGCACATTTCTTTAGGACTACGGTTGGTATCCCGTCACCTTTACTTGTTTTATGAAAGTTTAATTTAGAGGTGATGCCCAAGACCATCGACGCGGTTCTGCACTCAGTAGAGACTCAGTTCTATGCTGGAGGAAATCAGGCGTGGGCACTCCGGATAAGTCGAGTGTTAAGTTGGATGAGAATTTCCGAGCAAGACATTCCTCCTTATCTGCTGTGCATGTTAAGACTTCGAAACGGTTGTATAGAGAAGGGACTGAGGATTTGCTGTTGTTCAGCACACATTTGCAGAGCCGCCAATAATATCTAGAAGCAAACTTGCGAGATGCAATACGTTGTTTCATTCTATCAGCAAACAGTATCTTTGCTTCATTGAGGACACGCTTCCACTCATTACGAGCAGAGACAAAGAGACATCTGTTGCCATCAGACTTGTCGCTCCGGTACAGACAGAAGAAGTGATTACTGTGGCCTATTGCGGCTGAGCAAGCAAGTGATAACCAAGGAGATGAGCGGTAAAATACAGATCGGGAAGGGAAGCGTTACCGTCAGGGTTATTGGGAAACGCATAGGAAGGTCAACCACTAGCAAGAGGGATTGAGTGATTGAAAAATTAATGGTTTGGATACCATCGAGGTCAGTGACAGAGTGTTCAAGCCACCTGATATTGTAGGCGTTAAAGTCACCGAACACGAATATGTTTGGAAACGGGTGCATAGAGAGAGATGGCCTTGTCTATATTATCGGAAATACTATCGAGCACACAACAGTCTTCAGACGAAGAGGAATGGTAGAGAAAGAAGAGATAGTTTAATGAATTAAAGAGAGATAGACGGAAATACATATACGAATGGCCAGGAGATTCAAAAGAGAGTTCTCTGGTCAGCGAGAGATGATCGCGGACATAAATTCCCAGGCCATGCATGTGAAGATTAGAATCCATTCTAAGGAGAGTAAAGTATCCAAGAATCAATAAATCAGAGTAGTGATTTTGATTTAACTGGTTTAGATTAATATTTTTGGTTGTTATTGTTAGGGTCATGTTATGATTATGATGAGTTATATTGGTAAAGCAAAGGCTTAGTGTAATAGTAGCATTTTGATGGCCTATAATTTTGTGGATAATCTGTTTCAAGCGTTTTGGGCAGGAGATCCATTCTGGGATTCATTGGGATTATTAATAAGCATTGATAATGTTTGTGCAAGGAATTTATGGATTGGTAACAGATAACAGAACCAAAACTTGTGTACTTTGTCATTTCCTGGGGATTTCCATTTTTTTTTATTTCGTTAGAGCTTGTCTAAAATTACTCGTGATTATATTTTTCCATTCTTGTAGAGGTTTATCTATCATTCGTTCTTCTCCACTCTGCATTGGGATTATATTCCTTTGGGCAGCTTCAAATATTCTCCCACAATTTCTGCACTGTTTCAATAGATGCTGGCTTTTTGACATCTATAACCGCTTTTCCAATTTCCCTGTAAAATTTCTTAAGATTCGTTTGGAATATGATATTTTGGCGATAGAACCTACAAGGATTTTAGTATCGTCTTGTTCTTCTGTACCTTTAAGTGCAGTTTCTGTTTTAGCATTTTATTAATTGGTAGAATTTCATTTCGCGATTTAATTTTATATCTTTGCTCGATCTTCCTACATTTGCATGTTGAGATATTTGGATTTATTGGGGTCTCATAATACCGATAACTCACATAAGATTTCCTTTTATTTCTCGCATCAATGTTGCCTTCCAAACTGGCTCTTTTTGTCTGTTGTCTGTTGTATATGACATTATTTATTTCTGTGATGTTTCTTAGTGGTTTCTCCGTTAACAGTGTTTACAGTGAAGCGTTGTATATTTGCACAATATATTTATTGGACTTCGTCATATGAATTTTGGGGAGTTGGTCTCTGACATTTGTGTGCGAGTAACTCTGCTGAGTACTTGAATGATGTGGTTTTTCAATTCAACGATTTCATCTCTGTTGTTTTCAAGGAATTCTGCCCTAATGTAGTTTGACTCATCTTCATTGACATAATGTGGTTAACTGCAGTTATTTATGTCGTAGGTAGATTCCTCAGTTTTATTTCTTGAGAGATTATTTCGTATCTCATTTATTTTAGTTTTTACCTCATCCTCTGTCATAATATTTATTTCTAGTCTCATCTCTTTACTGCTTGAGAGATGGATTATTTCAGTCTTTCTTATATTTAGTTTTATCTGATCTATTTCTGCATTATTATTATTACTAGCATTATTATTACTAGTTCAGTACACGTTGCTTCAGAGTAGCAAGAAGATGGCATTTCAATTCTAAATTTTTTATCTATTGAAAGTGATATATTTATTAGA
This sequence comes from Acanthosepion pharaonis, assembly GCA_903632075.3. Taxonomy (NCBI): domain Eukaryota; kingdom Metazoa; phylum Mollusca; class Cephalopoda; order Sepiida; family Sepiidae; genus Acanthosepion; species Acanthosepion pharaonis. The sequence goes on from CAHIKZ030003892.1 coordinate 950,012, forward strand.
AAATACATTCATTTTAAATACAGAAGGAATCAGAAAATTGACTTCAAAGGACCCTCAGAGTTTTGTTTATACTCTTCTGTTAACCAGGGGTTGTTACCAGACAGAAAGGGAAATTAACTCTCGCTACACAGATTTCCATTTCAGTCTCAATCATATTTTGATGGATTATACGTTGTATTAACAAATAACTTTCAAAAGTGTAATAAAATCTTATAATTATCTGATTATTTGGATTTAAAAAATTAACATTTTTTCTGAGAAATTAGTCATGCCATTTTCCATCTCATTTCATTTGTCCTCTTTTGATCCGAATTCACTTTTTGTGGGCATTAATCTTTTTACAGAAGTGATATTGATATATGATTGATATCACTAGACTGATATCACTAGACTGATATTACTAGACTGATATCAATATATCAATAGAAAGAAACAGAGTGAAATAATAGCAAAGTTTAAACTACATACCCGAAAACAAATGTTATAAGTACGGTTTATCTTATGATACCGTTATATTTCTTCGCCAATGTTTATTATTTTAATAAGCTGGCTTTAGAATTTGATAAGGCGCTGATATTGAAAGAACTTAAAACGATTTCTTGGTTACTTATTTTTGTACATCAGTTTAATTACAGTTATTGCCACATGACCCAACCAATAGCCAATGCATTATTTAAACAAATTAGCCGTAAATAATCAACATTGCTTTTTATAGCTATTTGTCACATATTATTGCCAACTATAACTATTTTTATATTTAAATAAGTGGCGAAGAAATCGTTCTAAATAATGCGGTTAATCAAAGTGATATCAAATTTGTTGCGTTTCAATAACAACAATGTTTCACAGTATTTAGTGTTAGATTGTTTATTTGTAAAATTAGTTTTATATTTACAAGCTTATAAAAACAGGCGAATCAACTACAGTGCAATATTTATTAGTTACCATTTTTATAAAGAACTAAATCTGAAAATAAATCTTTTTATTCAAAAGTTTAAAAAACTTAGCGAGAGCAAACGAAGAAATGCGCGGAAAATGTATTTTCTCAACGTTTATAATAACAATTATTCGTTGTTCTTTTACGTTGATATTATTATAAATTTTATTATTAAAAGTATTTTCATATGTATAACGTGATAATTTTTAGTTTGTAATAATCTTGTAAATATAAAAGTATTTTGTAAATAAACAATAAATTAAATAAATAATATTTAATAATTTTGTTATCAATTCTCAAGAACAACGAAAATGTATAAATCTACTTTCATATGTTTGGGTTTTATTAAAATTCTAAATAGAACTTTTTGAAACAGTCAACATTGGCGAGCAAGTATACAAGTAATAGCGGTGTCAAGAGATAAAAAATCGTTATTTTTTTTTTACACACCTGTTTTGCGGTTACAAAATAATTATCTAGAACATAATAAAGCTCTACACTTTGGGTAAGAGAAAGAAAAGCTGACTATTTTTATTTATTACCTTATTTTATTTCACAGCTATACGCACGCATGGGTAAAGAGTTGTGTGGAAATTAAAACGCTGATAAGATTTCCTTTTCTTTTTTTTTTAATGCCTCCAAGTTTATGATGTTATTGCTCAGCCCAGGTGAGGGTCTGACCAAACTGAGTTGTTGGAGTATTTTAATGTCTTATTTCAACCTCAGTCAAATTGTGTGCTTGTACGTCTGTGTACAATCACTCAGTCATTCACGCACGATACAGACTATATGCACATAGTACATATGCGCCGACAAACCCCCACGTAGACAAAGCGTAACACGTAGAGATTCTGCTATTTTTTTATCATATAAATTATCTTCTTTAGTTTCGGTTTAGTACAAAATCCTATAATGGGTCATTACAGATGACCTGGTTAAAGCAACAGAGTATATATATATTTTAGCATAAATTCTGATGTTATGCATCAGTTAATATGTACATTGTTTCTATATTCTTGACGTGGATAATACGATCTTGAGTAGAGGAGACGTTCCACACAGTGCTTTTTGTAATAAGCAGGAACTATTACAAATCAGCTTGTCATTGCATTTCTTGATTATTTTAGGGATCCAATAATAATAATAATAATAATAATAATAATAATATTAATAATAATAATAATAATTGTTATTATTATTTCCTTTGATTTCTGTTGTATACACATTTCTTTCCGGGTCCCAACCAGAGACCTAAGGTCAGAAATGACTTCCTGACATTTTCCACTAAGCATTTTTATAAAGATCGCACACGTTTTACATAGATAATGTTCTTCGTAATGTGTGAGTCGTAGTTGCGTGCAAAATTTTGTTGTATTTCTTTAAGGCATGGGTTATCAGGAACCTCTTCAATGTGAAAAAGAAAGCATATTCTGTTCTGGTGATCTTTGATCACGATGTCTTTATTCTTTTTAGTGTTCCAATTATTATTATTATTATTATTATTATTATTATTATTATTTTCCCTTGATTTCTAGCCTGCACACATTTCTTTCCGGGTCTCGCTCAGAGACCTAAGGTTAGAAGTGGCACCATGAGACTTTCCACTGACAAAAAAAAAGTTTACACAGATAAAGCTCTTCGCAAAGTGTGGAATGTACTTGTGAGAACAATGTTTGCATTTCTTTGAGGCATGGGCTTCCAGGAATCCCTTCAATTAGTCTACTGGAATCTTTTCCAAGCAATCTTAGGACTCTAACTACAATAAGGATTGTTGCTGTTCCGATGTGCCACATTTTTGAGAATTTGATTTCCTTGTATTTTGACAGCTTTTTGAATAGTTCAAAGATACATTGCAGTCTGCAGAGACTGCCATATCAATAAGGATGCACTTTTTTGTTTGTGGTCTTTAATAACAATGCCTGGGCGGTTGGCTTTGATTCTTCTGTCAGTGTGTATTGTGTAGTCCCATAGAATTGCAACAGGTCCTATCTCCGTAACCGGGTCTGGGTGGTGTACATACCAGTTTCTTTCTTTTTCATTCCTCTAGAAGTTTCAAATTTTCCAGTGCAGATATTGGCCCACTCTGTCATGCCGGATTTTATATTCAGTGGGTGCCAATATCGTGCAACCTGATACAAGATGATCAATTGTTTCTGGATATTTTAGTATATGCGCTTAATTTCTAGTTAACAAGCATTGGTCTTGTGCACAAGGATAATACCTTCAGTTTCAGCTTTCAACCCTGCATTACGTAGCCACTGATGTTTGTTTGGTATTGACAGAGTCTTGGCCATGAAGCCGTTTATCTTGGCATTGTTTCTGTATCTGGTCGGTTGCATTTGTCTTTGCCATCTTTTTAATTATTTTGCAGCTTCAGTTGTGTATTGTGCTTTACTTGTGTTTCTGCGCCTATTTGAAACTCCATTTTGAACTTGTTGGCTTCCTTTATTACGGAGTAAAGACGCTTACTACTTTCATGTTCCTTGACGCATACCATCATACAGTCTTCTGTAGTTTCCAAGTATCTTTGGAGGCCAATTGTTGTAGTTTTGTAGGACAGTTCAAGTTGAACTAATCCTCTGCCTCCTTCGGATCTGGGCACATACAGACGATCAACATCAGCTTTGGGATGATGCATGCGGTAGCAAGTGAGAAGCTTTCTTGTTTTCGCTTCCATTCGCTTAATTTATTATTATTATTATTAATATTATTATTATTATTATTCATAGCTTGCCTGATTGGTTTTTGATATTATCCTTTTCCAAGTTTTTTCAAGTCACTTGTGGTAAAGAAAGGAATTTTTAGAAAATTATTGACAGAAATTTTGAATATGTACATGGTGCAGCAGAAACTTTTGTATCTCAGATACTGACATGCTTACTTCTATTTTCTGTGTGTATCAGTCTTCTTTTTAATCATTCCTAGTGTTCATATTATAACTGGAATATTATTATTATTATTATTATTATAGCTGTGATTGAGTTTATAAAAGACTAACTATAATTGCAATTGTTAATACGTTAAAAAATTCATTCTTTTTTATTAACTTTTACTTAGCCGCAAATAATAATATCGTAGTTAATAAAACTGCTTTGTGCTATTTAACTGTGATTCTCGACACCGTCGAATCCTTTTTTTCTTCCTCATTAGTAAAGAAGTTAGGCTTCGTCTTAATATACGAAAACACGATTTTTTTCCTTGCAACCAACCGACAAACCAACAACCGGTGCTGGACTTATTACTAAACTCAACTGTTATATGAATAACGATTACTTTTTATCAAAACGAGATAATTCGTTGGTCGCCTTCACCATGCTTTGTGTGATGCTCGATATAATGACTATTTTGGTTCCGATCTGAAAGTAAATAAAGAAATACAATATTCTATAAAATCTTTGTTCATCCATTTAATACGGAAATGATGACAGTAACAAAATTATTCTGAACATGAAGCATCGAAATATCAAAAAAAAAAAAAAAAAAATCTCTTTTTATAATCGATTCTATTTTGGTAATTGGATATTGATTATGTATAAACATCTTTCATACGATAAGACATATTTATATTGTTTCTCATATATTTTATAATGTGTTTAAATATTATTTTTTTATATTAGTGACTTTTAAGGAATGAATCTATAGTGATCATCATCGATCGGTTGATAAGATAAAATTCGATTGTGCAGAAATAAAGAACAATTTAACATTCCCATGTTAAATAAAGTGCCACTTAATAAGGAAGGGGTCCAGGGCATTTATCATTTAAGCCACATTTTTACTCATGCAATATATTCATCAACGTGACATAAGCCTAATACGTCACAGCTACAATGATCAAAGGACACATATCTCATATTCGGTAAAAAAAAGAAGCATTGCCAGACACTGATGTGGTTTTGATTAGAGAAAGCCGATATAAAAGAGGCTTGTGAAGATTAGCGACATATCTGTGTAAAGATTTTCTCTGCATAAGGATGGAATGACGAGCAGCTTATAAGTCTAGTTATTTGAAGAAGTTTTGTTTAGATGTCTTAATCTCTTTTCATTATACGCTTGAATAAAGTAAAGATAGCAATTAATTATTGTGTGTTTTGGTGCCACTACAAGATATAATCAAAAGCTAGCCTATCAAAATTTACAAGCATAAAATTCATATATATATATATATATATATATATATATATATGTATAAATAAAAGAAAGAACAAAGATATAAAATCCGGTGTTCTATAGAGATTTTTTATTTTTACAAAATAGTGCTCAATAAATTTTAATTGATTTAAAATATGGTTATTTCGCTACACTTTCTGCCAATAAAAATAAGCTAAATTTTCTATTTTGCAAAGCATTAGTTTGAAGATTAATTTTGGAAATTAAATGCTTTTAATTTATTTTGCAAAATAAAATAGCGAAATAACCATATTTTTAAATCAATTAATTTATATATATATATATATATATATATATATATATATAAAAAAACACAACAGGTCTTGGGTATTTGTAAATAGAAAAATGGACATTGAAGGCAACAGTCTGTTTCATGTTAAACGCAATCGTCAGACCATATGATTGCATGAAACAGACTGTCACTTCTGGGGGCTGACTTCAGGGTCTAGTTTTATATATAGTCTTCCACCGACAGACTGTTTCACTGTATCAAAACGAATTAGTGTGGCTAGACATCCGATTGCTTCAAGCCGGGATCGAAACCCGACCGATTTGACATCAGTCAGAGATTCTATCCTCTAGCTATCGTTGCACGACAGAGATAAAGGGAAATTTTAACGTTTTTTCTGTACTAAAGACGTCAGTAGCTAGGAGAGCTCGATTCGGGTAGAAGAGCTTAGCACCAGCAGCCTCATTTTATAAAATCTATATCTATATACTACTGTTTTCCTTTCCTATCTTATTTAGGCTTTGGTGTTTCGTAGAATTTTACTGCCAGAATTTCATAACGCAAAATGGTTTTGAACAATAATCGAACTTTGTGCCTTTCTTGGAGAAAGCTTTTGAACAGTATAACCTTAAAACTGTCATGAGTAAGGTTTCTTTATTTTTTTCTCTTTCTGCTCTATAAGACGCTGTAATGTTGACTTCAAAAATAACACGATCAATCATGGTAGCAATGTAATAAATGATTGATGGATAGTTTTGTGATCTGAGTCTTCGAGGTAGGCATGCCGATAGATAACCCATACTTCTGCCGGTGTGGTTGAGAGTATTAGTTTTATTCGGACGTAGATCATGAGGCGTAAGGCCTGGGATGGGTTTTCTTATTTCAAATTGTCTCTTCATTCTCGATCACATAGAGAAAAATAGGAGAATGAAATTACCTCTCTCTTTTAATGCTTATACGCATTTAGCGTCGAAATCACGCAATCCTTATGCCAGTGATTAGATTATGTATTTTACTTCATTCGATCACTTGTATCAATTGTGTATCCTTTCTTACTATAACAATGTTTGTTCAAGTCGAATGAATCGAAGTGATGTCACTGTCATCACTGTTGTTATTGAAAGCATGTCCTCGTAGATGTTATTTGAGCCGTCTGTTACAGAAAGCTGGAGGTTCTGAGGGCTGCAACTTTGCAGCAATCAAAGCTTAGAGAAATTCAATGAGAATTTTAAACCATCTTAATCACTTTTGGTCATGGTTTTTTGCCGTATGCTTGCTGGTTGGAACGCCCGACGGTGGGAAATTTACGTATGGATACTCAAGCAATTAAATTTTGAACATTCGAATGAAAGGATTTATAGGAGGATATGTCTACTAGGCTCTGATGAACGCCGATATTGATTAATAATTGCCTGGTACGATACATCATACTGAAATCCTCAGTCAAAGCACCACTGAAATGTATACTACGTTCATGTCTATCCTCTCAGAAAACACCTTTCCTTACAGAAATGTCGTGTAATTAGGATTATCTTTTCTTTCAACTGCCAGCTGCGGTAACTAAAAGCATTTTCGAAAGATTCATCCTATGTTTGAAACATTTCAGCAGGAGAGTCAGTAAGTACCTGAGATCGTTTTCCATTATAAATTATATCGACTTGACTTCACAAATGACCAATATATATTTGATTGGTGAAAACCGAGCGGGACCATGCCAAAAATTGTAACTATTTTAAGTCGCTGTGAAAAAGAGCGTACTACATATGATTGCACAGTTGCATTAGCGATAATCGCAAGTTTTGTTTAAAATTATTCTTCAATTCAAATGCTTCCACTCACATACCAGCCAGTCGAAAAGCTGTTCTGTATTCATGATTCTTTCAAGAACTTTATAAGCGTGCAATGCCTTAATATACCAAGAAACACGATAAACATAGGGTCTCTGAATTTGAAGATTTTGTTTCTGATTCTACAGAAAGTCACATCTTCAATCCAGATTAATCTCATTTTCATAACAAATATCGTTATCTACTGATGTGTCAGTTAATCTTCTTGAATTTCTTTACTCTTCCTTTTATTTTAAAGCGTATTAGGACTGAGAAGAAAACCAATGACCTTCTTCATTTTGAAAAAGAAAAACTCCATCAAGCTAGTGCTTAATGGAACTTATGGAATTAATTATACGTATGTTTGTGTCAGGAAGTTGACGCAATCTATATGACATGATTTAATGTAACCTGCTAGTTTTTGTCAAGAGGACTTAGGAAAATCTATGGCAAATCATATTTTACTTCCATATGTATTTGTTTTTAAATGATCCAAGTCTTCAATAATCCAGCGTCGATTTGTACATTCGTCATGTTGTATTCGTCTGGCCTTCACACGGTTTCATGTCCCAAGTTGTACTTTTGATTGAGCCCCATCTGAATTCGCATTTGTTGGTTTTCAAAAGCGGAATTTCATAAATCTTGGTTAAAATTAAAAAGGAATTATTATTTAAAAAAGGTATTCTAAGGAGATGATGTTTTAATTAATTATATTTAAAGAATTAAGATTTTCAGTAAATGTATATATATATATATATATATATATATATATATATATATATATATATATGATTAATCTTGTTCATTGATTTTCAGTTCACTTTTCTCTTTTCACTTAGCATGACTTACTTTTTAATTATATTTACATATTTTAAAAGAAATGCTTGCCTTACTTTCTAATTTGCCCGGTTAATAGCGATTATGCCATTTAATAATCTCTTTTTCCATCTGGACAATCGACCAAAATCTACGCCTATTAGACAAATCAGTATTTGCCTAACTTTAAAGAAGTAAATATTCTTATGGACGACATCTTGAACCTAAGCGTCACCTTAAAAGAGAAGATGCAATATTAGTAGAGGAACCATGTTATTTTCATCGCATTTATTTGCAAAGAACGCCATTTAATTGGGTAAATGATTTAGTGAAATCAGCACAATATATATAACTACAACCAAGATAAAATTTCAATCCTTCAAAGATTAGAAATGGGTATAATACTTGGAAATAAATATATAATTCGTATGTAACTTCATGATTTAACAGAAATGCATGAATGTAGATTGTTTAAAAAAATAAACTGTCAAAATGTTTTGCTAAAATTTAAATGAATACTTTCTAGAAGATGCTCGTAATTTGTTCGCTTTGACAACATTTTCATTGTCTCCATGACTGGTGTTTTGTTTTTTGATCTTTTTTTTATTGGCGTTTTCACATTGGATATCTGCTAATAGTTGCTGCAGATTAAATAACAGAAAGTCACTTAAAATCTACAGCACCTCCCTTAAATAAAGTATCTTTGGTCTGTGTAATCGTAATCATTCCTCAAATATCTAATTCCTTCACTCTCACATTTATTTATATTTTTGGCACGGCATCTAGTGTTTGGATAATTAAGGACACCTTCCATATTTCGGTGCTACAATTCCCGTATATTTCTCTTTGTTGGTTTCTTTTACTTTTAGCCTGAGGTCTGTTGAAATCTCCTCCATTTCTGGGTGACTTTCTTTTCTTTTTCTATAACTGCCACTTTCAATCTTTTTGCTTGGATATGATAATCTGAATTTTAAAATCTGAGATCATTTTATATACTTTCTCGAACAACCTCTCGTTTGCGCTCATATCATCTAGTCAAACCGAAATTGTTCGCGAAGCACAATTATTCTGTACTGATTGCTTTGGTGAATTCATGTCTCCTTAAACTTATAAGACCTTCCGTGTTAGTAGACACAACTCGAAAGATATTGCAGTATGGACAATACATTCCACATTCCCTTTATTTCAAACAATTTTATGAACTATCATTGGTGTTCATATTAATACGCTTAGAAAAGTTTGAAGAATTATAATTAACATTATGAGTTTTGCCATTGACAGAAAAATTAATTTAAAATGTCATCAATATTATTATATTATTCTCACCAGAGAATATTATTGTAAATCTGTAAGAATCATATGAGAGCAATTCTCAAAGCTCCAGTTGTCACAGCAATATTATTTCGCATTTCGACTAATTCAGATTTTTATCTTGTTATTTCGCTAGGATTCTTAGAACCATTCCTATTAAACGAACGAACGAACAAAGGAAATATGTTAAATATGAAGATAACGATTGTTGCAATAATTTTCTCAGTTATTTAGCAGAATAATATTTATCCAGTTTCTAAATCTTAGTTTTTTTTCTCCTACCATCTGATACAATATCGGCATTCACTCATTCACAGATTTTCATGTCTTAATAACTGCTCAGCATTGTGTTCCGTTTATTATTATCATTTTAAAGTATCAATGTCCGTGTTGTTAAAACAAGTGATTTTATTATTAATATCAGTGGTGATGATGTTGTTAAATCCCAAGTTTAATTATATTGTATTAATTTAGACAATCAATTATACCAAGAGTTATCATGAAAATTGTCTATCTTGCCCATGATAAACCCATGACTGCAACATTTGCACAGCATGTAGTCACCCTACGATTCTAATGGGTTACGGGACTCGCGATAGTGACCCTGATGTGTATACATATATATATATATATATATATATATATATATATGGGAGGTTCGTGCATGTGTGTGTATTTATTAACACATACACATATATGTTTATGTAAGTGTATATACACTATTTTCGATTTTTATGAGGTGAATTATCTTTTCACAAATTTGTTTTAATGCACCGTGTTAATGTTAATGCTTTTAGAAAACAGTTATACCTAGATATACGCGTAGATTCTATTCTAAGATTTTCTCCCATCGCATATTTCGCTTGCTATATTCTCTTCCGGCTTCTTGCATTCCAGTCAACTTTGATTTTCAAAACTGTAAATATAATGTAAATCGTTATCTTCTGTCGGAATTTCTATTCTTTTATTATTCTCTCTCTTTAATAATATTTTCTTTTTGTCATATTCTCTCACCTTCCATATTCCTCTTGCGTCTTAGTCAATTTATTACCTTGCTTAGGATGAAATAATTAAAAATATTTAAGTATACCATGTGAATCTCTTTTTATAATACTTGTTTCTATTGTAAATATTTACAATAACTTATTTTGAGGGATTAGGATTTTATTTTTTGACTCGAGTACAATTTATCATTCTTTTAATATATATATATATATATATATATATATATATATATATATATATATATATAATATATATATTAATACATACTTATTTTAATTTTATTTATGTTTTTACACACACACACACACACACACACACACACACACACACACACACACACACACACACACACATATATATATATATATTACAGCAATAAAACAACAATTACCTCAATATAGAGAGAGTCTATATCTGTGAGCGGCTATCATCAGTCCCTGAGAATAGCCGCGTATAAATAATAGACTATCTTTATGTTGAGCTATTTTTTATTTTTGCTGTAAAAAATACATATGCTCTGTTAAAATAAAAACATCGAGCTCTCTGTGGATCAGTTTTAATAAATTATATGACTAGGATCCTTTGGATTATATACCAACGGATCGATTATATATATATATATATATATATATATATATATATATATATATATATATACCATGTGCCATATATAACTACAAAAGACAAATTAGTTATTATGAAGTTGATAATATTCTGCATCTAATCTCGCTCTTTAAACGTGACAACAGTTTTTATTTCAAATATATTCTTATTGGCCAATTCAGTTCTTGCTAATTATCGTTAAAATTTTTCTCAAATTTCTCTTTTTTATCAATTTTCTTTTTCTTATCTGACCAATGTATGTCTTGTTGTATAATCACTATGCGATTTTTAAAAAAAAATAAACGTTGTTTTCATATCTTTCGATAACTGTATAAATAGAAGGAAGAAAGCCAAACTTCCACGTCTAAGTAAAACTTTACACAAAGAAACAAGTCAGTTGGCTGAAGATGTAAATGGAAATTGATTTCTTAACATTCATGAGAATGCGCAAAGAAAAAACAAACAAAAGAAAATGATGCAATCCATCGTCTTTATCGCGTTTCCTTGTTGACAATTTATCTTTGTCCATGTAAGCCACGTCTTCTGTCAAACGATTGATGTCACTAATTTTTACAGATTACTTCCCGATAATTTAGACAGTATCTTTTATGGGAAATATCGTATCAAAGCGTAACAATTTATCGCAGACAACTATTCATCTACTCACAAAATACACACATATGCACATACACGCACACACACATATATATACACACACACGCGCACACGCACATACACGATCACACACGCATATATTTTTTATACTCACACACACAGAGACACATATACTTTTACTTTTAATGCGTGTATACACACACACATATATATATATATTCATGAATTATTCACACAAAAAACAAATGCAAAGGTTAATGATTTAATTGGCGAGAAATCCATCATCAAAAACAATTCAAATAATATACAAAAACCTCCGAATCTGTTATGAATGAAAAGATCCTTGTTTCTATAAATTTCTGCCGTATTAGTTTTTTCTTTTTACTACAAAGAGGTCTGTTTTTACGGATATGGAATAGATGTTGTTATTTGTTTTTTTCGTCTGATTAACAAGATTAAACATTAAGACATCGGATTCAGGTATGGAATATATGTTGTATATCTTGTTTTTTCTTAGTAATTTTATGTGTGTGTACAATTTTAAAAAACAATACCTTGTTAGTTGCCGTACCTTGACAGTTGTCTTAACAAAAAGGACAAGATACTAATAATTATATATTGTATAAAATGTTAACTAAATTTAATTAGTATTTTATGTGTAAAATTATTTTCATTTTAGTATATTGGGGAGTAAAGAAAAAGAACCCCTTTACTTGGGAGTTTAAAATAAAGAGACATATAGGTCTAAATTTTAGATTTTCCAGTTATGCACATTCTTTACATTCGGACTAATATCCTCATCTATGTTGTTATTATCACAAAATTTCGGCCGTTGTGATCGCCTTCTCTTCCCGGTTCTGTAGTGAATCTATTATTAGTAGATTGCGTTGTTCTTATATTGAGGCATATCTCGTTTTTTGTTCTTACGGAAAAAAACCCTGGCTAACACGGGGGGATATGACCAAGAACTGTGTGCATCTTGTCTATTGCAGTTGTGGCAAAGAATAAAAAAGGTAAAAACCATTAAGAACAACATATCGTAATTAGGGAATATGACAATGAAAGCAGGAATCAGGAATCATTTATACAGGAAAAACATAGTCATCATAAGTTAAAATGTTAGACAGAGAAGAACACTCAAGAATGATAAGGGAATCAACACAGGTATATATAAATATATATATATATATATATATATATATATATATATATATATATATATATATATATATATATATCTGTGTGTATGTAATGAATATTGAATCCTTAAAATCCATTTGGCTATAATTTATGTCGTGGACTATAACATCCATCTCTTCAGACCAGCGTCTCGTTAATAAATATAGTTAATTTATCCAGATGCAAGAAGGAAAATAGAAAAAAGAGAAAAAAAAGAAAAGAAATGAGCTTTAATATTAAAAAGGGGAGAAAGATAAATAAAAAAAATCAATATAATGTTTAAAAAAATTGGGGAGAAAAAAAGAAAGGAAAGAGAAGGTTCAAATTTTTTAAGGATTCTTATTCATTAATTCCATCTTATAGTCTTTGGCTTAATATTGTCCTTGAAATTATCCCTACTAATTATCAATTGATATTATATATATATATATATATATATATATATATATATATATATATATATATATATATATGTGTGTGTGTGTGTGTGTGTGTGTATATATATATATATATATATATATATATATTATATATACTTAATGGGAGCCTAAAAAGAGATCAACAGCAAGTTCAAAAGCAGCAGAAAGAAAAAAATCTGTGGTGAGTGAAGTTTTCCAATTCCGGGCCTTGTTGATTTAAAGCTCCCTAGTTCAAAGCTTAGCACTTTTCCACGGGCCTTGTTGATTTGAAGCATCGCCTCGAACATTTGATGTCATAGTAACTGCGTGTTCAATCCCTGAACCGGTTCGACAAAGAAGAAAATTTGATAACAACAAAGATATAACGAATAGTAGAATGTCTTTCCAAATGTATGTATTCTAAGAAATTTTAACTTTAGTTTATGTATTAGAATATTTGGGACATTGGTATGTATAATCTCGTATTAATTGCTATAATTCATAGCCATTGCATTCTCCAGTTCTTCATATACTTTATAATAAAAACCCATAGAAATGTCTAGTGAAAATAGTTTAATGCTGGATTTAACTAATATCCCCATGTAGTACAAAATCCCAAGGATATATATGGAATGACAAGTCGACACAAATTTCAGTCTTTAATTACAAACGTGTTCATTCTAATGGATTTAGCATGTTTTACTAGACATTGGCTGACATTACAATGGAGTAGTGTTTTGTTTGTTTTACAGTTTTTGAAGCTAAGGTTTTTTTTTTTAAATGGAAATATTACGTAATACTAGACACAGCATAATGCTAACTTCATATTGGCCAGAATGAGTGATTTTCAGAGTAAGAGTATAAAATATTTTATAAAAGTGAATAAAAGAAATCTTAAAAAACTTTTTAATTTAAAAAGTAAAGAAAATAATTTCATGTTTTTGTTCAGAAAGACAAAGCATTTTAAATATTTTTAAAATACCTTCATCAACATTCTGTGAACGATGAACGAAGAAAGCAGGAAAATTTTTGTCGATTTTTCTTTCATTTGAAAATGAAAGATACTCATTGAAATTTCCATCGCTACATTCATTTTATTTCCTAAGTCCAAGTTCCTGTACAATTTGTTGGGGATTTGCACACGACGTAGTCGAAAGGTTCACATTCCAGAACTTAAGTAACGGGCTTAAAAACAACCGAAACACGACCCGTAGTTCTGTAATGACCCCACCCCAATCATTTGCCAAGCAGGGATTTACGGAGGATAGACGATAGCGCACGCGCTAGAAAAGCCTAAAATTGCTTTGATCTTCAGTCACTGAAAAGTTTTCAACTCGTAATTATGTTGTTTCTATCCTTTACTTCCTTTGCAGGGAAACGCCATTAGTATATTGACCCAGTTAATTATAGCAGATCATAAAAAATATAAATAAAAAGTATGGTAAAACTTTTCTGGTAAAGATGGTAGTTCCTTAAACATTCCCATCAAACTTGATATTCATTTTTATTAGTTTAATATCATATTCGTTCGTTGAATATTATAAATAATAATATTTATGAAATATTTATGAAATATTTTTTCAGTACGTAATTTTGCATTCTCGAAGACGGAATAAAATTCTGTTTACATGTAATAAACTTTAAATAATTAGCCAAGAATATAAACATCATTGTTAAACAAAGACAAACGACCATTAGGAAAATTATTTCTAGTTTAAAATTTCTTAGATTCTAGACAAGAAAAATTTTCATCGCTTTGAATTGATTTCTTCCCTAATTTAAAAATATTCCAAAGCTCTGATTTTAAATTAGTCACTCCCAAAGTGTACATCTCCCACTTGCGGTGTTATAAAGATAAAACGGGGCGGTAAGAAAAATTGGACTGTAGAGTGGTCGTGTAGTGTTACCAGAACAAAGATATTTTTGACACAATCTGAACACTGAACACTTGTAACCTCTCCGCTTTATAAAGATTGTAATTACTATAGAATTATAAATGAAGCGAGGGTTTTATTTTGTGGTTCAAAATTCGAACGTTTACTATTTTGGTTACGTATTTTAACCATGACAAACACCACACACTAGTAATATTAGGCAACAGCTACAGCAGGGACTGTATCTGTAAGGGGCGAGATGCTAGGTTGGTTTAGTCACGGACTTAGTATTATATTAATGTTGTTTTAAATTTGCAGTTGACCTAATACCAAAAACGAAATGTGTGTTGGTTGTATGCGGGAGGGCGTTAAGGATATAGCCTGGGAAAAGACGAGAGGCAGCAGCTGAAAAGTTTTTTTGAACCCACTGGATTAAATAGAAGGCTTAAGATACTAAGCCAGCTGGGTTAAGAGGATGTGTGGTAAAATATCCCAATCTAAAGATTTAAATTCCTTACTGTAGACTTGATTTGTCATTCTTTAGACTAAGACAAATTTTCTAGACCAAAACAGGAGTTTTTTTTATAATTCTACACTTTTCATTTGTTATATGAGAACGTGTATTTTCATTGAGTATTATTATTATTATTATTATACGTAATTAAGGTGAGGAAACTTTGGAAATAAACTTTCTATGTAATCAAGCCGAAAACATATTGTTTACATATTGCTGTTTTGCTCCAATATGAATACTGCCGTCGATATAGTCTAACAACTATCATTCTTGATTGAAATATGTAATATGATTTTTTCTGCCTTATTATTAGAGTTAACAAAAACATGCAACGTTTTATTAAAGACTGGAATAATGCAAATAATGATCATCTATAATTCCAAAAATTCAGACACAGACAAAAAAATTACATATGTCAAAAAACCAAGTCAATCAAATATTATACATAATGCCAAGCAGAAAATCAAAAGAAGTAATAATAATACTGTTGATGATGATGTTGAAATGACCATTCATCTGGGTCACAATTTAATACTAACTAAAAAACGGAAAAGAGTAAAATGTAATTTTACAGGGGTTATGCGAATATAATTACTATATCATATAGTGTCCTTCAGAATACAGTATCACCAATGATGTCAAAATAAAAAGGAGGAGAAAAATCCAGAATATCCGGAAAAAATATAGACGTTAGTAAACTAGTAAATGTCAAACGACAGAAAAAAGATTATTGGTAATTTCCGAGTTTGTTGAACTAGAAAAAAATATTGAATTGAATGTAGATCTATAGATTAATAGAATAAAAACTACTCTTAATGTAAACACAAAAGTCGATTTGATGAATAATAATAAAAAAGTGTTTGACATTTACTAGTTTATTAACGTCTATATTTTTCGGGTGTTCTGAAACTCCAATAAAATACATTTAAATATGAACAAGTAGAAATTTAAGAGCAGGGAAATCAATTAAGATCCGAAGAGAGCGATAAAGATAATGTGGAAGTTGAAAAAGTGTAAATAAATATGAGAATTAATGAAACCTTATACCACACAAAGATAGAAGAAAAGAAACAAATTGGACAAAATCAAATATGGTAAAAAAACAAAAAACGATCATTAAATAACAAACAATGTAATAATAATAAATGCAATTATTCTTAATTTAACATCTCTAAATTAAGTACTATACTTTGCAGCACCAGCAAAAACATCAATACAATGAAAAAAAATCAGCAGTTCGATAAAAATGAAGAACCACTATGGCGTAGATAAAAAGATTGAAATACTACAAAACAACTCTCAGTTTTAGATGAAATTAAAGTAAAAAGTAGAATATTAATAAACCTAAAACAAAATTATAACATATAAAGGAGAAATGACTATAGAAGAACAAGTAATATTTACAAATGACATTTTAAAATATAACACAAACAGTTCTACAGAGAAATGTGGAAAATAATGGCGCCTATAGAAACAAAGATCATATTGTAAAAAAAATTTAAGAGAATTTTGAAATAAGATAATGGGTAAAATGAGCAGAATTGCAAAATAATACAGAATGGATTTAAAACGCCGAGCAGATTTACAAAGAAACAGAGGAATAAGAATAGAAAAAAACTTTCACAAAATAAAAAAAAAATGACTCCACTGGAACATATCAAATACCTAATTTCTGGCTAAATATATCGGGTCGGCCAAAAAGTTCGTTCGTTTTAGTAAATAAATTTTTACTTAATAAGGGAACGAAATTTCTGAGCAATCGAATATTTAAATCAGTTCATGAACTATTATTTCATCTGAGTCCCAATGGCATCAACATTCTAGAAAAAAAGAAACAGGCATTACATATTCAATCAGCAAGCATATGACAAAGTGCTAAACCCTCAAATTACTGACCGATTGCTTGCTTATCCACGGGTTACAATGTACAGACATCAATTTTAACTGAAAGAATATATCATTTTCTTGACAGAAATAAGATTCTCTCTGAAGAGGCAAAAGGATGCAAGGAAGGTTCTCATGATTGTAAAGATTAGTGAATGGTCAACAAAATGTTACTGGAAAACTGTCATTCCAAAAATAGAAAGCGGGACACTAAATACTTACAATTTAGGAAAACATTTTATAATTTTCCACATGTTTGGATTAAAAGAGAGTAAAGTTAATGAAAAAAATATTCGTTTCTTATTAATTCTCTTAAATCTATTATGAAAAACTGGGAAACCACTTTAAAGGTGAAATTAAATGTGGCAACTTAGAGATCAACAAAGGAATATTTGAAGGAGATTTTGCTTTACCTCTGTTTTGTTCTGTATTGCATTAATTTTCTTTAGATGAAATAAGAACTTATTGTTAACTAATATCTGAGAGATTCATTGATCACATAAAAGAATTCAAACTTTTTTGAAAGCTGATAATGAATTCGTACTTTTCTTAACAACAACAAAGCAGTAAATAAATAGCGGTTGAAATTGGTCGAGAAAAATGTCCTAAATTAATCAAGAGGTCAATTAGTACGAACAATGGATATAAAAATTAACAAATAAACTGTGATTTGAGAAGGAGATCAAGAAGTATGTAGTAACCTCAGTATAAATGAAAGGCAATATATTTAACTTACACAAAAAAGTAGAAAGATTTATAAATGTTTTAGGCAAGGTTGATAAATAAAACTAAATGAAATGAAAAAATAAATTTGATGCTATTAACACCTTAGCAATATCTGCTGTTTTGATGTGATAAACTAGAATCAAGAAGAAAAAAATGAATAAAACTTCCAGACCATGTATAACCTGCACTGATCCAGAGAAAAAGCAGTTCGACTGTACCTGTGTATGACAGATGGTGGAAGAGTATTAACCCAACTAGAACTTACTTAGAAGACTAAAACCATATGTCTTGAACGATATCGTGAATTAACTAATGACTTGATGCTAAAGCGTGTCTACAAGGATGAATCTGGCAAAAAGTTACATTCAGTTACCAAAATAAGCAAAATAATTTAAAGGATTAAACAAGATGAAACATAATCTAAAAACAAAAAATACGAGTATAAAACATCAAACAAAACGCAAAAACACAAAAACCTAACTAAGCTGAAAACGAAGAATTATCCTTGCCTTGCCGATAAACATTGCGAGCAGAAAAAAACTGACAAAAAACTGATTGATCAGTTTTTTGCGGAATTCTAAGTTGAAACCAGACACGAAGATCTAAACCTATCAGACATATTTTAATCAACGGTACATATATACCAACAACAATTTAGAAGCAAATACATCAGATATAGCATTCAGTCAGTTATGTCCCATGCATGATACACGCTTAGGCGATCATATATCTTTCGATACATTTACCCATAGCTATTTACCCATAGATAGGCGGAGATGAAGAGGATTCGCACCTTTCCTAATGGTATTGGCACGTAAGTGAATGTAATGGATTTGACTGAAATTGGAACTCGGCTCTCCAATTCCTCAATGTAAACAATAAAGGAATTAAAAAAAAAACATAACTACGATGGTCATTCCGTCTCATAATTCAGAAAAAAATATTTGTCAAAGTCTCAAAATATCAGGACCTAAAAATAAAAATTGGGAAATGTATAATTTAAGCACAATTACTATCCCAGTAATAATAGGAACACAAGGAATGTTTTAAAAGAATATTGATAAATGCATTAAGAATATCCCAAGAAATCCATCGCTGTGAGATAAAGAAAATGATTGCGTGCAAGTGTAACGCGCAAATATTGTGAGAAACTCTTTCGATATATATGTTAAATATATTTGTAAGAAATATCATTTTTACCTCAGATCTCGGGTTAAAATCATGGTAAAGAATTGTATCAAACAGCGAATGACGATGTCGAGGAATCTTTTGCTTCGCAGGAAGAGAGAGAGAGAGAGAGAGAGAGAGAGAGAGAGAGAGAGAGAGAGAGAGGCACGGTGGAGTAATGGATAGCGGCTTGGATTGAGGAATCGCAGAGCCGAGTTCGAATTCCAGTCGAATCCATTACATTCACTTACGTGCTAATACACTTGGGAAAGGTATGAATCCTCTTCCTCTCCCTCCAGCTATGGGTAAAATAGCAGGTCAGACTGGGTTCTATAGCCTTAGATGGCAACTGGTCTAGGAGAAGGACAACTCTGAATTCAAAACCTGTGGAGGGTCGTTTGGGAACCTTGTGGCATTTGGTGCGCCAGGTCTCTGTATTCGTCCCTTCAAAAAGTGTGGATGGTCCTGCACGAGGCCTTCACCACTGTAATCAAATCTCATGTGCCGGTGTCGGGCTGTCGGTTTCCTGGAAACTGATCTGCTTGACCCTCATACGTCGAATCTCGAGGGGAGAGTATATATATATATATATATATATATATATATATATATATATATATATATATATATATATATATATATATATATATATATATATATATATTGGGGCATGTTTCATTGAATAATTTAGACAAGTTTTGTCTACTTATTTTCAATTCGATCCTTTCATATTTACGGGCAAGGTAATATTTGAATAAATACCAATCGTGTTGATAGATATTTCTTTCATATTCAGAGTACTTTCGACATAGCATAATGTCATCTTCAGGGTGTTGTTTATTGCACGACAAATATTGTAGTGTTCAATATTTTCGGATAAAAATTTGTTTTACTCATTTGAAAATGAAATTTCTTAGTTGTGTAGTAAAAAAAACATACTTAGTTACCTCTCTGACGCGGTGTGAAGCGATCACGCACTGACTCAGCGTTTTCACTTCATAAGTAAGAAATTTAACTTTCGGATGGACACAACAAATTTGTCTTCGAAAGTAATGAACACTACAATATTTGTCTTGCAATAAACAACACCTTGATGATGACATTTTGCTATATCGAAAGTACTCGGAATATGGAATAAATAATACGTCGATTTTCTCTCGTCCTTCAATAACCCCACCAAAAAGCTTGTCCGTGAATATAAGTAGACAAAAATTGTCTAAATTATTCAATAAAACATGTCTCAATGAAAACGTGCTGCTAAATGATACACTTATATATATATATATATATATATATATATATATATATAAATGAATATTTGTTTTTACATTAAAATAGTTTGTTTTCAGAATAACGAATTGTTAACAGATGTTACTTCATTGTGATAATAATCGTCTCATTGTGTCTTATAAAAGAACTGAATGTATCAATCATTTTTGCTTCAAAATATAAACACACAGCGACAGGTGCATCGAAGTAGAAGTAAACTTAAATGTGTATAAGAACTTTTCTAATAAGAGACATTGATACATCCGTATGGATTGATATAGATGTATATGTATCATTATTTAGTAAAAATCATCATTTAACAAACAAACAGTGAAGTATTTTTGGTATTTATTCAAATATTATCTGCCAGTGAATTTGTTTATCTTGACTTTTAGAAAAAAATTGTACAACTTGATTTCCTTAAAAAATGTATAGTACATCTTGATTCAAAAAGAAAATCACCATAAACACACTTAGAAAAAGTAAATGAAGCTTATTCTTTTTTTTTTTTTTTTTTGGGGGGGGATGGCAACAAGTGAGGCTTTATTATTATGCTACATAGAAGAAGACAGGAAAAGTGAGGAAATATATTTTGTTTTATATTTTTCCTTTCTTTGTCTTATTTTATTGAAACGCATAGTAGCCATTCTCAACTGTTAGGGCGGGGATGATATGTCAAATTTGACCCCCAACCACCACCACAGCTCGTTGGTCTTTGAAAATGGAGAAGCTTCTTGTTAAAGTCATCCACAACATTTTACTAAATGACCATTTGATTCGAGTATAGCAAGAATTGAACACGAGGTCCCATGGGTAAGTAGAAATAAGCGTTTTTCCCATAACGATGGATAATCGCATAGTGTTTTAGTAAGGAGCAATGGGACTTATACTAAGTTTAAAAAAAAAAAAAAAGGAAAAAAATTTTCAGTAAGTATTCCAGTCAAAATGTCGGCGACGAAACCAATTATCCCACTCCAAGTTATGAGTGAAGCGGCTCGTAAACAAGCCAATAGGACGAAAAATAAGACCTAACAAAGGGCGGAGAAACTCCCTGAGTCAAGGGCCATAACTATATCTGCATAAACCAGCGTAGAGAAGGCAACGGTAAACCACCCCACTACCAATCCCAAGACAAATCATGGCTAAAACCTCAGATTATGTGAAACCTAACGGCATGAAGGCTGCTAAATCTAAGGAATTAGCTCCTCGCCCGGTAAGGACCGACATGCACAACAGGTGTCACCTGACCGTCATTCAGCAACTGCTAGCATAAACGGCGTAAAAGAGATAAAGGCCTTCGGAACATATCCTTCGCCCAAAAAGGAACGATATGAACGACAGGTGTAACCGGACCGTTATCCTGCGACTGCTCGCATCAAACACAAAATAATTCTCGAGACATGGAATGTCGGGTCATTGAACAACTGCGGCCAGTTTGATAATGTTAAACAAGAGATGAACAGACTTTACATCAACATTCAAAGTGTATGTGAAGCCAGATGGCCAAACAACGATTATTTTGTCGGCGACAAACACAGGATAACTTATGCAGGCGGCGAGAAGAACGACAAAGGAGTAGGACTAATACTAGATGGTGCATTTCAGAAATGCGTTTTAAGATACCACTAACTTTTTGAAAGAATTCTGGCAGTGAAGCTGAAAGGGAAAGCCGTCCAACGTGGCTATTATAGTCGTGTACGCACAGACAGCACAAAGCAAGGAGGAGGACATCGAATCTTTCTACTCCATGTTGAACAGTGCCAAAGCTCTATGCAAATCATAAGAAGTCATTATTATCATGGGAGACCTAAACGCCAAAGTAGGCAGGGAAATGTCAGGGGATATAGCAGAAAGATTCGGATTATGAAGTCACAATGGATTCAATGGTGCACAGCCAATGATCAAGTAATAGCCAACCCATGATTCCAAAATCATCCGAGACGGCTATTGAAGAGTCCACGAGGAGAAGCTAAAAAACAAATTGATTATATAACCATCAACAAAAGATTCAGGAATGCAATGATTCACTGCAAAACCTGCCCAAGTGCCGACTGCGGAAGCGATCATCGCTCTCTTATATGCAAACTAAGAATGAAACTGCGGAAATTGAAGAAGCCTAATGCAGCACCAAAATTACAATACAACAAACTCCTGAGCGACCCGAAGCTAAAAGAAAAATATATGGACAAAGTGAAGATAAGATACGCGGCACACAATAGAAAATCAAAATGGGACGCACTAAGAAACGCTTTAGTGACATCAGCAAACGATATAATCCTAAAGGAGACAGGACGAAGAAGAAAAAACGAATGGATGACTAATGAGATTCTCGACATGATGGAAAGAACAGAGAAAACCCTGCCAAGATACGGAACGGATTACAGAAAATTAGACAATGAAATAAGGACCAAATGCAGGTAAGCTAAAGAAGAATGGCTAAACGAAAAATGTGCAGAGATAGAAAGATTGAGTACTACCAATAAAAGAGACATTCACAAGCAAATGACAAGTCTGAATCTGGAAACTTGCAATTTATAATTAATTGTAAAGTTCGCAGAGCCGTTCGTAAAATCGCTGCAAACTCTTGCATAATAACTAAATGGAACGAAGGTTCTGGCAGATGTGTTTACTTGCGTAAACACAGTTGGAAAACATCGAGATATTACCTTGTACACGCACATGCGTGCGCGCGCGTACACACACAGACACACACACGCGCATATATATATATATATATATATATATATATATATATATATCCATGATGTATGCACTCTTTTGTTAAGTGCATATTTTTACTTATATGCTAAATGCTGCTAAACGGTTTCATTGAAATAGAAGTACAAATATAAAATAAAAGATAATGGCAGAATTTGCAAAACTTCATCGATAATATTTCTACAGATAAAACATAATATATACAATGACACCAAACGATCACTATCTGCGTATATCTCTCTATATATAATTCTGGTTCTAATATAAATTTTAAAAGTATTCGACAGGATTTTTTTGTTTTAGTTTTATTACTTAGTTTCAGTTTAGCTCATGTCAAAAACCAAGAGAAAAATTTGTAAAGTTGCGTTCGGTTTTCTTACCCATTATCGTCTTAAAAATGGGCGTCTGTCTGGATATAAGTAGAAAACAATAAGTTGTCACAGAGGTTTTGGTTTTGGAAGCATAATTAGCTGAAAATATTCGCCACAAACGAGTGAATAACTATGGAGACTTGTATTTAATGCAAGCAGAATAAGGAGATTGGCCAGTATAGCTAATGGCATACCTGGAGAGGAGTAATTAGTCTTAATAATGAGTTTTTCAATGAAAATCAATGGCTACTGCAAATGAATGTAAAACCAAACAGGCGAATGCCATAATCAGCACTATTACCAATTTCTCTGTGGACGAGCCCTGAGGGCATTATCTCCCTTACTCAAAGATTTTTGTAAAGTACATTTCCAGAATGTTTTTCGATCTATATCAAGAAACAAAGGTCTGATACCCAAGAGCTTCAAGGACTCGACACCACGTTTAAAACTTGGTAAATAGAATGGTCACATGTGATGAGGTATAGATTCACTAGAATGAATAAATAACTCGGTCGTGTGGCACTTCGCAGACCCACCAAAAATATACTAATTTCAGTCAACATGTTCCACAGGGAAAATGGTGACCACTGTGTTTTAGGACAATAAGGGAGTCATAGTGTTAGATATAATATCCGAATTCAAGCATAAATTCTAAATGTTTTGTGAATACATTATCAATATAACGAACAAGACTTCTTTGAACTTGGTGACATTTGCAGTTGAGTAATGTAATGTGTTTTTATAACTAAAAAATACAATACCTCACAGCAGAAAAAATCTTAAGAAGTGGCTCGAAAAGCTTATCTCTTCCATTCTACTGTTGTCAACGGTCACTGTTAGCATTCATAGCTATTCTCCAATGATGAAGTGAATCATGTAATTATTCCTAAGAAAGTAACCAAGAAGATTGTACGAGTTATGTATAGTATCGTTCATTTAAAGTTGGAATACATCGATTGATAAGGAAGGAGATTCTACTGAGAACTAAATTTGGAATCAAATGATTTTATATTGATTTTAGCATGCTTTCTTTATGACTATTGAATCTTTTCTACTTAAATTTATATGTATGTGTTCGTGCGCGCATGTGTGTGCTCGCCTATGTGTATGCGTTGATGAATGTGTGATTTTTCTATATATGCATAGCATATGAAAGAGTTTTTTTTAAGTTTAGCCTTTATAAGAGATGAACAAAAATGAGTGATAATAAAAATAAAGCATTTATAATACACTGTATTAAAAGTTATACGATATAAAGTCCGTTCTTCCCGCAGATCATTTTTAATTTACAATTCGATAGTTTTCACCTTTTCATTTGAAGGAATCACATAACGTCTTCATTTTGGTATATTTGAGTTGCCAGCCTCAATATTCATTCGTTATTTGGGATCATTATTAAATTCCAGCGATTGACCGCAAGTATGTGAAACCACCGAAAGCGAAACCACCGATAAATGACGTGCCAAAAGTTATGATATATCAGTATATAAAGGTTATGGTAGGTGGCGCCACCATATTATGAAGTCATGGATATCACTCGTGTCTTGACATCTGGTGAGTCAGTGCGAATATCAGCTTCGATGCGCATAGAACGGCGACATGATTTCTCATATATAGCTCGTCAGTTCAGTCTTCTTCAGCTTCTATGAGAAATGGGAGGGGACAGAACATCCGCCAGGATTCTCCTGTTAACACTAAAACAGTGTACACAGAACTAAACCTAATCTCGTGATGTTGCCAAAGCACCCTAATGGACGTGTGGCGGTGTAAGATGAGTCAGTTCCAATTGCTTCAAGTTGATTGTAAGATCTGCAAAATGTGCTCATGAGGCAAAGATCCCAGTTGTTAACAAAGATCATTGCAGGCTGGTGTTTGTTCCATAATGGTGTAAGTTGTTTTTAATGAAAAAGAGGTCTACTCACACACAACATCTTACACCTACAACCGTGAATAGCTATCGAAAGGGCACCGCTCAACATCTCTACAGGGTTATACTGACCAATGTTGAAATTGATGCCTTTTTGTGTTAGAGGTACGATACTAGGCACATATGACTTTTGGTACATCAGTGTAAATATCCCTAAACAGTAAGGTGTACGTACGTATGTATGTATGTATGTATGTATGTATGTATATATATATATATATATATATATATATATATATATATATATATATATATATATATATGTGTGTGTGTGTGTGTGTGTGTGTGTGTGTGTGCATTCCCTGGTTTCATTTTAAACATCTGAAAATAAAGGATTTCTAATTTGAGAAAGTGGAACAAATCGATAATTTCTTCCAATATCATGTTAAAATAAGATCACTATAACATGACATCGATGCTTGCTAATTCCTTCAAATACGTGAAAGAAAATCTCTATAAAGATTATATCTGTATTCATTGTGAACGATTAAAAATGTGGAAATGTACTAAAATAAGTGACTTGTGATATCCGGTTTAATAAATGACGAATATTAGTTTTTCGCCGAAGGTTGATTCTGGGAAATGAAAAGCCATTTATTTGAAGATACTGGTTTCAGTGAATATTGTTTTAACCCTTGAATATCCGCATCGCATCTACCGACAGTAAGTTTTCTCGTTGTTAAAATATAGACATATGGCTGAGTTGGTAACAATTACGTCGTAGATGATCTCTTAATGTTTTGATATTACGTCTGTGCCATCAACTGTTATAGAAAATTAAATTTTCCCCTTTTCAGGAGGAAGATATTAATTTGGTGCGGACAAATTACGTTTGCGCTTATGAACTTTGGGAAATTGTCTAAAATTGCTGAATCCGTTTAATGCTAAAACGTGTTAGCAATGAATAGAGCCGTTGATGACATCACTCCTTTTTAATATAAACTTCATCAAAAGGTTATAATTGTCAATGGCTGACTTACAAATTTCATGGTAGATTGCATATTATTTCTTAATACACGTGTGGTAAACAATAAACAAACATAATGTTTAATTTTTCATCTGCTGTTTTATTTTTTCGGTATAGTAACGAGGGAAGAAAGATGACAACATTAACAGCAGTAATCGTCATCGCAAAGTGTTATCTAATGGAGCCAATAGAGAGCACTTAATTTCAGGGTATATTAATATCATGATTTTTAAATGTGTTTATTTGTATATCAAAACAGTTAAATGTCTTCATAGTTGTCATGATAATACAAGCATGAAGAATGAACAAATATCATCTATGTAGGCATACTTTAAATTCTCTTCTAATGGCTTTCAAGGATAGCTTACTTATCTTCGCTCTAGAACAAACGTGAAATAGATATTTGAATAAAATTTAGAGGGAAATCACAACAATGAAACACTAAGAAAGGATCGAAATTATTTACAATATCAAGAACCCAAATAGCTATATCTGACACTTATATCTGTGGAATTCTCAATAAACTTCGCCAATGAGATTTGCAAACTAAGATTCATTAGATGGCAGCTACTGTTAATTAGTTATGGATATTAATAATTTTGTTCACATCGACTGACACAAGTTCGAAAATATAGAGAATCAAATGAGATTTGGCTCGAATAAATTTCTTTGTCGTTGTTTTGTTTTATCACAATTTTTCAGCGGTACCCCCTCCTGCATTCGACGCGTGAAAATTGTGTTATGAAAAATCTAATCCTACTCCGTGGAAACTAGCGTTTTTCTCAATATAACATCATCCGTATCTGCTTTATGGTCGTTTTTCTCCTGACATCTACTTTGAAACTCTCATGGATAATGATCTACCAATCCAAAACTTATAAATTATTGCTTCTTCACTGATAACTCCCTGAAATTATTAATGTCCATACTAATTTACTTTACTGATCGTGTTATCTGTGCATAGTATGGAAACAGTTTTCTGCAACCATTTTTTTAAATTAATTTTGCGTATTGGTATTCATTTTTTTTATTTCATTTTTCCTTGCAGATTTATGTGATCAAACAACAACGCCATTTCTCGAGTAGCAGAAATATTGAGTTTTTTTTGCAGATAAAAGAATATTTTGAAAAGAAACAGAAAATAAAGTGTTTAAATTAAAAGAGTAACATAGAGAATAAGAGAGGAGTATGTGAAATTAAGGTGGAACGTAAGAAAAAGTGAAATATTCATTGAAGATTGATTTATTTATGATGTTGTTTGTAATTATGATAGTAATGAATTAGCAGAAATAGTTTCGTCACTAGCATGATTAGGAAAACAGATTCTCTACGTCCAATGATATCTATTTGATCTTGAGTAGTACGAAGCTAAGTTTATTAAATATGAATCATTTTAAAATAAGTGCAGAAAGTATATTCCAGTTGGATTACAATTTTAATATAAGAGACAACATGTTTCTTGAAGTAAAAAAAAATAAAGTTGAAGAAATAAAGGAAAGAGATGGGTGTTTAATAAGAGATAGGATCTTAGATAAAAGAAAATATAGAAACAAAGGTAGTGGAAATCAGTAAAATCGCTTATATTTTTCTGAAAGAAAGAAAGAAAAAAGAAAGGAACATAAAAGCAAAAAGAATGAGTGAAAGAATGAAAAGAAAGAAGAAGATAGAAGAGGCAAGAGAAAGAAAGAAGAAATGAAAGAAAAGAATAAAATGAATAAACTAAAAAGGCATGAGAAATGATAAAAACAATGAAAGAAATAAACGCAAAACGCCTTAATAAAGAGAAAATGAAAAGCTGATAGAATTTTCAAGAAAAAGAAATCTTGTCAACTGCCCAATGAATAATTCAACGAGAAATGACAATCTTGAATATTTTCTGAGCGGGGAAAATCATTTGTGCCAATTTTTTGATCGTGTATCATGTAGAGCCTCTTCACTATTTCTCATATGGAAATGCATAGATTTATATCGATGTATATGCGTGTATCTGTAACAATGTATAGCTGGCTTCATATTCAGAAACCTATTTTTCCATGAGTCATTTGTTATTCTTAGCTACAGATACTTGTACGGTGAGGAGAAAAGGATTCGATTTGAGGGCCAAAATATCAATAATTTATTATGTAGTTCATGTACAAGTCGAGCCAATTTACCACTATAATGAAAAAGCAACAGACCATATTTTTATGACAAATAAAACGCACGCACACAAAACACACAAACACACACATATATATGCATGTGTGTGTGTGTGTGTGTGTGTATCAGAGTGGATCCAGCGGTGACAGTTCGTTTCAAACTTAAACGCAATCTTCAGGACTGAAGATTGCGTTTAAAAATGAAACCAACTATCGCCGCTGGGTGTTATTTTCAATGTCCACTTTTATATTTACATACGCTCTATCCCTGACATTGAGCACTTTAACCCATATATATATATATATATATATATATATATATATATATATATATATATATATATATATACCTTAATACTATTTTTATATATATATATATATATATATATATATATATATATATATTCACATATAACATATAATGTACATAGATATATATTCACATATAATATATTCACACACACACACATATATATATATATATATATATATATATATATATATATATATATATTCACATATAACATTAATTAAAATATCAAAGAAAAAACATATATATATATATATATATATATATATATCATATAACATTAATTAAAATATCAAAAGAAAAAACAGTTTTAGTTGCAAATATTTTTATTCCAGAAGTTAAGATGAAATGAAATCAATTTTAATTGTAATCTAGAACAATCGTTGCTTTATTTCCACTATGTGTAGATTATGAAATGACTATATAGGTGATGAAATATAAAAAGCAACTGAGAGTAAGAGGAAAAAATACTTGTCTAAAATTAATAATGACAATGTATCGCTGACAATTTAAATACATTTCTTCTTGCCTATATTTATGGTACTTGCTTTCGTCTCCTAGCCAAATTTCGATGATCCGTTTGAATTTCCAAACCTCTCATTATGGCTACAAATAATCTACAATATGCCTACAAGAATAAAGAGCATTTTATTTGATTCAATAATAATAAAGCGAAAGATTAATTTTAATTTTTCAATAAGCACTGCTTGCTAACGATTTTAGAATGACGACCTGAGAGTTGCAATAAAAAGAAACAAAAGTAAAATCAGATAAATTGCTCTTTATTCTTGTAGGCATATTGTAGATTATTTGTAGCCATAAAGAGAGGTGTTGGTTTCAGTGTATTTTTATAAGTGGTACGTGCTCGACATTGAAATTGGACTGCCTTGCAGGTTAAAAGTGCACAACTGCTTTACTGTTTATTCATATCATTCGGGAGAAATTGATTGATAGGAAAATGATAATTGTCAGTACAGTGATCCTTGGATATATCCGGAGGAGTCTTTTATAAAATGCTAGAAGAATTAGAAATCCGAATAAAAACTGGATCTAGTACGACAACAGCACATCCCAGACAATTGCTTAGAAGAATGCTACGGTATTTAAGAAAATTATTGTCACTTGATCTCCATCAAAAGCCGACAAATACGACATTTTGAAAATTCATTAAAAAAAATGTGATCACTTATTTTCTACAGAATAATAAGTGAATAGAAATGAACATCATAAAATCCCTTTCATAAAGAAAGAACAAATACTTGGTTTAAAGCTTTGATATTACAAAACTATAACTGTTGTTTTTAGATTTTACTGTTTACTGATGCCCGTATATTCAGTCAAAGTAATGAATTCTTACGTTAAGCGGATGTAACCTCACGAGGACAAGTTAGCATAGATTTAGCCGAAATTCTTTAGCAGGGTCAGTAAAATGAGAATAAATTTCCTCCGGAATTAAATAAAGCGTTCCATTTGAAATCCTGAGAGTAATACTGAATACGATAGGCATCTGAAGAAAGCTTAAAATTCAAACGAGGGAAACGTTGTGACTGTAACATCCATCATGAGAACAAAATTTCCATTTAATCAGTGTCTAATAATATAAAAAAAATACATAAATGATAGTAATATTAAAACATGCAATTACATTATTTACATTATATAAATATAAAGGATAGACAGGCCGCCCCCTTAAGGTAAGGCTTCAAGAACACTAGAAAGATGTAACACGAGGGGAAGTGGAAAATTCAGGCGTGGGTGACCACATATGGAGAGAGAAGGGAGACCACCTCCCTCTGTGGGATCAGGTTGAGATCATAGACAAAGAACACGATTGAAAAATTCGTAAACTTAAGGAATCAGCACATATGCTATGCCACAAAAACTCCTGAGCCGACCAAGCATAGAAATGAATACAATATGGGAACCAGTGCCAGAGAAAAGCAATAATAACAACAAAAGTTGCAATATGAGCTCTGGAAAAACATGCAATGATAACAGCAAAAAATACAATATGAGCACTGGTAAAAATGGTTGCTGAGACATTAGGTTTATAATACCCAGAAATTCATAAAGAGATGTCCTCAATGTCACATGGCACAGTGGATAAAGGCGATAGTTAGATACACCGATAGTACCAAAAGAGTGTGAGTTCAATACTCGGTTAAGTCGGTGGAGAAATTTCAGAAGGAAATTAACAGGAGATAATTGATAACTGACATCCATTAAACATGGCACGTGGAGTTAGAACAGTCTACCCCAGTGAGCGAAATAAAGGGTTCAGTTCGACATTCCACCCACCTGAAGAACGGTCGAAACCTTGTAATAAATATGGTGACAAAGATGAGGACAATAGTCAAAATAATGTAAATAATGTACGTAATACTTCATCTCAGAAATAGAGACAGACACAACTTCAATTACTACTTAAAATAACGCTGATACCTAAGTAATTTATTTTCACTATTAAATTCATAAAAAAATTCCTTTCTAATTACTTAAGTTTTTGTTGACCAATATTTTGTTTCAAGTTTACATTTCATGTTGAGTAGAGGAGAATCGATGGTATACATTTAAGGACCACACTCTTAAGCATCTCATCGTCTACTATTACGAGGTGGTTCTGAAAAGAAAACCTTTCAAAATATTCTGATATTTATTTGATCATGGGAAGAACATTTTCAGCTCCACCTCGAATTATTATCAGATATCTGATTGTTATAGCTAGTGGGAACAACACACCTGAAATCTAAAAAAAAAAAATCCTCGCAGATCCCTAATCCACCATGAACAGGCCACTTTCAGTTCTTCCATCAATTTCTCTTTCATCAAATTGTTGTAGTTTCAGTTTTTTCTTGGGTTTTGTGGAAGAAGAAGAAGAAGAAGAAGAAGAAGAAGAAGAAGAAGAAGAAGAAAAAGAAGACGAAAACCTAAAATGTGTGTGAAGAAAGAAAGAAATAGGGAGGAACTATTTTCTAGACATGAGGCAAAATGAGAGAGAAAAAAGTATCAAGCAATGTAAAGAAAGAGAAATATATTGAAATATACAGAAGATAAAGTGACGAAAGAAAATAAAAGAGAGACAGACGCGGGCATCGGCGGGTGAAGGGACAGAATAGAAGCCGGATGCAATATCAAAAAAAAAAAAAACAAAGAAAAAACAACTATGCGAAACATACAAAATTCAATTAATCGTATCAATCCCTAATTCATAAAATAAATAAAATAATGAAGAGAATATTTTAAATGCCAGTCCGCCATAATTATTGTTTTATTTAGTTTCTATTTTGTCGTTGTTATTTTCCTTGTTTACAAACGTATCTTTCTAAGTCTATTTCGCAATGATATCAATAGTAGTAATATTTGAAGATAACAGTCGAAAAACAAACTGTTTGGAAATAAGTATATAGATCAGAAATTGATGTCAGAAAGGGAGAAACCTTTTTCAATTTTATTTGCAACCCTTACCATTCATTTGTTTCTATTTTTTATTCTAAAATATTGTCGCTGATTTCAATTTCTGATTGCTAAAAAATCGCCCAATTCGTGACAGGAAAATGGCCGCCAGACATCAGTGATCAATCCTACATAATTTATTGCTTTGTTTCTAGTGACAGACTCAGGAATGAAGCCAAAGAGTAACAAAAAAATATTAGAATTTGATAACTTCCAGTTTTATGACATCTTTAATACAAAATTTCAAAACAAACACTTTAAAGTGAGAACACAAATTCAATGAAAAGAAATGTACGAAATAGCTAAAAGGCATTCGTGAAATCATTAAGATCCTGAAATCTCTTTTATAGCATACACAAAGGTGCTTCACAGTAATAATTGAAAAGTGAAACTCGTAAACCATCACTACTGTACAATGAATTCAGACAGAATTGGGTGCATCACATTTGTTGCGTTGGACCAAATTAATCTAAAATTAGTGAAGACACAGTCTGTCCGGAAAGTATTACTTAATGTTGAATATTTCGAGTTGGGACCTTTACTCCGCATGCATATGCAGACATTCTCCCGTTATATTACTCTGTACGTTGTGAGGTGTCCTTTCCGAACTGTTTTATCGTCGTATCCTTTATGCACCTGGCCATTTTTCATGTCTTTTCTTTGAGTTAGTATTACAATTTAAAGATTAAAGATTAAATTAAATTTTATACAGTGAAGGAGAAAAGCAGTGAGGCAAGTGATGGTGGTTGATCTTTCCGAAGTGAGTGCGTATATAATGTGTATTTCGCCATGGCGCAACGCTAATGAAATTAATCATGTAGATAATTAGAGTGGTGTAGAAAATTCCATTCTCCTGATTGATTGCTCGACATTTGTGGCTTTGAGTCAGATTAAGTTTAGCTTAGTAAACAGTTATACACATAAAAAAAAAAATATTGGATTATTAATAGATTTG
The DNA here is from genome assembly GCA_903632075.3 of Acanthosepion pharaonis. Lineage (NCBI taxonomy): Eukaryota > Metazoa > Mollusca > Cephalopoda > Sepiida > Sepiidae > Acanthosepion > Acanthosepion pharaonis. Next base: position 983,374 of record CAHIKZ030003892.1, read on the forward strand.
TTTTGAAAATAATGGGGAACTAATATCGATTTACTCATTAACAAGAAACAATATTTGAAGTGACCACATTGATTTCCCCTAGTTATGCTAATGTCGAAATCTACGAGAAACGTGATAGAAAAAATGGATATTTCTCTAAAATCTTTTAGCGCAAAGTGAACAGAACTGACCTGAAGTAAAATTTTAATTCTAAGCAACCATTACTCGCTGATAACTGTCATCTTGCCGTGGTTAGATTAGTTTTCAAATATATTATACCGAGTTCTTTTCTCTTTATTAACCCCACGCACAGTCGATGAAAGTGTTTCAGAAATGGGATCGTTTGAAATCATCTTATCATTAATAGATTGCTACTCTCGCAAGCCATTGATAGTGTGTTTTCTCATTCTGTTTAATGAATATGATGTAGATTTTCTAATGTAATAATGAGAAAACTAATAATCATTTGAAGCAGAAAACTCTTGTGTAAAATTCGCTAAAAATAAAATGGTGGCACACTAGTTGAATCTGTGGAAATTCTACGGGACCTGGCAGCATTATCTCCTTTCATAGGTATCTGCTTTTTTCTTTATCTTTTCATTCTCCCTTTGAATCATTTTCGCCGGCCATGTTAAACACACACACAGATTAGTGTCATACGCGAAAAAGAAATATGGAATAAGCAAATGTAATCTCTTCTATCTTACTCTTTTATCATAAAAATTTCAAAATACCGAAATCTTTATACGCTTATATCCATATATAAATATATATTACTTTTGCTTTGGTTTCATTATCTCTTACGGTTCCTTCTTCACACCCTATTTTACCATCTCCGTCCCTAATTCTGATTCTTCTTCACTAATTATTATTACGTAGATTTCTTGGTCAAGAATATCGGTGATCTGGCAATGATAATTCAAAGTGATGTCTAGAAAAATCTACATACAAACAAGCAGGATAATCCTGAAAATAGCAATAACATATCAGTGAAGACCGGATCGAGATAATCATAAACAATGAAATGGTCAAAGAATCTACGGATATCATTAATCCAACTTATCACAGAATAAATATAAAGAATAAGAAAAATAAGGAATATATCTAAACCAAAGATCGGGAAAAAATCGGTAAACATAAAAAATTGCATACATCGAGTGAGAAAACTGGAGAAATTGTGAATCTCAAGAAAAATTGTGACAATGCATTTGAAATCATTATTAAATCAGATAAATAACAGAAGTGAAAGTTGAAGTATTGAATACACACTTATTTTCACTTGTTCTTCATTGAAAGCCGGTAAAAGGTACAGACTGAAAAGGCAACGTGGATATACGAGGTCTATATGAAAAGTAACGGGGATAGGTGTACTGTGTGAACTATTGGCGAAGGGTGAATAATCTGATTGTGTTATCTTCTAACATGATATCTTGGGAGTATATAACTGTAATCTTAGCTTTCTGCAAACATTGCATTCTTTTTTACATGCAAATGTTGTGGAAGGACAAATCGTAGATGCTTCATCTCGACAATACACCAGCTCGCAACATCCTCAGCAACCGGAAGTTCCCGGCTGAGAAGACCATCACCGTACGGGAACAACCTCCTTATTCACCAGCTCTTGCTCCGTATGACTTTCTTCTTTTCCCCAAGCTCAATGGGATCATCAGGAAGACCCGCTTTGAAGACGTGGAGGCCATCAAGATGGGCATAACGATGTAGCTGAAGGGCATTCAAGAAGAATCCTTCCAGCAGTTCATAGAAGCGTGACAGTAAAGGATGGAAAATTGCATTAAATTCGAGAAGGTTACTTTGAAGGAAAAACCATGTAGTTTGTTTCTTGTAATTGAAATTATTTGTGATACTAGTTCAGTTACTTTTCAGACAGACCTCGTATAACAAATTTGCATTGTAAAGATAATCATGCAGTTTATCTTGAGAACAATTAGATAAAATTAATTTTCAATCAGATGCCAACTACTCTTAAATATTTAGCAAATTTAAATCCGCGAGTTCAAATATCGGTGTGGCTTTAGATGTTCTTTTCGTTTAAATTTCTTAGTTTTTTGTGGTTTGTTCACTTACTAGTCTTGTTTATCTTTTATCAAAGGAAACATGGAGTAAGACAGAAAATAGCTAGAATGCAGAACTAAACTTGTCAACCTGATGTGGTACACCATTATGACGTTGAGAGTCATTATGCAGCCAAGTCTTTGTTTAAAGCTTTTCAGAAATTTGTTAGGAAATTCAAAGTTTACTCGGTATCCTTTAGCACAGTCTCAAAATTATAACCGCTTAAAGCATTTCAAAAACTATATACTATATATGAACGAAAATTTGAGAAAATGTATACATCAGAATGTACCAGTCAAGGAAAGGAACCTCGATGTGGTGTATTGGTTAGAAAAACTTGTCTCGCTAGAATTATTACGACCGAGTAGTGAGTTTGATATATATATATATATATATATATATATATATATATATATATATATATATATATATATATATATAAACTCATTGTTAGTCAATGCAAACTAATATAAAGAAAGTGCAGGAAAAGTGCTCAGTACTGTGTAAAGCATAAATAAAAAATGATAAAGCATGAATAACTTGGCGACTTGTTTCCCCCTTCTAATCAGAAAAATAAATTGCGTTCATATTTGAAATTGACGTAAACTACAAAAGTAAACATGGAGGATACGAACATTTTATAATTCCAAAAATATAGCCGTTGATGACGATCTCTGACCCGTTGTTAATATAAATGTGTTTGTGTGTGTGTTGTAGTCCTACTCAGTAAATTATGTAAAGTATTTGTTTATAACAGAATAGATATATAATTACCAGCTGTTCTAATTATTCATAATTTTTCGATTAATATTTTTCGGTATAAAAATATTTGAGACCAATTAAAAAAAAAACACCAAATCTCAACTGTTGCATGTGTTTGATTCCCGAGACTGTTTACCTAACTTATATTTTGCTTATGTAAAGCAAAATGCCATTCCAAACAGTCTTGATTCTTCCACGGTCCACAGTAAAAATAAACGAGCGGTAGTCCAAAGGTGAGTCTTGAATTCTACATGTTAAATTTAAACATGTCTTCCCGTGCTTTTTAATCCCGTGTATTGGTTTAAAAAAAAGGGAAAAAAAAGATTACTCTGAAATACGATTTACAGGTTGGGGACACTAAAATCAAACAGGTGCGGAAATTTAAATATCTGAGAAGTGTTCTGACAGAGGATGATAAGTGCAACGCTGCGATTCAAAGACGTATTGGGATGGCCAAAGGCGCATTCCAAAAGCTATGCAGAGTATTACTAGAAAGGAGGGTTTCGTTGGTAACAAAGAAAAGTGCATACGTGATATCTGTCATGTATTACGGCAGCGAATGTTGAACTGTCTCCTCAAAGATGAAGAAGAGATTCGATGCGATAGAGGTGTGGTTCTACAGAAGGATGCTAAGGATACCATGGACCGAACATGTAAGCATCTATGAGGTTTTGGAGAGGATGTAAACAAAACGGAAGCACATACTTAACATAAGGAAGCAGCAGGTGAAATTTCTAAGAGATGTAATGAGAAAGGAAGGCATGGAAAATCTGTTACTCACAGGGCGGATATAGTGGAAGTAGGACAATAGAAAGTAACATGTTAACTGGTTTAAGCAAGTGGATGGCAGAACAGGGTTTGGGAGAAATAAAAATTAAAAACATATTAAAAGCTACAAGGGAGAAGAGGAAATGGAGACCCATGATCGCTGAAGGGATACGGCACCTACAATAAGACTGGTTAGGTAGCAATTTTATTTGTGTGCATGTAAAAGGTTAGACATAGAAAAATAGTTTCAAATGTTTCCACTTTTATTATTGGGTGGCATCTAAAATATCCCCTTTTATTTTGCCATCTGATTTACGTCATTTTATTTGTCCTTATCCACTTTGTTATCTGAAGCAAACACTGAAATCGATGACAACTCGCAGTGTTCAAATCAAACGAAGACGGTTTATACATAGCAAGAAAGTAAATTTGAAAATACTACATTATGAAATAATTACCCTAAACTATCTTTTATTTTATATATAATCGATGTAAACACGTACGTTCATACGCTTTTACCCGCCCTATATATTAATAAAATTCTAATTTTGTATGTATGTATGTATGTATGCATGTTCCTGAGTTACAGCTTAAAAAAACACATAATACGCCAACTAATTTGGGAGCATATTATACCATGAACATCCGCCGAGTGTAGTGCCAAATTTCATTAAAATTAGACAAGGGTTCTTGAGCTAAGTCCGTTTTTATGTTTTTAAGATATTTTTAATAGGAAATTCAGTATTTGTTTTCAATATACATTCGTTAATCTGCGTATATAAACAAAGAACTGCATATTATATTCCAACTATTATGTATGCGAAAAATAATAAACATGCATAATATATTATAACATCATTCTTAAATAAATTTAAATATGCATAACGCATCATATATTTATACATATATACTTTCGGATGTTTGGCAACTACTTGATGGGTGAGGCGTGTCATTGTAAAACGTCATCTGTATGACTGAAAAATGTGTCATGACTTGATGGTAAATAAATAGATACACACAGGTTTGCGCTGTTACCTATTTTGAAATAAATGTAAGGAAGAAACAAGTATGTATAATAAAATATTATTATTTTGAAAAGAAATTACTAAGAAAAAAAGAAACGAATTGCACAAAAAGGAAGCAACCATACTTATTTCAATAAATATGCTGACGATTGCAGTTTTGTTGTTTGGTTGGTTGTTTAGGGAAAAACCTTCACCCTGGAAAATTATAATACGGCAAATACTAAAACTGGTATAAATCGTCACCTCCGGGGTTACTATTACTTCAATTAAAAAGGACATCAGTTTGTAATTCAGTTCTAAAAAATGTAAACTTTTTCCTACACTTAATAGAAATGTCTTCCCCTTCTGAAAAATTAAGTGTTATTCATAGAATCAATATATGAATTGTTAAAACTATTAAATTTATTTCGATGTCATCATAAAAATATTAATATATTGAAAAATTTGTTTTTGTTGTTGTTGTTGTTGTGGTTGTTCTGTGTCTCAGGGACTCTAATTTTTTTCCACATATTCTGAAAATCTTTCTATTTATTAATTTATTATTGCGATTGATCTAAGTAATATTGTGTAATGTATGTAATAATAATTATTACAATAACTTGTATTTCAAATACAAACAAAAATAAGTATATTAAGAAAATTGATAATATTGTTACTTCATCATTTTATATCATGAATTACTTTTACAAGGAAGACAACGGGTTTATGCGAGGTCTAGTACATATATAAATTATAATTATTCTTTGATGGAAATATTGAGAATGATTTTAAAGAACTTTTGTTTCATCCTGATGTTTTAAATTTTAAGTTTTTGTATGATATTTTGTTTAAATTAAGTTTTGGCATGACGTATGAAATATTCTGTTATACACAATCTTTTAATTTTATCTTTGTCTTTGCTTATTTCTTTTGTAATCTTAGGGGATCACGTGGACTGTAGTAGCAAAGGTCAGAAGACGGTTTTGAGCATTTATGTATTCAGTGCCACAAAATGGACGTCAAAAGAAAAAAAAGTGTGGGAAGTATAAAATGTATCATCGACGGTGGTTTGGAATCTCGCAATACTTACCTGAAAATACTTACCTGCAAATACTTACCATAAGTAACGGGAGGTTAATTAATCATTGGTAGGCAATCCAATTATTACTATAACTGTTACTGCTTCATCTCCTTTTCCTCTAACTACTATTACTACTAATAATAATAACCAAGTCAAGCAAAGTAAGAAACAACGAAAATATGCCATTTTGGTTTTGTGTTTTTTATGGGGTTTAAAGAATATTTTCTCCCTTTAAAACAAAAGGAAACCCAAACATCCATCGACAATGAAAGCAAATTTGAAAAAAATAAATAAGAACAATTTTTTAATCAGTTTTTGTCTGTCTGTAATAATTATGAGTTTTCTTTTCTTTGTTTTAAATTCTCGTTTTCATTTCTTCGTATTGTTTATCGTTTTCTTTTTATTTTTGTTCAGTGAAAGAGAAAAAAATTAACAAAAAATATTCATGCTTCAGTATACACAAGTCCTCTTTTTATGGTTGTTAATAATTATAGACATTATTTTTGAATTGTTTTTTTTTCATTTTCATTGTATTTTATTGATTTTATTGTATTTTTTAAGGTCCTTTTATACCTGCTTCATTTACCATACATTGCTTTTTTTTTTTTAATATTTGAGGCAGGGAGGAGGGAGCGACCAGTTCATGCCTGTATTAGCCCAGTTAGACGTAATGCAATTTTATATATTTAACATAATGCTTATTCTTGTTTTTTTAATTATGAGTGTACAAAAATACAATTCTTATTTTGAGTACCCTCTTGTAAATGATTAAATACGAAGATACGCATTTTTCTATCATAAGGCCATAATTGACCAACACTCCATGAGAATCGAATCCATTGCATAAGAAATGATGTCCGATAACAGCCTCTTAAAACACTCAAAAGTAACGTCATACAACTTCTTAAACTTCATTAGCAAATTGATTTACGGTTCAAATTTGCAAAACATTGCACTACACCTGACGAAAAAAAAAACACTTTAGAAAAAGTAATTTAGTCTGAAACAAGGTCATAGAAATAGAGCAAACGATGAGGATTAAAAATATATTCAACAATATATTACGTGTGTGTGGGATTACGCAATTTTTTCTCCATAATAATGTTTATGTGTTTCTTAGAATAGATTTGAGCAGTAAAATCTAAATAACATCTATAAGTTAAATAGAAGGGTAAACTGGGCTCTCTAGCCTTGGGTGGAAACCAGTCTAAGAGAAGGCAACGTAGAATCAATTTAGTATTTTTGCCACGAATTCTTGACAATTCACAGGCAATAATAAAAAATCTGTAGAGAGTCATGCTCGTTTTTTGTTGTTTTTTTTTTAATTAGAAACCCACCAAAATGAAATTTACTTTTCTATCTGGGTGTTATCGTCTGTAATTTTTGTCAATTTCAAGATATCGGCTTCGTGACATAACTCCAGACTCTTAATTATAAAGAAAAAATGATCAATTAGAACTTTAAATATACACTACCGTGTTGCATAAAATAACTTGCTATTTGTCCAGTACAATTTCATTGCGTACTCATATTTGTGAACCTTGACCATTCAATAATGATAATTCTCATAGTAGAATATATCAAACACTTTCGACATATTGTGTCATGCTAACAGTAAAAAATCAAAACCAATTGAAAATTCTGAAAGCTATCTGCATTGAAATGAAACCCTAAAGCCTCATCAAGATATTCTTTAATAAAGTTACTTGAATTTTGAATATAGTTAAAAACGTATACAATAATTTTGTTAAATAAAACAAACAGAAAAAAACTTGCTATGCTTTGTACATGACGACATCATAAAGCATAGACATTATTATATCATATCTGAATTGAGATAATATAATGTTCTTTTCCGTAATTATTAAGGTCTGTACTATATTGATCTACAAAAATACGTTGTATCTTGAAAATTGCAAGTCAGTTGCTGAAAGTACACGATCAGAACTTTATAGAAGTGATTTTAAAGATTTGCATTGTTTCGTAAGAAAGAAAAAGAAAGATTAATAAAGAAACTATCAATATCCTTTTTAGTTGTCTTTAATATATCGTGCATTAATGAGCAATTATTGCAGATACATTATTCATGCGTGTGTGTCTTCAAGTCTTCAAGTCTTCAACCCCTAGTAATGTGACATATTTTGCAAACCTATTTCCTCATTTCTTTCTATATTCTTTTCTTTTACATTTCAACATATTTTAAAACAATTATTATATGGGCAGTATATAAACACAAGGGAGTGTGTAATACAAACAACTGAACAGTCTTTTACGCATATCTATCACTTGGTCTGTGAACGTATATTTAAATCAACACATGCGCGTGCGTACACACACACATATATAAATATATATATATATATTCATGCACAAAGGAATACTGAAAGGTTCTCTGTATGATGCACTTCTCAAGATTAGTATTACGATGTTTGGTCATTGATTATTTAAAATATTAATATTAGAAAATAGGTCTGAACGCTGATTCTTCACTCCTTCACCTCCCCCCACTCTCTCTCTCTCTCTCTCTATATATATATATATATATGAAGATTTTAATTTTTTAATATTTTTATTGTTCAATATATATATATATATATATATATATATAATTGTTCATTGCGCAAAGATCCCTCTTATATATATATATATATATATATATATATAATACAAACTTTGTTTTAAGGTTAAATATATTTATGTGTAAAGTACTGAAAATCATTGACAGAGCGCATGTAAAATATGAAAGTTTTCACTGAGGTTAACACCGATTTGCGACAATCTGCGGCATAATTTGAATGCAATCTTCAAGCCTGAACATTGCGTTCAATCCCGAACAGGTCTGTCACCAGTGTGTGTGTGCTCGCGCTTGTGTGTATATATGTATATACGCAAAATTCTATAAATTTGCAAGAAATAATTTTCTTTAACTTTCAATATATATCGCTTTATTTTTTAGAATTTTGCAATCAATATATTTATATAATTTTCTTTTAGAATAACCCAACTATTCTCTAAAGCATCAATTAATTACACACGATTTGTTTCTTGTCTTTTATTGAATATTATCCGTGTGTATGCAAAATGCTACTTGAATGTATCTTATAAGAAATCAAAATTGATCTATCAGCATATATTAAGATATTTGATCATCACTGTATTTCCCATAATTATGACCTTGTGTCAAACTAAGCTAAGATTAGTAAAAAAAAAAGACAATAAATAATACTCTGTAGTTTGACTGAAATCATGAAGAACCAATTATTATTCATTTTTCGTCTTTTGCTGCCTTTTATCCAAACTTTCAAACCGTTGTTTTGCATCGTTACTAAAGAGTGCTGATTGGAATTAAAGAATAAGCCTCCTGCGAGATACGAATTCAAATGCCTTTGGCTCGGTTAATTTTGTTAAAATTTTAATCAAATGAATTATGATTTCGCAAAAAAAACTCAGCTATTAGCCTTAAAATTGTTGTTTTTATCACTCATTCCGCAGTGGTGTCGAATTTTCATTTCATTATCGCATTAAATTTCATATTATTCAGTTTTCTTTGGCTGTATTCTCCGATTGATGGTTCTAAAGTGGCGTCCATTACTTTTTCTATTTTCATCATACATCCTATGCAGGTTCCAGATTACGAGGTTCAAATATCAAGATCAGAACAAAAGAGAATCTTCTCGGACTACACACAATAATCCAAACGAGGTAGAAATAACAGAAATGTTATGTATTTTTAAAAAATTATCAGGATTTTAATTAGAAAGTCTCCCCGATCAGAGGAACAAATATTCATTCGATTTCCTACAAATTAAATTAAAACAATTAAATATTAAAATCATGAAAAACAATCAAGTGAAAACTTTTGGATGAGATAAGAATTATCGTATACAACATACATGGAATAATTAGTCTGAATAATTCTTGAAATTATGACCATAAATGCAAGACTTTAGATAAATTTCATAAACAAGAGTGACTAGTTTCAGAAAATAATTAAACTTTTTCTTGAGCCTGTATTTGATCAGTTTGAGTACATCTCTTTAAATGACCAGTTTTAAGCGTAAACGTATTAGCAGTGTGTGTAGGTATTTGTTTACAGTAAGTTTAGGTAGACTTGTGAGGAATATTTTGTTAATTGACTTGGTTTTTGCAATGTTTGATAATTCAAAATGAAATTTTAAATACTGCAATTATTAGGAGTTTTCTAGATATGTTGCGAACTCTAAGAGGAATTCATCATTCCGTCTCTTCTAAAGAAGCTAAAAAACTCATAATCCAAAACAGAATGATAAAATATACATAATATGAACGCTAATCCTAACAACACCAAGAATAGTAACAATTTGTTACTAGAGGAACGCAAAACAGTTCTAGCGTTATTTGCAATTCATATTAAAAGAAAACACAGAGTAAAACATCTGCGTATATAATAAACGGTGAGATGGAATGTTATGTGATATTTCGGAAAGTAATATCACATTCTGGGGAACCGAAATACAAACTTATTCAAGTGTAGCAAAATTGATTTATTTGTTAAGTGCGCAATTATCCTTATTAACAATGCCAAAATTCCACGATGGACGTAATTCTTTTATTCCTTGGAATTTCGGGTTTTGGACAAAATGAATTCCAATAATGAATGGATCCTTTGCTTATTTTTTTATATTTTCTACTCGTAAAATGTTGCAAGGACCTAAATGAATGAACATTAGAAAATATTGTATAACGATAACACCGAATATAAAAGTTTCATCTTAGGAGATTATTTGACAGAGTTATAGTATTGTCTTCCAATCGCTCTACGTCTATGGCGTATTCCCCCCCCCCTATCTTGCATTGGCAATTTAGCTCGTGATGAACGAAAGAATATTTCATAGATTACTGCATAATCCTTAAGGACATGGAGATTCAGTTCTATTGTTGAAAAACATTTCTTCGTCCAAAATACCATATTATTTAAGAAAAGAATAAAAAAATTAGTTTTATAGTGTTTGTTTTTGGTCATTACTAATAATGATAATTACGCTCTTGATAAATAAATTTCAATTTTGTTACTTTGAGCAACTTAATGCATCTCGAAAAAAGGGGCTATTACATTCTGGAACCGTAATACGATTGAAAGCTGAAATTTATTTACTAAGAAGGGATTTTAAAAAAATCTGTGGGCTGGTCATTTTTGGGAAGTGGACCATACAGAGAACGTTTCATTATCCCTACATATATATATATATGTGTGTGTGTGTGTGTGCGCGTGTGTGTGACGTATTATCATTAGGCAGACAGTTCGCATATATGAGTGCTTTTGTGTGTACGCGCGCAATTGTGGATATTGATAATGTATATGTGTATTCGTGTTGAGTTGCGACTGTACATATGATTTTATATGTGTCTCTATAATGTGCACGTGTGTATATGTTTAAGTGTGTATGTGTGGGCGAGGAGGGGCGCGGGCGCACGCTCGCGCGCCTGTGTGTGTGTGTGTGTGTGTGTGTTATGTACGAATCTATAATGCTTACTTATTTATAGGCATGTATAATCATTGAAACCGAAGTTACAAATATTAAAAACAACGGCTTCCTCCTCCTCCATTCCTCCCCATTTTTTTTCGTACCAGTTTTCATTTATCTATTTTATTTTTCTTTCAAGAAAAATAATTTTGGTAAAAACTGCACGAAAAACATCGATTTTTTCTTTTTTTTTTTTCTTTTTTGGGCTTGTCCGCTTTCGTTCCGGATATTCACTTCCGTTTTTTTTTTTTTTAATCTTTTATGGCGTTGTTCATACATCTTGTTCTTTGCATAACAAATAAATACAGTTTCAAATGAGAGCTTTGAATTTCAACTGCCTCTCATGGCATTTATTATCAATATTTTTGTTCACATTATGGTTATTTTGTGTTTCTATGGTTCCAACCATAATAATCACGGTTCAAATCTCGTTTCAATGTGTTAAGAGTCACGTCTCATTGTGCTTTATTATCCTCATCAGTACAATCAAAATTATTTAATAAGGTTCTTATTTCGAATAACAGTTTGTCATAATAATACAAACTGTATCTGTCTCTTTATACAAAGGTGGCTGAATTTGCTTTGTTCAACCTATCGGCTTTCATTGCACAAGGCCATTGTAGGTACACTCAGCCTATCAGACACCAAGGCACAGTTCTCAAGGTTTCCTGTACTGCCTCCACCCGGCGTGCCTTGGGCCTCTTTCAGTCGTTTCTTCTGTTTCATGCGTCGATTTTGGAACCAGATTTTCACCTGGGTCTCGTTCAGTCCGAGGGCAGCCGCAATTTCAATGCGACGGGCCCGTGTCAGGTATTTATTGAAATGGAACTCCTTTTCTAGTTCTGTGAGTTGTTTGTTGGTGAAATTGGTGCGTCCAGTACTGTTACCACCTCCGGCTCCGAGACCGCCTGCCCCAACACTGCCGACGGCTCCACTACCGCAGCCAACCCCTGGACTGCCGCTTTGAGGGACTCCATTGCCGGCCGAATTCACATGTCCATTCCCCACCCCATTTCCATGTCCACCGTTCCCGCCATTGGCCGCTCCTTGGGAATTTGAGTAAGAATAATCAGACGGTTTGCCTAAACGGAAAAATAAATAAGAAATATCAGAAAATGTGAAACAGCTTCATAAAAACAAAACATTCATATAAAGATTGTATTGCTAACATTATGTCAAACATCAAGAAAAGAATATGCAATGTTTATACGCATGACACCGCACACACAAATGCACACACACATATATAGATAGAGAAAGATAGACAGGGATTTTTAATGTTAACACTTTTATGTGAGTACGCTTATTAGAAAAGCAGAATATATACGTGTGTGTGCAAGGGTAATTTTAATTTGCATCATTCTTCATTTTTTAAGAGTTTCAGTTAAATTCATATCAAAACAAGCAAAATTAGTTATAACATATATTTATGCCCAGGACAATACTTGTACTAATGTTAGTACTACTGCAAATAATAATTAGTAATTAATAATTAATTACTGCTAATAATAATTATAACTAATTACTGCTAATAATAATTAATTATTGCTAATAATAATTATAATAATATAAATAATAACAAAGTAATGTTATATTTGATAATAAGGAAATTGCTATAACGCAACGTCAGTATACAAACAGTGCTCAGTGCCAAAATGATAAAGCTACTACAATATCAGTAAGAACGAATTCAGAATACAAACGACAATAATAAAGGCACCTGTTTGACACCTAGATTTACAGGTGTGTCGTATACATACGACTGTTAAAAAATTGTTTTCTGAATGTCAGCATCAGAATAAATAGCTGTTATGCCACATAATCCAATTAAATCTGATCTGCTTATATGTTTTAACTAGCTTCAAATCTAACGTATCGGGTGGCATTAAACTAACTCCTAGGGAGGAGGAGGTGCGATAGGCAACAATAAAAGACAAAACTCAAAACTGATCGCTGCATTTAAGTACTGCATTAATTTAAAGACAATTTGATGTACGTAGGTCGTTACTTGCCGTACAAGCAATTATTTTTATTTCATGGATGACTTTAGTTGAATTTCACAATTAATTTCGATAATTCCCAAATTTTTCCAAGTTATAAAAATTGATATCATAGAAAAACTTCGTCGCAAAAATCAGCGAAAACAATTACAGTAATGAAAACTTGAGAATCCAAAATTTTAGGATTGCGGGTTCGGGTCTGGCCCGGAATATTTTAATTTGCTCATGGACTCAGCCTGATTCCAAAATGGTATGGTATGCTATCTCTCGGAGTAAAGTTGAAAAATTGTGCCACAGTAACACACTGACATTCGCATTTATTATATAACATTACAAACCGTGAGGTGCGCATATTAATTAATTAATACAAGCATAATGATTTCTTTGTTTAAGTAAACAAAAAGCAACATGGATGTCAGCTCAAATACCAGTACCCACCAAATTAACGTTTACAAAACAGGGGTAGAATCTACGACTGACGCCAATTCAGTCGGGTTTCAATCCTAGCTAGAGGAAACAGGACATCTAGCCACAGTCTGTCTGTGGATGACTCTCTCTCTCTCTCTCTCTCTCTCTCTCTCTCTATCTATCTATCTATATATATATATATATATATATATATATATATATATAGTTTGAAGATATTCTATATTTATGAGTTAAAGAGCTCAATGTCAGGGACAGAACGTATGTAAATCTAAACGTCGTCGACATTAAACAGCGACAGTGTGTTTCATAAAACGCACTCATCCGGCCTGACGATTGCCTTTAAGCATGAAACAGTCTGGGTGTTGATTTCAATGTCCACTTATATATATATATATATATATATATATATATATATATATATATAGATAGATAGATAGATAGATAGATAGATAGATAGATAGATAGATAGATAGATAGAGAGAAGCAGTATTAACATAAAAGTCCACGGTGCATGGTGATTTTCAGTTACACAACTTAAGTGGTGAGTGTTATTACACAATAATTAACCATCCATAAAAACAATTGATTGATCTAAAAAAAAACAACACAATATAAGAATTTATTTAGTTTTTGATTTTTTATTTATACATATATATATATATATATATATATATATATATATATATATATATATATATATACTCATTGATGCTAAAATAAAGTTTATAGCTTTACGAAATATTGTTGGATTGAGAAAAAACATTGTTTAATTTTCATATACGATAATATAAGTTTGCAGGACTAGATACGAATATGTCCCTGCAAGAAATGTAAATTTCTAAAGAATGCGTATTTGAGTTTTGTCTTGCTGAAACGATCTTCGTAACAGGACGGCAAATTACGCCAGTCTAAACGGAATTTTCTCAGAAAAGGGACTGTGGGATCGATCCCAGACCAAAAGGTACAGTTTCTTTCACGTTAATTTGACCCTTTGTCAATAAAGAAATATATCCACTCAAATACAAAGAAGATTTATTTATATTTATGATATATATATGTGTGTGTGTGCGTCTCTGTGTGTGTGCGTCTCTGTGTGTGTGCGTCTCTGTGTATGTCTTTATATCGATATGTGTGTATATATATATATATATATATATATATATATATGTGTGTGTGTGTAGAGTAAGAGAAATAGAAAGAGAAAGTCACGTTTCGAAAAGATGCGTATTTTTGTTCATTTCAAAGTTGAAATGAGTCAGCGTTCGATTTCACGTATGAATTGTGTGATTCTATAATTCCCCAAAGAAAAAAGACAGAAACCTTTGTTTATCGCTTTTTAAATAGTCAACAACCAAAGAAAGCAGTATGTAAAAGAAATGGTCGGTAGATGTTGCAATGATGGCACAAATGGGCAGGTTTCAGTACGACGGATCAGACACTAGTTTCACTTACAAAGAGAGACACAGGTTCGAGCAATGTTGCAAGAGCACAGTATCCTTATTATGAGTTCTTGATGCACATGCTGGTAGATGTAATTAAAAAAAATAGGGTGTCTACTCAACCACGTGTATCAATGATATAATTTTAACTAAAATAATGCATTAAAAATAAGATCTATTCATTCCTTAGAAATAACTTTTCGGATACGAAAATAAAATTAACACATATGAAACAGACATGGGCTATCGACATGACCGTATCGGCAAACCCATAATTGAAAGTTGCTTGCATTTGATGCTCTCTCTGGCCGAGTTGTCCAAACACACCAATCAGATAATGTTTTCAGTTACAAATGGGAGCAGGTCCGAACCATGACGGAGGGTATATTTTCTTTATTGACAGAATAGGCCACGAGTAGATGCAATTTATACAAATAAAAAAAAAACAAAAAAAACACATCAACTCAAACACAAAAATCCTCTAAAATATATTGTTTAAAGTAATAGGAAATAATTTCAAATAAATAAAATCAATTAATTCCTGATATATATATATATATATATTTGCGATCGTCAGACAAACTGGTTATGTTTTTAAATATACAACCATATATAAATCCAAAATTTAAAAAATTAATCAGTTCGTCTGACGATTGGAAATAGCGTGAAACTCAGGATAACAAACTCACATCAATCCAACTAAATATGATATTGAGTGCTTACCAATAAGTACCACGCATATATAATATATAAATAATATATATGATAAAATTGCATATATATATATATATATATATATATATATATATATATATATATATATATATATATATATATATATATGTATAAACATATCTATATGTATATGTACACATTTCACATATACATACATACATATATATATATATATATATATATATATATGTACACATTTCACATATAGATATATATATATATATATATATATATATATATATATATATATATATATAGTTTAATAGAGCAAATTAGAACGCTATAAGTACCACCTGAAGAATGTGAACCTGCTGTATACCATACTGGTAGTCCACATATCCTTTTTTTTGGTTCATTTTTCTATATTTCCCATATATATATATATATATATATATATATATATATATATATATATATATATATATATATTTATATATATCTTCTGCTGGAGAGACACATTCAGTATTCACAGATGGTTATTTAAACAAATGTAACTTCTTCGTGAATAGAAGTCCATACCGCAAAGAATACGCTAATATAGCAAGCACTTAACTGAAAGACACTCTTTTGGCACATAATCTATTGAAAAAGTCTGAGTCATGTTAGATTTTAAAATGAGGAAAATGACTAGAAAAATATTTTCTGTTTTAAATACTGTTTAGTAGGGCAGCTTATGACAGAAAATGTAATAAATAAAGAGGAAATGATGATATAGGCTTAAGAATTCAATTATATATTCTTGAATTGTTTAAAATCGTTGAATATAGGAAAGTACATATTCTTGAATTGTTTCAAATCGTTGAATATAGGAAATTACATATTCTTGAATTCTTTAACATCGTTGAATATAGGAAATTACATATTCTTGAATTGTTTAAAATCGGTGAATATAGGAAATTGTTTGTTATCTATTTCCTTTTTTTCATGTCAGACTGACGATTATGAAAAAAGCTAAATATACTTGCACGTCTAAAATATATTGAACTGTGATTAGCATAAGCATTAATTGTTTTAGGCAGATAAACAATAAGAAAGCCATGTATGAACAAACCGAACTACGGAAATAAATATGGATCTTTTGGAGTCAAATATGGAAGGCATAATATTATTGTCATTTCTTCTATATTCTTTTTTGCTTAAACTTTTGCAAAGTTATATCAGAATATTTTTCGATGTCATAAAGAAAACGTAAAAGTTTCTAGAACAAAACTGATTATCAACTGTGGATTCTGTTTTAAATTTAAAAAGAAACAGCGATAGGGACTTTTGCACACATTTAATATGTAAAAACATTCAATAACATTCGCTATAAACAGAAAAAATATTCGTGAAATACTGAATAATTTGAACAAAACTTTCAAACTAAATGGGTTGATGTAGCCTAATTATGAACAGACATTTATTCTACTTAAAAATATTTCCTTTTGAGCATAATCTCTTCATGTAAATGCACTTAATTCTATGATAAATGTTAATCACAAAGATCGAAAATTGTACAGTGAAAATTTCAGCTAATATCTACGTCTCTGGATGCGAATTTATTGATCCACCTTCGCATATATCTAGGTAAAGATGCTAAAATATACGTGTCTAACAGTTTTAAATTGGATTTAAATCATTTTAGTGGTAAAAATAAAACCTTTTATTGTTGTAATAGGCTTCTTTCAAAAAATGTAACGTAAATATAATTTATTATTTTTAATATTTACAACTTTAAAAAAAATTGTAAAATATGCCAAGAAAAGAAAAGCATAAATATTAGTACGAATAGAAATAACGTTTTAATATCAATGTATCATCGAAAAACGACAAATTAATTCCATACAATTCATCTAAGCAACACAATGGAGGCGAGAGGAATTTTTTGTCTATTTTATAAAATATTTCTTTTTAAGAATTTTAAGAAAAAACTGAAGAATATGAATTACGTTTTCTGCATTCAGTTGTCGAATTGGCTGAGAAGCTTGGATCAAAGAGGTCGGAGGGAAAAAAGTAATCATAAAATAAAATTAACAACGGCCAATAATCAAATATAATTGCTTGTTTAACTGCGTAAATAAAAATGAAAGTAAAAGAAAAAGAGTAAAAAAAAGAAGAAACAAAAAGAATGTCCGAAAATCTGAAGGCATTCTCAAAAGGCATGAAGGAAAAACTGGTCGTTCTAAAGAATTACAAATACAATAAAATTAATAATAAACTAACTCTTATACACAAAGAATCTTTTGCTTATAAAAAAGATTTACCTAAAAAAGCATGCTTAAATATAGTTAAAATTTTTTAATATTGCGCTGTCTGCGTCTTAATATTTACAGCTAGTTACAAACATATGAATAGCTTTCATAGAGACACAACAATGAACACCTATGTGTATAATATATGTTAACTTATAAGGAAATATCACATAGATATGCAATTGATAAATTGCTTTAAAATATATAATTATAACTGCGAGTATAAACATGCACGAATTTCATTCATTTCCAATTGTTATATATATATATATATATATATATATATATATATATGTGTGTGTGTGTGTGTGTGTATCTGTGTGTGTGTGTATCTGTGTGTGTGTGTGCGTGTGTGTAAAGGAATGAGACAATGTGGAAATGCTTTTTTAATGAGAACGCGTTTTGCCTTTGTGATATAGGTTGGTGTTTTTAAGTCAGAATGAAAACAAAACTGTTTTTCTTTTTTATTAAAGCCTTTAATTTCTGTTTGCTAAGGTTGCTATCTTCCGGTTGGAATGAAAGAGCAAAAGTGTTTTTGTATTAAAGCAGTTACCAACGATTAATTTCTGTTGGATTTGAAATTTCTCAATTCCGAGTAAATCATTTTTTATTCTCTTTTAGACCGTATACCGCGTTGTAATGCTATCACTTTTGACGATCCGTGATATTATGCATAGTCTTATGTTTAAAATCCTGAATTATGAGATCAGCACACTCTCACTAAATTTTCTTCTTAGTGAATCCTTTTCTCTCCTGATCAAACAGGCTTTTATTTTCGAAATTATGTCCAGATGTGTGTCCAGTAAAATACCAGTGAGATCAAAATGTAGTTATGCAGCATATCATTATGATTTCAGTCAGATCCGGAGAGAAAATGATTCACAAATAAGAACATCCACTGACAGTGTGCTGAGCTCACATTTCTTTTGCGTTTGTATGTGCGTGTCTCTCTCTCCCTGTGTATGTGCGTGTATGTTTGTGTCTCTCTCATTCTCTGTGTTTGTGTTTATATCTGTAACTGTGTCTGCAAAAAAAAAAAAAAAAATATGGAAGTTACAATTCAAAAAATTTAATATTCATCTTATATTTCAATATTATATTTTTTTTCAAAACGTATTTTTAAAAAGTTAACACAAAAAGAGTAAACGTTTTGTATAGATTATTGCTGGTATCGGCGCGAAGAGCGAATTTAGCGAACCAATTTTAAATTCCGGTTCAGTCTTTTGAGTTCACTTCCGCACAAATGCATTTGAAAAAGTATTGAGTTCTTCTCTTCTTCCCTCTCACATCTTTGAGTTTAATGGCAGCTCAGTCCGTGCTCGCTCGTATTAGTTGGCAGACACACTCAGAGAGAGAGAGAGAGAGAGAGAGAGAGAGAGAATAAAAAAGCAGTAAAACAGGAAATGGTAAATCCCGCCAATATCAATGCTAAAGAATGTCTCAAGATTCACAGATGATAAAGAAAAGGAAACCGTGGAGAGTATTAATCGCTTGCGACTTAAAATGGCAAGGAATTAAAAAATAAATTATTATTGAAAAAGGAGTAACTTTCTGTTGACGAATTATCATATACACACGAGCACGCAGACACACACACAAGTAATCAAATATAGTTTTAGGGTGTGTCATATTTATGGGTAATACGGCTCAATGTAAGGGATAGAGTGTATGGAAATATAAATGTACACACTGAGGTTAACAGCGAGTGTCGACAGTCTGTTTCATGCTTGAATGCAGTGATGGCCTAAATATTGTGTTCGTGCATAAAGCAGACTGTCACCGGTGTTGACATCAATATCGACTATCTCTCTTTCTCACTCTCTCTCTCTCTCTCTGAATATATATATATATACATACATACACACATACACACACACACACACACACACACACACACACACACACACACACACACACACACACACACACACACACACACACACACACATATATATATATATATATATATATAATGATATTTTTATCCAACATTATTTTTTATTACTATAAACTTTATTTTTAGTGGGTACATGTGTTTGTGTCCCTATTTTTTTTATTTAATTAAGGACCTCTCAATTTAAGCCGGTCGTTATTAATTTCGCTGTTTAATAAAATAAAAAAAAATCAGTGATAACAAGTCAAACGCGTGTGCCCACAAAAAATAACGTTTATAGTACATAAGACTCTTCAGTAAATCGAATTGAGTTCTCTCAGTCACTGTATGTTTATCTAAAAATAAATACTCTTAAAATCACCTTCCTTCCTGCCGTGCGGCAACGGCTTAGTGGAAGAATCCCGACTGATGCCAATTCATTTGGGTTTCGCTCCTAGCTAGAGCCAACCGGACGTCTAGCCACACTGATGAGCTGTGATACGGCGAAACTGTGTATCTGTGGGTGACTATATATATATATATATATATATATATATATTTATAAAGTCACAGTATGTATAAATTTTTAATGAAATGTTAAGAAATTTCGTAATTTTTCTTTCTGGTTTTCCTATTCAGTTTATTTTTAAAAAAGAGGCGTGAAAAGCGTTGTTTATCACATTTTTAAAACGTTTTCTTCAATGTTTCTGTTATTCAACGAGAAGCGATATTTTCCCTTTGTTATTGTCCCTCCTCCTTTTCTATTCTTTTTTCGCCGATTGGCACAAAATATATTTTTGCTTGATTGTCGAATTCTTTCATTCGATGACACTCATCAGCGCCGGTTCTTAGGAAACCTTGACGAGTCGAGATAACCAATTTTGAATAATGTTTTTTTCCCCTTTTTCGATTTCTTTTATATTACTTTTCAAAATATAAATCATTTTTCCATTATCACTGATTTTGTTATTATTGCTGTGAGAAAACTACTACAACATCTGGTAATAATGGTAGACAAATTGTTAATTATTAATTCCAATAATACTGTTAATATTAATGATAATATTTTAATATTAAACGGAAACGCATATTCAAATGCTTGGACTTTTGTGAACGCCGAGCTTCCAATCATATCTATATCACTCGGTGTTCAAATCAAATCTTTCGTTTTGTACCTGGCTGATTCTATTACTCCGAAACCGAATAGTAAGACAATTACTTTATGTATGTTCTCTGGACGTGTAGAACAAAATTATGCTTGAATTTTATTCGTGTTTTAGGATCTTCCACTAATGTCAACAGTAGACTTTCGAGAGAAAAATATTTCTCGAAAACAATGTAGTCAACAAAAACATTTAAAATAACCATATCAAAGAAGTATGTCAATACGAGTGATAAGATGATGGATGTATAGATGAAGGTAATGAGTGTTAAATGCCTTTCATAGTCGCTAAATACTTTGATTGAATCTTACCAATTAACGTGTATATGTGGCCATTTCAGCAGACTGGGGAGGTGGCTAATTAAAAAAAAGAAAACATATTAGTAACATCATCTTGCCTCAGAGATGCTCTAGTATAGACAAAAAGCCATGATTATAAACAATGGATGGCTGTAAATGGTGCCGAACATAGAAACAATGAAACGTAAAATTACTTACATTATTTAGATTATTCGGACTGTTATCCTCATCTTTATTGCCATATTCACAACGTTTCGGCCGTTGTACGTTCCGGACTTATTCAGGTGAATGGAATTTCGAACCGAACCCTTTATTTCGTCCACCAATGTACATTGTTCTAGTTCCACGTGCCATGCCTCTTCTGGGTGTCTCACTTATTTCCCTTTACTCAACTCTCTAATTTTAGTTCACGTCTTTATCTCAAGGACATATGGCCGAGTGGATAAAAACGTTTATTAGATCCAGTGACTAGAAAAGAGTTGTGAGTTCAATACCAGCCCACAGCCGTCGTGAACCAAACTTGGAGAGTTGAGTTAAAGGGAAATAACTGATACACTCGAAAGAGACATGGTACGAGGAACTAGAACAATCTACATAAAGGGTTCGGTTCAAAATTTCAATCACCTGAAGAAGGTCGGAGCGTACATCGGTCGAAACATTGTGAATATGACAATGAAGATGAGGAAAGCAGTCCGAATAATGTAAGTAATCATAATACCTCATCTCAGAGATATAGACAGATATTAAAAGTTAAAATGGTTAGAAATTTGAGGAAGAATTGGAATAAGACTAACTCTTGTGCTAGAAGACTTATAGCCAGTTGATGCAAATAGTGAGATTGAAGATAATTATCACTAATAAAAGAAAAGAGAATGATAAAATTAGGGATCAAATGAAAGAACATATGACAATAAATAAATAAAAATTATTATTTCAATCTTTCAGTTTTATTCTATACATACTTTTGCCGTTATTGTAAATGAAAATCTTCTTTTTCTATTTAATCCTGCGCCTTGAACCGAAATAAATCCCAAATATTTATTCACTATTTCTTTAGCAAATATCTTTTTCTTTTCCTTTTCAAGTAAGTAACTATTGAAATCCATCGAAGCGTGGAATCAGGAGGGAAAGTTGCCACTCCAAAGTGGAATCTTCAGTCGCGTTTCGAAGGGATAATGACAACCGATGAATAATGTAATATAAACTACACTTTCTTTCTTTCTTTCTTTCTTTCTTTCTTTCTTTCTTTCTTTTCTTTTTTTTCTTTCTTTCTTTCTTCAATATCTGTTTTTTTCTGTCTTTCACTTTTACTTCACTTCTCGCTCTTTCTCTGTCTTTCTCTATTAATCTAACTCTATATTTGCTTAACTCTTTCTCTCTTTTTCTTTGTTTCTTTCTCCCTCTCTTTTTCTTTGTTTCTTTCTCCCTCTCTTCTTTTTTGCTTCTTTCTCGCTTTTTCTGCCTGTCTCTGTTTCTCCCTATATGTCGTTGTACGCATACAGGAAATATTCCTTATGATATTCTTCCAAATGGATAGCATTCTTTTTCCTTATTGACCCTAGTCGATTATGGCGGTAACAGCATTTTATTACCACTGCCTGTACAAATAAAATGCTTATTGGGAAGTGGTTTGCTAAACTGAAAACAAGTTATTTACCTTTTTCAAAAAAAGTAGCATGAAAGTATCATGATAATTTGTTATAAATTATATTTTGGAATAAAGAACAGAGCCAAGTTGTTTCCAAACGAGTCAATATAAAGTGGCATAAATAGTTTTAACCGAAATTCGACCTAAGTTCGTCGCAATTCCTTTTCCTATCAATAAGCCTTACGACATCTTCTGTCAATAGATTCTCCTTAGTTCTTTTCTTTTAGGTTTTCCTCAATTTCAGTTTATTCCCTGGAAAATTAGAACAAATTCTTAGAGAATTCTAACGTTCTATCATTTCATGGGCAAAGTTCTCAGGTAAATCTAACATTTTGGGGGACATTTTGGGGGACATTTTGGGGATGAGCTAAGCAGATATTTACATTTATAGATAAACACCCAATAACATAAATGCACACACGTATATATATACTTGAACATCGGGATGAACTGCGTGTAAATATTAATGCAAGTTTACAGCATGCTGGTCCTATCAATGATAGCCTTAACCACCATTGTAGCTTTGTCGCACGCAGTAAAGGAGTCCTTGCTGTCCACTCGAAGAGATACATGCGTGTTCATGGAAGTTGAGCAACTTTTTTATTTTACTGAACCCTCATTGTCGTCCACGACGAGAGAGTCACTCATATATATATATATATACATACATGAGTGTATGTGTGTGTGTGTCTTAGATAATGTGAAACTAGCCGGGGGAAATAAACCCGCAAAAATTCCAGCTGAAAATGCATGATTTCTGATATTAAGAAACTTAGAAAAAGCGTAAACAATGCTTCCTTTTTCTTCGTGTTTCATTGCCAGAGTGAAAACAGAGTGAGGGTCGGAATCGATTAGTCAACCAATCGACTTACCCACCAAGGCTCTATGGAAGTGAATCATGCGTGTGTGTGCGTTTGTATGCGTGTGCGTACGCGTGCACCCGCAAGCGCGTTGAATATTTAAATACTTTATGCAATATACGAGTGTACGCAAATACAAAGTGTCCGAAAATCCATATTTATCGACAAAAAGTAAAGAAAAATAAAACAATCACTCTACACACACACACACATACATATGCACGCACGCACGCACGCACAGACACAGACACACACACACACACATATATATATATATATATATATATATATATATATATATGCATGTGAAACTAGTTGTCTCCATATTGGAAACTTTCGGTATTTATTAATGGAACACATGGTATTACTGGGGTTGAAAATTTATCAAATCTTTTTCTTAAATTAATTTCTGCGTTAAGTTAGATTTCTCAAGTTATCGCTCTTTCTCGTATTATTTTCTTGAAAACTATTTGATTAAGTTACTGGGAAAACTAAAACATCTTATTTAGATCATTATTTTTGGCTCACGATAAATCTGCTACCCTTTTCTTTGTTTTGGAAACCCTTCAAATGGGGGTTTTGTCATTTGCTAAAGATCTTTATTGACAATTCTGTTGGTTCAGTCCATTATAATAATGATTTATTCACTTGAAACCATTTTTAAGCTTTTAGTTGAGAAAAGGTTTCGAAACAGATGATAGTTTCGACATTTCTGTTCTTTTCCATGTATGATATCTTTATGAAAGTCTAGATATGAAGAACATATTTAAAAATATGACTTTAGTTTTGTAAGCTCTTACAGTATTGGCAAAATACACTAAACGCAATCTATCTTGTATTAAAATACCATATTTCAGTAGTAAATTTGTTATAACTGATTCATACGCTGAGATATTCGAAGTGTTTGGAGTTAGTTAATTCCACATTATGATATTTTTTTTACGGATTCAATGTCTGTGCCACCACTAGTCTTATTCCAATTCGATAATTTCTGTTTTGAAAAGGTTTCTCTTAAGTAATATCAACCTTCAGGGCGCAAATATTTGCGCCTTTTTGGACTCATGTTTTCCCGACATGCAGTGAAGTGATTATATTGAATTTCTATTTCTATGAAACTTGATTAACTGTGTCGAGTCAGACAATTTTTTCCTATTTTCACATTTATAAATCTACCGTTCGTCTGTGCATAGAATATTGCTTCTATAACTGGTCTGATGTTCCTATATATATGTTTCTATATCTCGACATTCTTGACAAAATTCAAAGAAGCGTCTGCAATAAAAATATGCTCTGGCATCTCAACTTCAGTCACTTTCCTCACTGACATGACTTCCCTCTATCGTTTTTACAAATATTTTCATAGCATTTATTCTGATGAGCTTTCCTTTTTTGTGCCTCGACTGCATGAATTTAGGCGTATTATTAAAGTGTCTACCAGACCTCGTCGTTTCACTGTTGAACTAGCTTATTGCAACCATAGGTTATATTCTAATAGTTTATTTTCTCGAACTTCTCTCCAGTGGAAATCTCTTCCGGATTCTTGTTTCTTTGCCATCTACAAACTTAAAAAAAATAAATGTCAATGGCCATCGTTTGTCTTCCTGAACCAAGTTCTTTTATTTTTCTTTCTGCTCACTGAATTCTTCTCATTCTTTTTCACAAGAGCATTATTATAACAAGAAAAATGATGTCGTCAATATAGCCGCAATCATCGTCAGTACAGTAACCTTTGGAGGGAGAAAAAGAGCGGTGCTTTCTATTAATAGATTCAACTAGGATTCTGTACAGAATGCTTAAATGTTGCAGACGTGTTTCCTCTCATCTGTATGTGTAAATTCCAAAAGCAGAGTCTAGGAAGAAATTAAACATATTAGAGCTCTCATTTCTTCCTTATCGGACACTTGACGTCGTTTGAATTGATTCGAGTTTTGGGTTTTCAATAGACATATAAGACTTTGTGGATCAATAAAGTTTCAATATCAGATCAAAGCTGTCAATGAGTCAAAACTTGGAAGATGGTTTCTGATGAATGTTAAAATGAATTTTTTTTATTGATGTGGTCATATGCTGCTGCGAGATCATCATAGCAAGTGTAAAACTTTCTGTTTAATAAATAATCGTTTTACTGTAGATTTCTAATGACATATATGCCATCCTCTACCAAGTTGAGTTGTTAGAAGTTGACATTCATAGAATGATAAAAGTCTATTTAAAAAAATATTAATGAACACTTTTAAGATAATGGACACAATTGAGATACCACTATATATGTGATGATCTTCAGGAGGACCGTTTTGTCCCAAATTACATTTACGCATGACTGACCCCTCTGATTTGGGGTCTACATTTGATTCTAGATTTCACTCATAAAATTGAGAAATTTATTTTTGAATTCTGTAGCAGACTACTTTCAAAACTTCAGCATTCAACTTCCTCGTCACTTGATATTTAAGTTTAGAGGTAGGCTTTGTAAGGTTCGTTAATATTTTGATGCATATTCTGTTTCTCCTGCGATTTTCATATTGCTATTGCATTTAATTATATTGCTATGTACAAGAGGTGTTGAAAGTTTCTCAAGCAAAACCCTTTCCCAAAATCTAATCAAATTGCCAAACATCAGAATTTATATTTGGAAGTGCTTCTTGGTCAGGAACTTTCAGTATCTATTTCAATATACAAGAATATTAACAGATGTGTGAAATATAGAATAATTATTGGCTCTCATATACGTGGCTATATCTTGGGTTTAATAGATCTAAGAATAAACTAACACATGATCTAGTATCCACTACTTTCTTCGAAGTTGTATACAAAAATTAAAGTGGTTCTCCAAGATTCCATAAATCGTTGAAAGATAAATATTCGTATTACATAACTTGCCAGTAAGAAAAGCCGAAAGTTTGTCGACAGAATTTCATTGAAGTCGACGTTAAAATATAACCAGGGTTATTGCTTCATTTTCTTCCTGCTGTCAGAATTTGATGTATCACTTTATTTGTAATCATTAGAATGGGTGAATGTTTCGAAGTATTTGTTTAATGAATCTTAACCGTCATATCACAGGCGACATGAACAGCTGAAATATACTGGAGGGTGATGAAAAGATTTCTTCCCAAACTAAAACTCTTCTTTACCAGACCCAAAAACAGATAGCGGATATTATTCAAATTCCGTCTTGGTAGCGTCAAAAACTATCAGTATTACTTAGTTCATATATATATATATATATATATATATATATATATATATATATGTGTGTGTGTGTGTGTGTGTGTGTGTGTGTATGTGTGTATGTATGTATGTATGCATGTGTGTTATTAAATTTAAATGCCAAGGTCTATTTATTTAATATTTATTGTATTTTTTCAATTTTTGAATAAGATGTTGTATATGAGGATCGAAATTGTGGATAAACTGTCTGAGGTTCCTGTTTGATTATGTAACTCCCTTTAATCGTTACACTTGACGTCATGTTTGACTTATGCAAACTTTCAGCTATCTATACAATAACATGATGCAGTCAATGGAAACTTACCTCCTATATGGAGAAGCATAAAGTTCTTGATAATGAGTTGGCCAAAAGTAGTTGAAAAAATACATACATGAATTTCGAACAGTTTATTAACAATTTCAACCCTGAGCAGAAATGATCGATCGAGAAAAATCGTCGACAATTTTTTGTTTATGAACAATAATTTGGACTTACTAAGCAGACGTTTTCCTGTTGCTGAATGATACAATACGTCAGGTCAAATGAAGATTTTCGTATAGGAATGTAGTTTCGATTCCTGTCGAAGAACAAATATTTTCTACGAAATTTATCGATCATTCAGGCCGATAAATGTTATTAATACTGTTTAATCACAAACAGAGTATTTAATTAAATAAACTGTATCTATAAAAATAGCGTAGGAACAGAAAATATATTTTATATATGTAAGTTTTAAAAAATAGGATATCACTTAATACTGTTTCCTGGTCTAATTAAACTCTGATCATTAAATTTATTATTATGATTATTACATATATATGTACATATACAAACATATATATATATATATATATATATATATATATATATATATATATATATACTCGTATCCAGACACGTACACATGTATATGATTTTTATATTTACTTTTTAATTTAAAATATGTAAATGTTATGTTGAGATGTAAGAAAAACAAGCTCAAAAGATATATAAGATGTTCTAAAGATATTGGGTGATGGGAACACGTTGATGGAAATTGCCAGAAATTTTAAAAGGTATATACTAAAAATCATAAAACAATAGCAATATAAGAACGAGAAAAAAACTGGCTTTAAACAAGTCACAAATACATGATTGGAGAAACATTAAAAGCGTATAGCAAGAAAAATGGATTGATGCAGAAGAAAATGTTTAAAGTTGCTGGTCTTATTAATGTGAACTAATAAAAGGAATAAGAATATTAAAAGAATTGACTAAAGACACGAAAGGAACTAAGCATGTATATATACATATATATCATAAATATATACATATATATCATAAAAATAAAGCGTTTAAGGTTGGTGAAGTATATGAAAGCTGATTTGTTAAAATATTCTTTTAGTGAGGAATGTAGACCTACATTGGAATAAGCAGATTTTGGCTGAACTTTCAGTTGGGTCCTTCATGGTAATTATTATCCAGTATGACCCAGAATTCAAAATGGGAGAAGTTGAAGAATGTCTTCCGTTTTCTTAATGAAATATTCAGCATTCAGAAATCGGGCAGAAAGTGTTACTTTCCATTGAAATTTATAAATTCTATCTGTTAAAATAATTTTTCATGAAAATAGATTCATTAAGTCCATTAGCTTTTATCGCTCTTTCCCCTGTTGATGGAGAATTTCTTTCCTAACATTTTATTTGATGTAGTGTGCAATATCAACAAAATGATTATGTCATTATTTTCTCTTCTCAACCCCAGTAGCTTTTATAGTTCTTTCCAGTATTGATGGAGGTTTTCTTCCTTACCTTTTTTTTTTTGAAGTAGTGTGAAATGTCAACTCTTGTGTATGTCTTTAATTTCTCTCCGAGTTACATGTGCTATCCATTTTATTGGTCTCTTTAAAGAAAATGACGTTATCAAGATAAACTCAAAAAGTATTGTACGGTTTTGAACAAAGTGTTATTTACGTGACACAGTCCACCAACAAGATGCTCAACAGCATAAATGTTACTCATGCATACCAACGCTCTTTCATAGAATGCAAGTTTCAAAGATGCTAAATTAGTGGAATATCTTCAGCTTCTGCAGATGTAAACTTGTGGTTTATCATACACGTTAGTTAGGGATACATGAAGTGCAACAATTTGATTCCCCAAATAGACAACTGAAAGCAAATTTTACTTCCGTTGTCACTAATGTCTCTAGTTTTAAAAGGTAGTTATTTTGAAGGTGACCGCAGCCATTAGTCAATAGATGAACAAACTTGACTTTCAAAGTGTCATTCCAGGATTTAAATTATCAAGATACCTAGAACAATCATTAAGGATTATTTTTATCATTTCTATATCTTCTGATATATTCTGTCACAATGTTTCCTTATCTCTATTCAGTGCTTTTGCTTTCAATCGCACATTTAGTCTTTCGCTCTGAGCGCGCCGAGGTTCGTACTCTGTCTACATTTACATTTTTTTCGATGTGTTTTTGGTTGTCCACTTTTTGCCCCATCGTGCACATCTTGCCTTTCCTCGAACCGCGCTTATGGCATTCAGTTTCTTCATAGCATATTCAACACCAACCATTTTAATAGGACTAAGGTTTAATAGGACTAAGATTTAATAGGACTAAGGTTTAATAAGACTAAGGTTTAATAGGACTAAGGTTTAATAGGACTAAAGTTTAATAGGACTAAGGTTTAAAGTTTCGCTAGTAATATTCGTACAAAACTTGATGCACTTCTATAGATTCCTTAGACTCATTTTCCGCCAATATTATAAACTTACACGTACAACTTTTTCTATGGTGTCTCAAGAAAGAAAAATATTTGAAAATGTCCGGACGTGCTTGGTTAGAAATGTTTTCCTGATTCATTACGCCAGTGATACGCTGCAATCAATCCGAAATGAAATTGTCACACCTCGTATGTGAGAAGTTAAAACAGTATTCAAGTAAAGATCTCTAAAAACCAGTAACATCGGCTGAAAGTAATGTTAAAGCCGAAACAGTAGAAAATTGTAAGATGAGTGTCAAGATTGATTGCACTTTGATTTCATTCTGGCATCCAAGCAAAAAATTATGATCAACATTCTTAGTAAGGATATATATTATAGATTGATAGGCGCAATATGTATTGCTCATATAAATATAGGCATATACAGAAAACTTGAAAATTTAATTTTGAATACCAGTTCATTGGAAGAACAAAATTGAATGATATAATAAAATGTAGCATAGTTTGCATATATATTAATGAAAATAATGGAAAATGTTATAGTGACAAGTTTCATTCCAGAAAGGAAAATTTTCTGACAGCATAATGGTTTAATCTATATGTCTAATCCTGAATATAAAAAAGATTAAAATTGGTCGAAGAAATACCATAAGCATCGTTTACAATCGAAACGTTAATGATACAAAGACGTTCAACATTTAAATTCCAATTTTGGTATCCTATATATCTAAATGTATAAACTGTATTGCTTTTTTTGCATTATTGTTTTTAATTATTCCACATTGTATATTTTGTAATTTTGTTAGGAAAGGGGATAAGTTTTATGATCCTTGATGTCTGGAAGCTTCTAAAATGAGGGCGCTTACACAATATATTTGGGATGTAATTCTTATTAGACATACAGATAGCTTTAAAGAAAAATGAATAATTTTATTCAATGATACAAATGACCATGAAAAAAGTGATGAACAAAAAATAATTCCCGAATCATAAATATTACAACAAATCAATTAAAAATTAATAAATAATAGATACAAAACATTATCAAATTGGGTCGAATAACCCACCCGTAGACTTTATGGCTTACACAAAACACACAAATCTGCAATTACCATTCGATATATTTGGAAAAAATAACTCTTCAGAAAAGTATATTTTATTTTTATAAGAATTTTTCAATAAAGAAAATTATACAAAGTAACAGTTTTGTCAATATGAATGAATTTATATATTTTACTGATTAAGTATATATACAAAATGTTCCAATCAGTTTAAATTCGGTTTGAAATACAATAATAAATACATAAGTATTTTGTTTATTAGGAATATGAAATTTAATTTATTAGCTTGGAATTAAAACTGAGTTGAAATCTTTTGATTTTTTAAATGTATTTTAAACGCTATCGCTTTTTATTAGATAGCTATATCAGAGAGAGAGAGAGAGAGAGAGAGAGAGAGAGAGACAGAGACAGACAGACAGAGAGACAGACAGAGAGACAGAGACAGAGACAGAGACAGTATATATATATATATCTCTCTCATTCTTTTCTATCTATCTATCTATCTATCTATCAATCTCTCTCTCTCTCTCTCTCTCTCTCTATATATATATATATATATATATATATATATATATATATATATATATATATATATATATAAGTATAAGAAATAAATAGGAAACCTTTATGAATTTAACATAAATCTAATTTGTCTATACGGGATTCAGTTGATAATGTGGATAAATGCGTGTGTGTGTTTGATCATCTAGTGGCCCTTTTCTTCTTTGTCCGTCTGTAGACTGGAGTATGGTTTGTGTGTGAGCGAAAGAATTAAAATTACTCCGGTTGTGCTTAAAATTAGACACATCTTTTATAAAAGTTGGTGATATAATAAAATATGTTTCACGTATGTTTATAGATTGCAAAATATTTATCAGAACTCCGTCTAAGTATTTACTACGTAGTGAATTATGTCCTTTTCTAATTAGGGTGGCACTTATAAAATAGAGTTATGGTCTGTTTCGTTTCTGTGTATTACGAGCGATTTTAAAGGGCTGTAGATACGGGCTTTTATATTACTTGTTATTTCGCCTCTGTAGCTTTTTTTTCCTAATTTTCAGACATTTTATATCTTAAATTCCTGCATCTGACGTGATGTTAGATATATTTTTCTTTCTAAGAACACGTCTGATTTTCTTGGATGTGATGGTAAAGATTGTAGCGCTAGGAATAGCAAGTTTGTTTTAAAATTATGTGAATAGAGTGCTGGAGTTAGGATTAGTGTTTTTTGTTATCTTAAGTGTATATGATCTTTGAGAGTGCCATCTTTTTGTAACTGTGGAATTTGAATGCTCGTTTTCTATTCTATCATTTTGTCGGATATAATCCATGTTAGATCTGTATTTGATGTCAATTCACACACGCTCATATGTGTATACAATCACCCATGCGCACTCATACACACACAAACACAGTACACACACACACACACACACACACACACACACACACACACACACACACACACACACACACACACACACACACACAAACTCAGTATACACACACACACACACACACAGTATATACACACACACACAAACACAGTATACACACACACACACAAACTCAGTATATACACACACACAAACAAACACAGTATATACACACACACACAAACACAGTACACACACACACACACACACACACACACACACATATATATATATATATATGGTATAAAATGACAATTGGAAAAAAAATTGCCGACTCGTTTCGACTTCCGATTTTTCAAGGCAAAAATGAAATCGAAATGTCTTTGCTGTTATAGTTACATTAAAAAATAATCCAAATTTAAGAATATAGGCGCTTCAGTCTTGTCCACAGAATTGATCTGGGAATTTAACTATATATATATATATATATATATATATATATATATATATCCAAGTATAGGATTAGTGTAGAAGGAATAAATTCCAATAACCAAAAATACTATTCTTAAAAGAGTGCTCAATATAGAGTAGAACAAATATTATTTATTCAAAAATTATAACATAAACATGTTATAACATCATTACAAAAGTAGAAAAATAATCATTTTGTTTAAACTCTTCAACGTCATCACTTGATAAGACACCAGAAGTGTTGAAACAAAATGGTTATGTTTGTAGTGATGTGATAGCATGTTTATGATATCATTTTGAATAAATTATATATATATATATATATATATATATGCAAAAGTTGTAATGATTTGCTTTTAAATTTCCCTAAAACATGAAACATGAATGCTTTTGTGTAGCGATTTAAAATATTTTTATTATAATTTCTTTTAATAAAAATATAATAATAATATTTTGCTCTACTTTGTATTGAGCCCTTTTTTTAAAGGAAATCCTACGAACTGTGGATTTTTACTCCATTTGTTCTTTCTCTCATTTGTATATATATATATGTGAGTGTGTGTGTGTGTGCGTGTGTGTATGTATTGGAGTGCATTAAAAACAAGAAAAAGTACGGAAGTAGTAGATAAGCTTGTGAATATCGTAATAAGGCGTGATTCTGGAAAGTCAAAAAGCTGGACGAATGTGTGAGAGCGAGACAAATTTGGATATTTGGCGAGCAAAGAAAAGTATAGTAGTAAAGGGATGCAGTAAAACCAGTGACGACTAAAATCAAGCACTGAGCGAGATTGATGAAGGGGAAGTTTAGAGAAGTCATTTAGTGGGGGTGGGAGTTTCTGTAAAGAATAGAGCGAAAAAAAATGGGAGTGTTTTTAAGGGTTGGCTTTGAATGGCAACAGTTTACAAGGAAGGTGAAGGGCTGATAAGAATCAAAGATGTGACGAGAGAAACAGACATGAACAAGAATAACAAAAAATAATGAAAAGAAAGAAGGCCGGACGTCTGCAAAAGGTTAGATACTATCGAAAAGATTTATGGTCGACGCAGCGGTTCCATTGGAACCTCTTTCCGCTTGTTGGCTGACTGTCTCAATGCTTAGGACAACATTGCGTTATTTAGTGTGCTGGTTAACATCATGAGAAGGTCGAAGAACAGTACTCATTGGTAAGGCTGATGGAGAAAAGGTTAGTGACGTGATGGTCATATGAGTGGAATCATCGGTAAAAAAAGTGGGAACTGGAGTTTCATGCCGAGAATAATTTAAAGAAAGAAAGAAAGAATGTGACATTACGACTAAGGGCGCGGGAAGTGAAAGAGAGGCTATGAAATGAGAGGAAGATTAAAAAAAACAAAAACATAGATGACATTTTAAGAATAAAAAGACAGAGTGTAAGGCAGAAAAGATGCAATCGACAGAGATAAGAACATCAGAGTAAAGGAAGTGTAAGAAAAAGCAAGGAATGTAGAAAACATTGTACGCAATAAATGAATTGGATGGAAAACCTATAAGATAAAAATAAGAAAAAATACAAAAATTCAAAGAGAAAATAAGAAAGAAGTCGGATCTTGTCACGATGAGCGAACCGACTCACTGTAGGGTTTTCTATTCTTTACAAGAAGCTGATTGGATTCATTATTCTTTACATGAGATTAATTGGGTTCCCTGTTGCAGACATTAACATTTTGGTACAAGTAACTTTAAGGTTAAATAGCAGTTTTCATATACTGGTTTTAATTTATTAAATCGGATATCCAGGAACCCTCAAGATGGATAGATCTACGTTCACGGAGGTTGTAAAGACACTACTTGGTGAGGATAGCTTACCAGTGATTGACTGAATGAAGAACAAAGCACTTATTCAACGAGAATTGAAATGTGAATCTTGTAATACATTGATGAATTGGGCGAAGTGCAGTTACTCTCATACTGGGCAAAGCATGAGGATAAAATTAAGGACAAGTGAGGATGCAGCCGCAATTTTCTACCAGGTTATTATGGAACGAGATACGGTTAACAGGATATTGAGGTTTTGTAATGCAATCACCATACAATATCCTTTAATAACTAAGTTAATTGTTTTTTTTTTTCATGTAAAGTGAATAATATGTTGTTGTTCCTTTATCAATAAACGAGTTCATTTATATTTTCAATGTTGCTTTTAATAGATATAACATTTTGTCAAGAGTTTGCTATTCTTTACATAGGGACGATTGGGTTCGCTGTTTTTGAAGTGTTGGTAATTAAGTCCGCTGTTCTTGACATGGAAGTATTGGGTTCGCTAATTTTGACAAGATTCAAACGGTCAATAGGAAGAAATAAAAATTACCCAGTTCCTTTATTTAACGACGTTCATATAAAATAATTTGATTTCCAAGACAGAATCGGTTTGTCTATCGATTTACTTTAATGGAAACAATTAGAACAAAATGGCGTTTGAAAATGTAAAGAATATTTTGTAAAAACAATGTAAATAAAAAAACGTGTACGTTGTTAAAGTGGAACTGAAAATTAAGAAATGTCGCAAAGGTAAGTCAAGATTAGCTCAATGAATTTAAGGCACAATTGCTGCTTTCTGACATGTTCTTAAGGCACCACTATCTGATCGCTCATAACAAAATGTGATGCAATAAAAAAGACAGAAAATTATCATAAAAATAATAATATTGTAATTTTTATATTTTCTTACAAGTGAAATATACTACTGGTAAAATTTAATTTTGCGTGTCAAGTAAATTGTGATTATCCCTTAGAGTTAATAAGTTTCAAGCTAGAACCATGTTGTAATAGTTAAAAACCATAAGCCTAAAGAACAAATTGTTGCAGATTGTGAATATTGATACTGACCAAAGATTAAAATTGAAAGAGAAAATGTTGAGGAAAGATTAGGACCTTAGAAAACTAAAAAAAAACAAAACAAAACAACAACAAAAAAAAAAAAAAACCGTAAAAGTGGTACCCATAATTATTGAAGTACCTTGATTATATGAAAAACATTTTCACTTAAACGGGAAAGAAGATAAAATTTCTTATTTGTTTGTCGTGCAAAAATATGGGATGTTTCACTTTATTTAAGGAGTAAAATATTTCAAGAAAGAAACATAAAGAAAAAAAAAGTAAGAAAAGTAAAGAGAAAGAGAAAGTGAACAATAGTTAAAGAAGTGAAAAAAGATAGACGGAGAAGCAGAGCGGAAAAGAAAGACAAAAAAGAAAAGTTGAGTAACTGTCAGAGTGATGGATAGTGAGAGATTAATAGGAAGAGGTAGTGATAAATTATAAAAAGAAAGGCCAAGAAAGAAAAAACATAAAAAGTAAATAGTTTAGCGTATTCAACACGAATCGTTTGGTTCTTAACGGTAATTCTCGCAGAATAAAAATGATTCTACAAAATGTCAAATTGATTTTGTTTCTTCTTATCATTTCTTTCCGTTTCTTTTTCCTTACTTCGAATTCAGTCATTTTAATAATGTCCACAATTCATGTCACAGAGCGAATATTTTTGGATGCTATATCAGAGAAAAAATTGATTCATATTTGCAGCGTGGCTAAAGATAATCGCTTTATTTGGACAATCTATTTAAAGAGATTGGAAATATTTAAGACACTAGATAGCGACTTTTGATTGGTCACTGTCAAATATGATAATGATGGTAACTGCATTTTACAATTAACTCCCAAGTAAGTTAGATATTTGAGAATATCAACCATCATGGCTTGCCAATGATCCAAGATATTAACGAGATATTTCGCAATGAATAAGAGCACAAAGAAAACAGGATTCATGATTTTCAAAAGCAATTGGCGCCAATGAACCAAAAACAGACTCGGACATAATTTGAATTCTCTTCATCCTGTCTACAACTGAAACACTACACGAGACTCTCTTCATCCTGCTTATAAGAGAAACGCTACCCAAGACTTTCGGGGCTACTGTCTTATTCAAAGGATTTATAATAAAACCGAAAAATATCCTGGGGCAGAATAAGTATTTGTTTGTATTTCGATATTTATGGATTCCAACACTATTATCAAAACACTTTGTTTTAGTGGGTTAGATAACTGATATATAAAGTCATACAGAGATAGATATTAATTTACTTTTCATGAATAGCCACTCAAGTATTCGGCCTACGGATAATTTTTCGTGACAGAACCCCATCACTTAAATAACTAATGATGTATCTGGGTTTACATGCGCTATTATAATGGTCTTAGCGATAATACTTTGCACAGAGCTTCGATGCAAAAAAGCATCATAGATGACCATAAGATATATCCATGTGTTTTGCATACATCTCGTTTATTGCATTAAGATTACAGTGTAGACATATAAATCTGCCATGTATTTTTGTTAAATATGCATTAAAATATTAACAAACAAATCAGTTAATGAGCGTGCAAAATATATGGGATCGTATACATAAAACCAATTATATATACAAGTGAGAGTTTGCGCATGTACATGGATGTGCGGATCGTGTAATGAATAGTTGCTCGGAATGAGTAATTGGATCGCTGAGTTCGAATTTCAGTCGGGTTCGTTTCATTTATTACCCCTACCATAGCTATTTGTTAAATAGTAGTAAAATCATTGTAATTCTGAAAGAAATTGCTGATACAATATTCACACTCAAAAAAGGAATTAATCTTACAAGTCAAAATATGTTTTGGCTTTAAATAATCGACGAAGACGTTGATAAAGTCAATGAATGAGTCAACTAATCAATTGCGAGTTATATATTTCTATTGCTGGTTACAACGCACAACAGGTGTCCACAAATATTACGTTTATGAAACATTTATCTGATAAAATATTATGAATTCATAGACTCATTATCAATTCATTTCCTGGTTTTCGCCAACTTTCAGCGATTTTATCGATAAATTGAAGTAACAAAAATTACTGACATCAGTACATTGAATAATTTACTCTCCCTCAGTGGTAGAAAACTATTAAGCATATTTGTGACGTAATAGGTAATGAGGTAGTGTAGCAGTGAATATGTCACTGTGACCGTGACCGAACACCGCTTGACTGTGGTATGACTGGTGGGAGTTCAGAAAGATGGGTCTTTCTCTCTCTCTCTCTCTCTCTATCTCTCAGAGAATGGGACTGTTATGGGAGATTTAGAGCAGCAGTAGAAAGGGAATACATGAAATATGTGAATACTGGACAGAAATCAGTGGTATGTGGAAACTATAGTCATCCACAGGTAATACAAGACCAGGATTACCGGATACTAGCAAAAATAGTAACCACCCAACGATGAATTGGAATATTGTATCAAATCCCTCAACCTATTAACCAATGCACTCTACAGGAAACACTCGACCAACATCGACCAACATTTTTTATTATTGTTAGCACAGCATGTATTACAACGCACCAACTGTGTCAGAGAAGATCAGTATTGAATATAAGAAAAATGATGTTGCTTTGCCTTGTCAGAGGAATCATATTTCAAGCACTTTCGGCAACGGATGAATTCGTGTGCGTAGGAGATTGCCTGCGACTGATCCAGCCTATCATCAACGTCTTTTACTAGCTATAGTGATGTGGGGTGTGCTCTGTTAGAGTTCACAAGGTGTCTATCTTAACAGATGTGACATACACAGATCTTGTTCCAGCACATCTGCACATATTTCCAGGTGCTGATGTTCCAGAATTATAACGCATTTCATATCTTGCGCTGGCATTACGAAAATAGACCCACGAACATACGATTCATTTCAAGGTACATACTGGCTACCACGCTTTCTAAATTCAAGTCCCATAGAGAATGTATGGGATATGTCTTCTTCTATGTGCAGTGTTCCTTTGGGACGTAGGTGTTCATGATTCTCCTCAATTTCCCGTCGTTTTTATCTCTTGATATGATTTGTCTTTTTACTATCTCGACTTGTTAGGTCTGTTATTAACTTCTTTCCTCTATCCCCCTTACCCCTACAATATATCATGTGAGTGCCAAATTTTGCAAGATATTTCAATTTTTGTAACTTGCTTGATTTTGGTAAATCCAATACGTAGTTTTCATCCTAGGCTGTTTGTTTTGTTGATGTAGACTTGCGTAAATACCACGCAGCCTCGTCTAAAGAAAACACAACCCAGTTGTCACTCACAAAATATCTCCATCAATCTGTATACCACCTGCCACATTGAATAGTTACCGTTATTCAAGCGAAAGGAGAAACTATACTATTTTAGTCAGCTGTCTCTATTTTTCACACCTAGTTAAAAAAAGCATTTCTTTCGATGAATTCTTCAATGAATTTCTCGATATTATGAGATTGCTACCTTGAAAAATAACAAGTGGAAGGTGACATATTCGAAAAATAAATTGCACGTGGAATAACTTCCTGTCCCAGCTTTATGATTGTTGCATCGGAATTACAATGACACTGTAAGGAATGTCATGAAGGAAAAACACTAGTTTCCTTTAGTGTTAAGAGAAAAAAAGTTATTTTCTACTCTAATGGGTCATGTAATCATCTTCACTATTTTCCTTTAAATTTTCACATCATGTTTATGTATAATTCTTGCTTGTATTTCATTTCTCTTCAAATATTCCTAAGTCACATTTCAATATGAACGTAGTTTTTTGTCCTTGAAATAGAACTCCTTATTTAAACTATGCAAATAATTCCTGATTCATGCTTGACACATATCGTTGAATTATAATAAATTTCATTTACTCTAGCTTCCGATTCGACATTTACACTGTCTTATATTAACGATTTTGAGCGTTTCACTTCGGTTACTAAATATGCTTTTCATATTCAACTTGGATTTCGAAATAAAAATCAGTAAAATTATCAGTTTCTGCTAATAATTCTTAAATAGTATACACGTAAAAACAGTGAATATTTGCTTAAAATTGAATGAATCATCTAAGATGCCCCTAAAACTTTATAAAAGATGCTTTGGGAAAGCACACCTAAGCTAAGACCTGCCATGTCCACGGCATCAAAGCATCCTTATTCACTTCATATTCCATTGATAAGGAGGAAGTGCCACTCAGATAACTTTTTTCTCCATAACTGTCACATTGTGGAACAGACACCCGAGACGGGACTTCTCCAACCGCTACAATATCAACCTCTCCGAGTCTAAGGTCAGACGCTATATATGCCACATATTCTTATAATGCGTTGTTCTTACCGCCTCTCCTAACGCCCTTACGACAATCCCACCCAGTAAACCTCTTGTCTAGTATGTGGGCCTTCTCTACATCCTCTGATGGTCTTTATCAAGCTAATTGTTAATTTGTATAAAATCCTTATCTTTAGCATCAGAAAATGAAACGTGTCGGTAAAAAAAAAATTGCATTTGTCTTTATTCATAATTACTTCTTATAGAGATATTTTATATATATATATATATATATATATATATATATATATATATATATATATATCAATTTTTACAGATATGTATGTATATTCATTCGATTCAAATTAAACAATTGTAGTGAAAAGACAGAATAAGCCCCATCAGTAGAAATCCTTTATTAACGGATTTCGTTACACCATCCCAAACATGCATAAGAGAAGAATGAGAAATTCAAAGACTTAGGTGTGAAAAGTGTTAGCGAGTCATAAAAACTTAACTATGAACAAGGTGAGATAGATAGATAGATAGATAGATAGATAGATAGATAGATAGATAGATAGATAGATAGATAGATAGATAGATAGATTCTTTTGTTGGACAAGTGACGACATGTGAACATCTGCAAGACATATGTAATTCTCCAAGAAAGAGGTGGAGTCAAACGCCATATGCGAATTCTTACATCTGGATACTTTACCGTTTACACATAAAAAGTTAATAAATCATGTGTCATTGTAAATATATAAGAGAGCCAAATTTATATGGCGAACGAGAAGAAAAATGCAATGGAAACACTTTTTAAGCAATTAATTTCTTCCATGCGTTTGCTCTAAGAATAAAATCTTTAAATCTTCGTAGAAATATCGTCTGAAAGTTGACATGTATATTTTGCTTGCGAAAAGGGTTCAAATTATTACTTTAATTAAGATTCTTGTAACCAAAATGTTAAATAGTTACATGAACAATAAAGAACTCTATCTCACTCCACCGACCTTAAAGTAACTCGAAGAAGGATAAATATGTATTTTTTGATCATTTCGGTAAGAAAACCTATGATAAGAATGGGTTTCAATGAACCATACAAATCCATTGTTTAATATGTTTCTTTCCTTATTTATTACGACTGTTTAATGGTGTAATCATTAAAATTCTGACGTAAGATGTTTTGAATATTAATTTTGGAAAATCTTTACTCCATCTTATTTTTATTACCCTCAACTTTTAAAACATTTAAGGTACCACCAATAAATATGTAGCATCCATTGAAATGTCCTCCCCTATCTTAGTAGCTAATCTTTCATGGATAAGGAGTTGAAGAGACTCTGATTAAAATTAAGAGTAAAAAAAAAAAATAAAATAAAAATGACAAATAGGTAAATGCCTTTGATGTTTCAGAAAACAAAAATTTGGTAACGGGACAATTGTGCTTGGGATTTGCGTCTCCTGGAGTTCTAAAAGAAACTAATTCCCATACGACTGAGTTCAAATATTCACCACTCTTAAAAATAGACAATGTTCCAACGAAAATGTTAAATGCAAATTATTTAAAGTTTTCTTGATACAAAATCAAAAATGAATGAGTTGATCTTCTGAGTTTATTTTACTGAATCTCGATTTGAATCGCCAGTTTAAAGAATGACGTGCACTGTGACCAAAAGGTGTAGCTTTACGATTTATTTATTTTTCTTTATTTCAAATCTTTGGCACAATATACCATTTGTATTTGCCATGCATTTTAAAAAGAGCTTTAAATATATGAAATTTACAATATTCTATCGTTTTCCCTAAGATGAGCTTTGAATTAGATATTTACATAAGGTTTTCATTCCGAATACCAGATTCTTCCAAGTTGGAATAAAAATTAGTTTTAAAATAAGCTTTTTTGACTGCGGAAAATGTTGACGTTCATGACAATTAAAGTCAATTTTTGTTCTATTTGACAAAGCAAATTCGGTATTTAATTCAGAACAGGGTAAATACAATTTCTTCCTAATCGATTTGAAAAGTATGTTTTATTGTCTGGAAATCTGTTGTGCTAATTTTTACCTTATTCTCTAGGTTGTGTAAATTTCTAAATGAACTAATATAAGTTATCATTTAGAGGACAAGTCAACTTTTGATTTATAAGATAATGGAACAATAGATTAGGTTAATTTAGCAGCATATCTTATGAAACATTGTAGGAGATCTCCATTAAAATGTCATCAGCTTAAATCAGTGCAGAATATTCATGTGTTATGATCGTTCATTTGTACTTTTTGCAAAGGAAGAAAATTCTTTCTTTTTTTTTTTTGCTCGAATCAGATTTTAACCAAGGTTTTACCTATTTTGAGGTCGACTATAAATTTTAGCATCAAATTGTTAAACATATGTCGGGCATTGGTGAGCAAGACTAAAAAACAATATTTATGCTACATAGTGACTTCTACCTACTGAAAGTCCCAGTTACTTCCTCGTATCAACTAAGTTCAGTAAATATTTAAATATCTGTTTATAAATATTTTCAGATGGTCAGTTTTGCTCCTATGGGACAAATATTGCATGTAATGTTATATTTCTGAAGAAAAATATATTTTAAAAATAACAAGATTTTAATTTATATTGCCAACAAATTTTGATGACAGGGACATCGACATTTTGCGGAGAAAGTACTCAGACTATCCTGTTAATTGTGTACACATACAAATACACACATGAATATCCGTGCGCATACGTACATACATATATAAAAATGTACGCTTACACATGCATATTAGCACATAATCACACACACATAGGTATATAAACATATATGGACACGTACAGACGATATAAAGACATACATATATACACACTTATATATAAAACAAACACATGCACACACGCATGATGTCTGATGAGAGTTATAGAGAGCAGGCATGATTCGGAGATAAATAATAATGATAATAATAATAATGGCACATGAGAACATCAAGAATCCCTGTTGTAGTTGGAGCCCTCAGATTGGTTGGTTGGTTGGAAAATATTCCAATAGACACATTGAAGGGATTCCTCCATGCCTTAATGAAATACAAAAAAAAAAAAAAAGAAATTCTCACAAGTACAGCCCACACTTTAGGAAGGGCTTTATCTATGTAAATATGTCTGATTTTTTTTTCAAAATTACTCAGTGAAAAATGTCACGATGCCATTTCTGACATTATGTCTTTGGTCGGGAC
Organism: Acanthosepion pharaonis; assembly: GCA_903632075.3. Classification (NCBI taxonomy): domain Eukaryota; kingdom Metazoa; phylum Mollusca; class Cephalopoda; order Sepiida; family Sepiidae; genus Acanthosepion; species Acanthosepion pharaonis. Next base: position 1,026,360 of record CAHIKZ030003892.1, read on the forward strand.
CCGGAGTACGCGCCACAAATCAAAGAAAATAATAATAATAATAATAATAATAATAATAATAATAATAATAATAATAATAATACAAGGACCTTGAAATCGAAATCACAAAAATGTGGCACATGGTAACATCAACAATCCCGTTGTAGTTGGAGCCCTCGTATTGGTTGGAAAAGATTCCAATAGACTAACTGAAGGGATCCTTGGAAGCCCATGCCTTAAAAAGAAATACAAAACATAGTTCTCAGGAGTACAGCCCAAACCTTACGGAGGGCTTTGTCTATATATATATATATATATATATATATATATATATATATATATATATATATATATATATATATATATTTTCAGTTGAAAACGTCATAATGCCATTTTTAACCTTAGGTCACTGGGCGGGACCCGGAAAGAAATGAGTACACATCAGAAATCAAAAGAAATAATAATAATAATAATAATAATAATAATAATGGAGATATCCGTGGCCGGCACATAGTTAAAATATTGTTTTGAACTGAGATATTTCTAACACTAAAGCAAAATCTGTTACAAAATGAATTATTACGACAGGCTTTTACAAAAATAGCTTCTGGCAATTTAGTAACGGTACAGATTTCAGGGAATTTTCAGCTACTTATTCCTATAGTGCAAAGGAAAGGCACAAATTCTAGTTTTTAATTTCTATCTTTAAGTGATCGTTTGCTTGCAAAGTTGCATCACTAAATGTTTTTAATACCATACGTTTTCACATGGTGTAAACATTATTGTTCAAAAGAGAGAAAAATTCTACTTCACTTACTGTTAATAAAATTAGTTTTTATTAATTTTGCAAACATGTATGAAGAATATAGCTGCTGCTAATATACAGATTATTATTTCGTTTTTTTCGATTTCGTGATGTACATAGAAAGTTGTAATAGAAACATGAAACATAAGAAGGAATAACACTAGTCTCAAAATAATACTATTAATGATGCATAGTTTTTTAATCATCGAAATGTAACTTGAAGCTAGCATTATCAGGGAGTAAACCAAATGCAGAGAGCTACAGATTTATTTCCCGCTTATTGCTCCAAACTCCTGGGATCGAAATGAATAAAGTGACGTCCATAAAAGACGAGATTCTGAATTTAGCTATAATCGAAATCTACATTTTTATGTTTGATTTTGCGATCGAAGACTGTATCAGTCAATAATATTGTGATATGAATTTGCACCAGAAAGAGGCTTTAAAACAAATCGAAATAGTAAAATTGTTACAGCGAACGAAAGGGTGTCTGTATTATTCGCTTTTCATTTTACATGATTTATTTTCTGAGGTTAGTAAAAGTGAGATCTACTCGACAGAAGTAAATCTTGTATGTTTGAAATTCAGGATAGAGATGTGGGCTAAAAACATTAAACAAGACAGGAACGTAAAACTAAAAAAAAATAAACGGTCGCACGTGCATCACAAAGACACCGAAATAATTTGAGATATTCGAAATTCACTCAGCTTGTTGACCTGGTAGCCAAGTCTGAATTTAGTTCGTTTCGGTTGGCATCCATTTCATTGTCAGTAGATACGGCGACCTCATAGGCATACGCAATCCTTACAGGACAGAACTCTCTATGTATTTTCTTTCCTATAACTTTTCTATTTATTATCATAAAAATCAGATTAGTCGGGAATGGAAGTCAAAAGCTGAAATTGTCTTCTCAATGTGACTATCTCCCCATGTGATTAAGTGGTTATTCTCTTAGGATATGTCATCATCTATTGTTGAGTATGAAACAAGGCGCCACCAAGGACATTAAGGCAATCTTCATATGAAGCTGATAAAAGAAATGTTTCTTGTTGACCATATGTACTTAAAGATGAAGAAGGTTTTCCAGAGGTACCTTAAAGAATTGTCTTGTCTTCAAAAGAATAAGTGAGTAACAATATGAGATTCATTTACACAAAGCGACAGTTATTAAGTTATTAAAATACACAGGTAAATCATTGTTCTCAATTTCACTGCTCACTGATTATATCACTGCTTTTAGATTGTGTTAAGATTGGCTTAATTAAATAAATATTAACACATACACACACGCACACAAACATTAAATTAAATTTAAATATTCATGAACAGAAAATAAAAATATATAAATAAAAAAACACAGTGTGACAGAAAACAATATATACACTGAAGCAATCTGTAAGAAAGAGAGTGAGAGAGAAACAAAGAAAGAGAAAACATTTGTGTACGGAAGGTAAAGGAAAAGAAATATAGATAGAATCATGCTCATCTGTGCTCTTGTGCTTGCTTGCACGTACGCACGTACGCACGCACACACACACACACACACACACACACACACACATATATATATATATATATATATATATGTAAGCCCCCACACACAGATATGTATGAAAAAATTATTGTTTTAAGGTATGCTATTTATGCTATATTTCAGAACTGAGGATTGCTTTCAAGTATGAAACCGTCTGTCGTTGCTGAGTGTTAACCTCAGAGTCTATATATATATATATATATATATATATATATATATGTAGAGAGAGAGAGAGAGAGAGAGAGAGAGAGAGAGAGAGAAAAAAGTATTACGTTTAATAATCAGACAACTTTTTCCTAACATGAATACGCAAATACACATAAACAAACTCAGCAGATACATATATATATATAGATTCTTTTTCTGCGGTCCATTTTTCTATCTGACATTCTCCTATAAAAGTTTAAAGAATAAACAAATGACTAAAATTGAAAAAAAGCAGAGAATGACAGGAAAATGCGGTCAGTGTTTAAAATTCATAGAAGAAGCCCAATTTTTCTTTCCTTTCTAGATTCTTTTCTCTTTTCTCTATATTATCGCACGGAGCTGACATTCGTTGTATGTAAAAAAAAAAATACGAAACTAGGCACAGTTGAAAAGTGTCATGGCCGTCAACAACAACGACATCACCATCCTGTCGGTCACTGCCGCCATCATCTCTACCATTATTGTTGTCGTCGTCATCGTTATGAAAGAAGACTCAACAATAAGTAGCAAAAAAAAAAAAAAAAAACAAACACGCACACACACACACACACATAAAGAAAAACAGAGACAAATCACCAAAACAATAGTAACAACAATATCACCAACAGTAACAAGAACAGCATGGATGGCGTTGATTTAACGTAAAAGAACTCACGAGAAATAGACTCCATGGAATGTATTAATATATTCTTACTGGGCAGGAATGTAGACAAGAGGTGATCCTGGGTGGTTTTTTCTATATATTTTTTCTATTTGTTTATTTATTTTCAGGGCTAGAAAACAGAAAGAGTACTATTTTCTACTTTTTTTATCATTTATACCACTATGAATGTAATGGATGTGTGCAAAAGAATCCAGTGTTCTTTCTTTCTTTCTTTCTGTCAGAAGACTTTCGTATCTCTGGGTGGCGGAAGCATACATTCCAAATCTGATTAGGCGCAATGCAATTTTAGAAAAAAATAGCAATTCACGGTTATTTATTTTATTTTGAATTTATTAGTTTATTTCTATTTTACTTTTTTTCATTTTTGATAACTTAAGTAGAAACCGTAGTTATGAGACGTGGCAATAAACACAGAATAAATTTGAAGAGTTTGATAATGAGGACAACGTGTATTCTTGTTCATGTCTGTTCAATGTCACTTGCTTTCAGGCCAACAAGAATACTATGGAACAAGTAGTCACAAAGAATCCCTGATTGTAAATAGTCGTCGCTGTAATTTAAAACACTCAAATTTACAAAGACATCATCTTGAAGAGAATTGTAATCCTCCATCATTTATCATACCAGTAGAACTATCAATCAATCCATATCTCAGTCTACCAACCATCTACTGTTTGATCGGTCTTTGGTAAGACATAAATTCGACATAGATAAAAAGATATAAAAAACGTCAGACTAAACTTTATAAACGTCTCAATAGATAAGATCTTTAGGAAATATACAAGGTAAAAGTCTACAAAGCTCTGGTTTTGTTCAACTTCTACATATATTGTGACGTCGTCATGCCTCATCTGCCACCACCTCTTGTCTCTACTTGAACGTTTCCATTAGTTTTGCATAACTCTCAGAGTGCACACCGGCGATATCTATCTATCTATCTATCTATCTATCTATCTATCTATCTATCTATCTATATATGTGTGTGTGTGTGTGTGTATATTTTAATGTGAGGATCTGTAGAAGTCCATTGTCATTCTACGTTTCCAAACATATCAGTAGTCGCGATAGAAGAATATACCTTCCGTATTGAACTCACCAGCCATCATGAATTTATGATTAACAAGGATCCACATCAGAGAAGAATATAAGATAGTAAAGTTTTTGGAGAGGAAAATAAATACATTGTTCGACATTGGAAAGGCAGAAAAAAGAAGAACTAAAAAGACCACAAAAAAACCAAAGCTTACACGAAAAACAAGTAAAACAACTTTTACTATTATAGGAATATTTAGTGACACAAAATAACCTCTCCTCATTGATCAGGCACTATGCTAAATACTTTTATGAGACATTCTTATATTGGTGTTCAGAACATAGAATTTAGACGGTCACAAGTCAATCATTTTCAGACAACTAGTGAGAATCAAACCCCAAAGCTTTGTGCTCTGCTAAGTACATGCATTCAGGATATAAATATATGTGTTTTGTGTTTGTTTGCTTGCTTGTGTATGTGTGTCTGTGTAAGAGTGTGTGTATGTGTGCGCGTGCGTGTGTGTGCGTCCTAAGTTAATTTTAATATAGCAGAAGTTAAAGTTTAAAATCTCTATATAATTCTAATTGTCTTCTAGAATACCCCAAACAGACACGCATAACAAATTGCGTGCGCGTACACACACGTACATGCACGCACACACAACAATACACCCGCACTCACACATACACACAAGCGAGAAGCGAGTGTTTGTGATTGAGAGAGAGAGAGAGAGAGAGAGAGAGAGAGAGAGAGAGAGGTGTGATAAAACGACAAAATTTTGGGAAAGGTTTCCGATATAAAAGAATGACATAACACAGCGACTCTGATAGTGTTTTTTTTTTAATTTATGTTACTTTTTCGTGTTTTTTTTTCTTTTTGTTGTTTCTTTCGTCTTCATTTCGAAATAACATGGCTTACATTGCCAGATGCTCTCCCTACTGACTGACGTTTGTTCGCAGTAAATCAAACCTAATTCCTCGCAATTCAATGTGAGCTATGTCACTCATTTGTTAAGATGGCACAGTCAAGTGGAAGGTGGGGAGCGGGAGGTCGTTGTAAATAGATACATACGAGGTATCTAAAGAAAAGGCTGACAAATAACAAGTAAACAAATATAAGCCGAACTGAAGTAAAAAGTGTTTGACGTTAATGTATAGTGAGTGATGATGCAAAAGTTCCCAACATCAAATTCACAATATAAGGGAAATCTTTGAAGTGACATTAAATTTTCCTCTGTTTTTTTCCTGTGTAATCAGTCAAATGTAACAAGTCTCGCATATGTATTTAGCCATTATTCGTTTTATCGTAAATTATAGAAAAAGTTTAGGTTATGGTTAAGTAAATTTTACAGGCTAATTGTTAAATTAATTGACAATATTTTACATTTTATATTGACAATGCAAAATGACCATCTTTTGTTTTCTGTATAGACCTTAATCTCTTCTTAACTAAAGTGTATGACTTCTTCACTACCTCTTCGTTAATATTGTACTAGGACAGTTGAAGAGCTTTTTCAGATTTATCATACTTTAGTATGAGATGCGTAAAACACCACTTTCAAATTTGAGCCATATCGCAAAGTCTAAAGTATTAATGTCAAGGCCTGATGGAGGATTCTCAAAAAATTCACGGAAATGTCTCTTGCCCCAGTTCTGCGCCAAATTGACCATATATGCGGAAGCTCCGTCTTGAGTGAAGACATAGCGAATTCTTCGCGTATTTCTCTTCACTTCTTGATGGCTACAATGACTCACCTTGTACGAACTGAACAGTTTCTCTCGTGAACTACATTTGCTGAGGTTGCTTGCTCCCACTGAAACTTTACAAACATTTTCTGTGATCATTCAATTCTTTTATCACCTCAAAATTCTTCATACTGGACATTTTAATGCGGCATATTGATCATGTTTTTAGCTGCCATATATAATTAAACAGTAAACAATAAAAGAAAAGAATGTTAGGAAGCCTTACTTTCTGCTTGTTTGACAAAAAAAAGGCCATATTTAGAAGAACAATTACGAGCGATGACAACAAGTTAATTGCAAAACGCTAAATCTAAGAAAGCCGCGTGTAGATTGAGAACTGCTTTCAGCAACAAAAGCTTTAAAGAACCGTGGAAAAACAATATTTTCTTTTACTAGTCGGATTTAAATGGGATTATAATTTTATTTCTTTAAACTATCACCAAAACCAATTTGAAAACTTTTCTTTAGGAAGTAATACCAGAAATTTTAGAATGATATACTAAGAACATATATATATATATATATATATATATATATATATATATATATATATATATATATATATATATATATATATATATACAGGAATCGGAGAGCCAAGTTTGAATTCCAATCGAATCCATTACTTTCACTTACATGCTAATACCCTTGGGAAAGGTATGAATCCTGTCCTTCTCCCTCTAGCTATGGGTAAGACAGACTGGGTTCTATATATATATATATATATATATATGTGTGTGTGTGTGTGTGTGTGTGAATACGATGAAACAAAAGTAAAAATTTTATTAACTACCCATACATCTCTTTGGTTTCTTCACTTTCAAATAAAAGAAAGACAAAGACTGTGTGTTAGGGAAAATGTCTTTGGATCTCAGGATAATTAATTATTGTAGGTTTTCAATGTGCATATTTGGAGTGTGACTTTCCGCCTGTGGCCTTTTTTGTTTTCTCTCTCTCTCTCTCTCTCTCTCTCTATATATATATATATATATATATATATATATATATATATATATATATATATATATATATATATATATATAGTATAACTACGGACGATAATGGGTATGACCCCATTCCCATAAATACAATAATAAATACTGTATATGTTTGGCGACTAGCCTGCAGTTGGAGATTCGTTTTCAGCTGAGCTGGTTAGGCACAGCCTCCGGGTAAACACCTACCCGTCCCCGTTTTATACGGGGTCTACGGGGAATTTTTGGCTGAGCTTACGGTCTGGGGAACCCCACATTTAATTCGGACTTGTGCCACATCTGACTGCGTGGGGCACTTGGTAGATAACATTTACTGTCTGCAGTTGGAGATTCATTGTGGAATTCACTTGACTCACTTCTGGCCGTTGACCACTTCTACGCGACGCCGGCGAATTTTATATTTGTTGTTCTTGTCCTAAGTATTATCGTTCATTACCAACCTTCATATGATTATTCTATTCAGTACCCTTCCCTAGGTTACAACATATATATATATATATATATATATATATATATATATATATATATATATATAATCGGGTCCATTTAAAACACATCATACATCTTAAACTTTACTTACGTAACTTATATAGATGACGTTCGTTTCTTATATCTCCATTATATAAATCTATTGGATATAGTAATGAAACTCGATAAGGTTGAACCCACCATTGAATTTGCACATGAATTTGAAATAACTCTCTATCTTTCCTCGACATTTTATTAATACGTAACAACAAGAAATTAGAATTTAAAGTTTATCGTAAACCCACTATCAAAGGCGATCTAATTAATTTCTGTTCCCACCACAAAGAATAAAATCAGGATTAATCATAAGATTCTATCACAGAGTCCTTAGGATATGTAACTCTGAATACCTAAATGAAGAAGAGATATATATTGGGGAAACACTCATATTTCTTCAATACCCTCAACATATCATCCTCAACGCCAGAAAAAGAGCTTACAACCCCCCCCCAAGAAACAAGACACTATTCATAAATCTACCTTTTTACATTCTTACTACTAAACACGCAAACAAATTAGTCATCGCCAATACTAGGATAGTTACCACCACCTTCAAGACAACAGGGGATATAATTAGGAAGAAAAATGAACTCAATATTAATACAAATATCGGTATTTATGAAATAAATTGTTTATAATGCAAAAATGTTTACGTATGGGATACTTCTCTTGATCTACGAACATAATAGAGATTTGAATTTAGACAATCCTTCAAACTCCCTGGTATTACAAAGGAACAAAACTGGCCATAAGTTTCCTTTCATTAATGCCAGCCTAATTAAAAGAAAAAGAATATAATTCTTTACGGAGAAAATACTTTGAAAGCTTAAAATAACCGCCTATAAACAGACGACTAAAACATATTAAATCGCCAACATTTCCTGAATCCATTCTTTGAGTATCTACCTTATGTCTATAACTTATGTCGCAGTACGTACATAAAAATGTCCTCATATCAACACACGACAGCACCAACAGACATGTTGTGTACTGGATATAGACAAATGACCAATCAGAATCAGTCTCCATGGAATTGAAAACATCAGAACTTCTCCCACTAGATATGGACACATAAACAATTACGAATACATATTATCATCCGATGACCGCTTTGACAACTTAGAATTTTTACAAACTTACATACATATAGAATTATCTACATTTATAATGCACATGATACATTACCGCCCAATGAAAATCAAACGACACAAAATTGAAAATACAAGAATTTCTGTCTTTTGGTACTTCTTTCTCAAAAGTGAAATATGTTATATTGATAAAAGTTTTCCTTTTATTCTTTATCTTATCACACGCGCGCAAACACATTATATATATATATATATATATATATATATATATATATATATATATATATATATAATGAAAATGGAAAATATGGAAAATAAAATCGAAATAGTGAAAGATGATACCGATTTTGCTAGAATTTATCTATATTCTGATAAAATTTTCAAACTCTTTGGTCACCTTGTGACGTTGCCACATTCTGTCTAACTCATGTGTGGTGCTTCTATATTGGAAACATTGGAAACATTGGAAACATTGATCAAATACAAATTTTGAACGCTTCGTTGAACAGACGGTCACTATGCTCGATATGCTGTAGAAGACCGCTCGCTATTCACGATCTGATCAGTGCTAATATCAACATGGCCGTTGAGGACCGTTTCCTTGTAATACGTTTGAAGTTAAGCAGGTGTCTAGCTAAACTTCTACTTATGCAGCAGCATTTTATCTTTCTCCAATTCTTTCGCACAAGGTTATCTCTGGGAGCGAATTGCACTCTGTAGTTTTCAATGGAGAGATCAAGGTGTGCCTTTATGTAAACGATGGTTATTTGCTTATTCGAAGTAGACCTAGGGAGCGAACTCCTTCAGAGTGTATTTGACCACAACACACGCCCAACCGCTGACATCATGGTGTAAAGTGATATAAGTTACAAATCTCGATAAAGATTTTAACAGCGCTATGTTCACCCGGATTATTCTTCAACCCATCCAGTTGCTATTTCTAGCAAAGGAAGGTAAAATTGACTATCAGTAAGATAATGTTCAACCACATGATATCAATGATATTGAGCATACTATGGTCGGTACGATCACCAGACCTGTCTCCTTTTGAACATAATCTGACACATTGGGATGACAATGATGACAGACAACGCCGACCTACAATTCTTACGGTAATGCATTAAAAAGTGCAATGATTGAGAACGGTGTATTGCAGGTTGATGTTCGTCAATGTGCAATCGTATGCATGCTACAGTACAGAGCGCACTGTTAATACCAAAGAGGGGTGTAGTGTATTAATATGGTGTCCGGATATTGTTGTTACCCCACCTTATTTTAGAAACTCTGTAAATATTCATCTGAATATCTCTTAATTTCCTGTAATTCAACTATACTTCCTGTATGTTTAATCTTGAGTAAATTGAAAACATATTCAAGACATTGCAATTTTTTTCTTTTCAGTCAATATATATATATATATGTGTGTGTGTGCGTGTGTGTGTATGTGTGTATGTATGTATATATCCGTGTGTGTGTTTGTGTATGCGTTCATGTGCCTGATTTTCCGTATGTGTAAATGATTTGGTGAATCTCATATATCTGAATATCTTTCCAGAAATTCGTTGGTGACGAAAAGGAAACTAGCAGAGAGAACAGTATTAAAGGACGGAGTTCGAATTTCGACTTCTCTTATTCTAACTTCACTCTGTGCTATTTCCAAATATATCGTGTCAATCGCAAGCCACGGTCATTGACGAATCAGTGACAAAACCTTCATCCATAACCGCAACCCTCTAGTAAAAGTAATAATCTGTAGCATCCGTAGTCAACTTTAGCATAACTAATAATTTATTTGTGCATTCTCTTTGATTGAATACGAATTATACCAGCAGCCTAGTGAGCAAGAAAGTATGAAGTAAGTATTTGTTTACTCAACAAATATTTATTTTTCAACATAAACTTCTTCGTTATCAATGCATTAATTCAGTGAGAAGTAGTAATAATATCGATTAAACATTATACGGTGACAATTTCCGGTCATAATTCAAATAAGTTCACATCAGAATATGGACGTATTGATTTCAGTTCTTACGTCAAAAATTCGATACGTTTTGTCTTATATATTTCTTTTATTCATAGAGTGTCCATTTGCTGGTGATTTTTTTATACCTGTGCCGTGTAAAGCTTACAATTAGTGAGTATCAGAAAGGTCTGAAACAAATTAGATTGCATCCACCCATCTGTTCATCAGCATTAATGCTTATCGACTGTCAATTACAATGTCAATCATTGAGCATTTCGTTTCCGCTCGAAAACCTCCTGTTCCATTTCTGAACAGTACAGTCACTAATTTCAGCTTTAGCAGACGTTCTACATTTTATAGTTTCTTTCAAGCTTACATTGATACAGAAGATAACTTCTTACAACCAACTTTTAGTTTCCTATCATGATTTCATTCTGAAGAATATCATACAATATTTTGTTGGGTTTCATGTCGCTGAAAATTATTTAGAAACATTTAATATTTTTGTATCACTTTTTATATGCGAGATCAAGAAAGACTGAGTAATATTTTAAGGGAATCAGAGGCGATCCAGTATTTTGAGTTGCATATATTCTTGTTTGAAAAATTATGAAAACTACAATCTGTGATCAATGTCGAGAAGTTTGAATGTTTTCTGTAAATTAGGTCTGAATGAACTCATTTAATCATTTATTTAGTTTTATATACAGTATATGTATTTTATGCCGAAGCCAAATATATTCTAAGTTTAAAATATTTATTAGTGAAATTGGAAATAAATTCTAAATATAAAAATATAAAAATAATATGTGATCCGTCATTATTCACTTTTATTTGAATCGTAATTTTCAAAAACAAAAATTTACAAAATGATAAAATCTAGAAAAGTAATCAAAGAATTTTATCACTGAACGAATAAATCAAGAATTTGTAAAAAGTAAATCGGAAGATATTATAATACATTAGATTTGTGAAAAAGTTCTCAACGAACATATTTGAAATTCACAAATGAAAAACGATTTTCGCTGTTAGTTTTTACATAGAGATATATTACGCAAAACATCTTCTAAGGGTGTATTTATATGATTAATTGTATTATTATTTATTTGTTACTTTATAATATCTCTATACCAAAATATTAATCCTGCCTTATTTATTCAAAGAAAATAATATTATCTGTTCACCGCAGTAATGAAGGCTGCATGTTGACTGTCAGTTTCACTTCAGAATGCAACATTCAGACCAAGTGACATTTTAAAGAAAGCATTGGTAACTGAAAGCATGAAACTGTCACCATGCAGGCATAATTTCTTTGTTCACATTATCTTCACCTATAAATGCCGTATCTTCGCTATTCTGAACTATAAAAATTTTTAGACACCATATATATATATATATATATATATATATATATATATATATATATATATATATATATATATATTGGTGTTTTGTGTGTTTTTGAACAAAAATATTAAAAATGAAAATTTTCGGACACACTGGGTTGTATATTAATATATTTTGTTTTATTATTTCAGTTGGGTTCCTCGACTAGTTTCACCCAGCATGGCCCTCATCAGAGAGAAAAGAAAACCCTGCTTGTTAGCAGCAGTGAACTACTGGAGTGAATGAGTGTTTCTAAAGAAAGTGAACTTCATCTTTAGTTTTCATTTTTTAAGTTTGTTTATCGTTAATTTTGTTCAGTCCTTGTGTCGGTCAAACGGTCTGTATGAAATTGTCTTTAAGATCAGAGAATGGCAGATTCCTAACTGAGAATTCCTTCCTTGGTCATTTCGACAGTTTTATTGGTTGCTGTGAATGGGATGCGTGTTAAGTGTATGTTATCTTTTTTGTTCTTTGAGAGTGCACGTGATATATATATATATATATATATATATATATATATATATATATATATATATATATATATATATATATATATATATATCTTGCGCGTATATGTATTACTTGGGTGAATTCTTCAGTCTGTTTAGTTCGTAAATGAGACATTGTCTCCTCATACACAAGCTTATTTGCATTTCTTTTTAAAGTTTCCAATAATTTTCTGTGCGCGTTTGTAGATGAAAATGAATGCAGTTAATTTCTGAATCTAAGAAATAAATTAGATTCTTCTGTATTTTTTTATCTGTAAGTATCATCTCCTTCAATGCCGAGCGCTACTTGCAAGTTTTGGGAAGTTAATCTATGATCTCGCGGAGTAAATGATCTTGATATGTAAATATGTGAATAAAGAAAGAATGACTGAAAATAGGGTTAATAAGACTGTATAAAATAGAAAGCTAATTCAATTGATGAATTAAATGCATTCATATAAAGAGAATTAAAGAGAGTTAAATCAATTGAATAAAAAGTGATCAATAATGCATAGTTATAGTCTTTCGCTATAACATATATTTAGATTAAAGTGTGGATCACTTTTGACTTGCACTCGTCTGTATGTTTGGCAAACTGCTGTTTAGCGAACTGCTGCTAGAAGAACTGACGGTGGCGTGGGAAGAAAGGATTGAAGAGGTACATGAAAGAAAACTGCTTCTGTATGAGGAACTGGTGACTGAGGACCGTGGGAGGGGATACAGCTGCACCCTAGTGTCGTCTGAACTTGGCTGTAGAGGCTTTCCTGTTACTTCCTTAAAGAGATTTCACAAGTGCGCTGGGATCCAAAGGCCGAATAAAGTGATAAAGACCTGTGATGAGAAAACGGTGGAAGGCAGTTCGTGGATTACCTGGAAGTTCGTATCGAATCGCATCCAGCTAACGACAAAGGCCGGTTGCAACGTAACATCATCCAGCTGTTTCGGGCCCATCGTGTGGAGAGGCACTGAGCTTAATGCGCCGAAACTTTTTTGAAGTACGGCGCTGAGCTGAAGATTGTAGCTGGTCCGGAGTACTTGATGTCTACATGTGTTGACTGCCTCTGGTTCTCCGGTGACAACCATGAAAAAATGTTGTCGCCTGTGATAGTGTAGTGACATCCGTGATAGTGTGGTGATGGCAATGAGAACCTGCGAGCGTGAGGTGTTCTCCCTGAGAAGCAGCACTTATGTGAGATCGGGTTCTACAACAGTTCTTTATGGCCACTGAGGACTTGTCTGTGCATGTAGGGATGGTGTGATGGGTAACATTTTGAAGATCGCACCGGCCTGAAGTCTGGCAAACACAGACTAGTAAGTGAATCTTCCGGCTCATCCGTGAATCTGGTAGAATCGCCTGTTTCATGTCTGATGTAAAACTACGCTACTTACTACGATTACCAGCTGTTCAAAAACGGACAGATAATCTATTAATGGCAACCATGGGGGTGGATGTAATGGCTGTAAAAAAGTCTTCAAGTCAGCCAATGGTAGCAAAATACACCAGAACAAGATGAAATGTGGCGGGGATTCAGTGACAAAAAAGCGCGCGGTAGTAGTTGATAAGTCGTCGGTATGTCAGGACCAGGATGAACGCTGCCTACGGAAACCTATGCCATATGCTGTCATCCAGTTCGAAGGCAGTATATAATGACTTTATATATATATATATATATATATATACACACACACACACACACACACATATATATATATATATATATATATATATATATATAAATAAATATAAAATTGAACATAGAAGTCAACACTTAGAGGCGACAGTCTGTTTCATCTTAGACGCAATCATCAGGCCATATATATATATATATATATATATATATATATATATATATAATGTAAATTTAGGTAGTAACCTCTCTTTCAAACATTTTTCATTAAATAATGCCGACAAGGAAAATTTAATTAAATTTTACTAAGATTTTCCAGTATCCTTACGCTTTTTCCGTCTAGTTGGAGTAAAGTGGGTACAAAAATATTCCAGAATTTTTATGTCCCAAGCGCTTTCGGCCACTTCATGAACGGTTCTATTGAAAACAACGGAAATGTCAAAACACGAGGAAAAAATAACAATACCAGAGACAAAAAATATAGGTTGAAAATGGCTACAGAATTGTTTTAAAGTTCTTGGAGCAATAAAAACTATGGAAAATATTTGTGCTCCCTAACTTCTGCAAAACGGAAATATGCAATTATGCTGGAAAAACATTAAAAAAAATTAATTTTTCTTTTCTGCCGTATTTAATGATATATATATATATATATATATATATATATATATATATATTGAATTTGTTGGTCTGATGAATTGGATCTTGATTATGATTCCAATGTAATAAATTATAACCATGGAATATTAGTGTTTGAGTTTTTTTATTATATTATTACTCTGTCTTGGACATTGAGTTCTACCTGGATACTATCCTCTTGAAATTTTATATATATATATATATATATATATATATATATATATATATATATGTAATAATCAGTTGATATCTAATCCAAGTGAATCCTAATAATATAAAATATTAAAAGTAATCCACAAAGCTTAATGTATTTATTATAACATGGCATATATAAATAAATAAATTACATAGAAATAATTTCAAAATTACTCCATTCGAATATCTCTTTTAGCCTACAAGATTTTCAACAAAAAGGAGTGAAGAAATAAAATAATATAGTAGCTTAAAAATTTTTAACTTAAAAGAAAAAAGACAGAAGAAGAAAAGAGAAAAATTAAAAGAAAAAAAACAGAAGAAGAAAAGAGAAAACTTAAAAGAAAAAAGAAAAGAAAAGAAGAAAGAGAGGACACAGCAAATCGTCTAGAAAAAGCTTAAATCCAGTTTCATGTTGGTAGTGAGGAGTGTCGGGATTCAGCCAACAGTAAAAATAAGCTTCACCTATGTTTTAAAATATTAACATCTAGTTTCTATAAGGAAAATTACTTAAAGGAAATTAAAAATTTAAAAATTAGAGAAGATTTTTTCAATTTAATTTAAAAAAGTAAAACCTTTAAGCAATAGTAAGTAAAAATGTAGCATCTAAAATAAGTAATATAAAAATAATAATATATATAATATTATAATTAAAACAATAATTAATGAAATAATTATTAAATCAAGTTATTAAATAAATTTAATAGAAAATATTATACATTAATAATATAAACAAATAAATAAATAAAATTAAAACAATATATAAGTGAAATAAAATTAATTATTAAATATAAATTTAAAAATAATACCATTTAATAAATGTAAATATAAATTAATTATTAAATACAAAATAAATTAATATAAATAAATATATAAATAAAATTAAATATTAAATATAAGTATAACTTAATTATTAAACATAAACTTTACATATTAAATCTAAAGTTAAATATAAAATTATACATTAAATAAAATATAAAATAATAAATAAACAAATAAAAATTATTAAGTAAAATAAAATAATATATATAGTAAGGGCAAAACAAAAATAAAAATCAATAATAATAATAGTAGCAACAATAATAATAATAACAGTAATAGTAATAATAATAAAACACCTATATATTAGGAAGGTGATTTGAGAGGAATGAGAAGGAGTAGAAATAACAATATATGTGTTAGGTGATAACAGATTAAGCAAGATCAATAATATTCTAGATCAGTTTGAACATACATTTGGGAACTAACGCATTCCTTTGATTTAGTCGTATACTTTCATTATCGAATTTAAATATTCTAATCTCATCTAAACACAGTTCATATCTACTCTTAAAATTACTAAGAGTGTGAGCGAAACCTATGAATTCCCAATCAATATCAGGGTTCAGATCTTTTTCCCTCAAAAGTTTTGGAAAGAGCAGTTTGGTATTTTAATTTTGATTTGGAAAAAGATTTGTCTATGGGTATAAAGTCTTTGTTTCCATTCCCCTGCGGAGATTCCCAGTGTAAATATAGTGGTTTAAATTATTTTCTTTGAGTTAAATTGTTGCTTGGTAAATAACATTCGAAGATCTGTATTTTCCTTCGACTGGACAATGTTGGCTATTTCTATATATACATATATATAGAAAGAAAGAAGCATTTTGAGAAGTGGGTTGACCCGAGAATATTTAAATACAGTTTCCTCCAAAGACTCCAGAGTAGATGCTTCTATAAAGCCTACAATTTAACTCTCTTCAAGTCTACATCCAAGCATTATCTATCTTCCATCATAATCTACACTTCTTACTACCCCCTATTAAATTCGTATAAACCAAGTGAATCATGTATAAAACTACTGGATCACTTCCGAACAATACTATTTGGAACCATCCCCATAAAACGTGCATATGTTTTTGGATGATTGTACACCGTTTTCCTTTTCTGGAACTAAAACAGCATCAAAGGCAGAAACTGCTATTCATTTTCCTCCATTTTCACTTTTAACGTAAAAACATTTAAAATTTACAAATCAAAAAGAATCGTATAAGAAAGTAGCGTTGAATTGGTACATTTCAGAATGAGTTAATATATCATAAATTGTAGTCACGTGACAAACGAAATCACATATTCAAACGCCTGCTATTGAAAAACACTAAGAAATCTTATTCCAACTCAACTGTGTATATATATATATATATATATATATATATATATATGAAGACATATACTCTTAAGGTGTGCTATATTTATGGGATAAAGTGCTCAATATCAGTGATAGAGCGTATGTAAATATATATATAAAAGTGAACATTGAAGTCAACACTCAGAGGTGACAGGCTGTTTCATGCTGGACGCAATCTTCAGGCCGCCTGACGATTGCATCCAGCATGAAATATATATATATATATATGTGTGTGTGTGTGTGTGTGTGTTTGTGTGTACGTGTTTATATAGTGTATGTAGGCAGCAATCCTTTCATGCAAATTTCATTAAATATGAAAGACAAAGTGCTTTGATTATGTTTTTTATATAATTTCTCATGTAATTTTTTTATCGTTTTTTCTTTTCAGTAGATAACTTGTATAAAACTGTCCAAATGTTTTTTCCGAGCGCTTTCGGCTATACATTTAGCTTTTACACAGTTGAAATATATTAACTGTTAACTAGAAATAGATTGTTGCATGTATGCCTTTATACATATTCCATAACGGTATAGAAGCCTGCATCAGTTTTAGCGGTATGCTTACGGGACCTATTAAGGTTGAAAATGGAGTCAAGCAGGGAGATCTTCCAGCTCCTACACTCCATTCTATCTATTTTGCAATGTCAACTGGCAAGCTTTTCAATATACATAGGTTTTTAGCAAAGACAAAAGTCTTTAGTTTAGTGCGCAACCTTCTCTGCCGATGACTGTGACCTGGTCGCACACACAATTCGCCACGCACAGGAGTTCATAGATCGACTATGAGTGTCGTGTAAGGCTTTTGGACTGTCCATCAGCCTTGAATAGACAGTGGTTATGTATCAACCTGTCCGACGAATTTAGTATATAGAGCCATTTATGTTGATGGTAGTCGTCTTGGGGTAGTAGACAAATTTGTATACCTTGGGAGCACCCTCAACCTTCACTGGCCCCTTCACTGGCCCCGTGAAATAGCATTACGGATTAAGAAGGCCCCCGATGCATTTGTATCACTCAAGTTCCGTCAGAAGGACATAAAAAAGCAGACAAAAATTAAAATATATAATGCCTACGTTAGGTCATCTCTGCTATATTCATGTGAGACATGGGTAGTCTATCGTAGACATCTGAAGATACTGCAACGTTTCCATCAACGATGCCTTCGGTCTCTGTTTGAAATCCACTGGATATCTCACACTCCTGATAATGTTGTTCTAAAAAGGACCAATTTACTCTCTGTGGAAGCAATTATACACAAATACAGATTGCAATGGACAGGACATGTTATTCGTATGGCAGATGCCAAAACAATTAATGTTTGGGGAATTGGAAATGGGAAAAAGCCAAAACTTCCTTACAAAAATTGCCTTAAAGAGTCACTCTACAAGTACAATATTGGTCTGGATAACTGGGAGACTCTAGGTAAAGAACGGGTTTCATTGCTGATGGCGACACGATCTTCCATGAGGCATCAGTAAAATTATGCAGAACTGAAGAGAGGTGTTCGGAAGCGATAACTTGAATTGCTATGATGTGCCAACCTGGCCATGCGTCCCATGCAGTCGGATATGTCTGTCCAGGGCAAGTTTGATCAGTCACCAGAAATCACACCAACACTAATAGTCTATTGCATATGACGATTTCGTAATGACATGCTTTGAATGCCCGACGTGCACTACTGTTTGAAAGTCCATGTCGGGTCTTACAAGGCATATAAAAAGGCACATTGGAAGTGAAGATGTTCAAAGTCAACTTCCACCACCCGGAGATGATTTGACATGCTATATATGTAACAAGAAATGCAGATCGATAGCTGGTCTTATGAGCCACTGTCATTCACCCAACAAATGAATGCAATGTTGGGTGGGGAGTTTAACTGATGGACTGGAGATATCTGTGATGGTCCTATTCGCTTTATGAGTCGACAAGTATATATACGTTTCATTTTCAGAACATGGTCAAAATATTGTGTCCATGTTCACAGTTGTTATTACTAATTGTTGTTTTTTTGCTTTTATTAATAAAGCTTCCATTACTTGTACCTTTTTTTACATGTACACGATGCTATTATATTTGTATCATCAACAAGTATTTTACGAATAGGATCCAGTAGGTTTTCATGAGTATTTAAATGAGACCTAATTGATCTATGGTTAGAAAGATGTCGTGTGAGTCTTCTTTTCAAACATGTAGTGTGACATATATAATTATTTACGAATTTTGATTGATCAGGAACACAATTCCTTAATGGACATTTAAATTCGTATATAATATTTCTTCTATTTAATTTTGTTCTAAGACGTGAAATATTATTTTTAACTATAAGGTTGGCAGTTTAAAAATTTTGTAATAAATGTCTTTTTTTTTGCTATTGTCTACTGGTGTTGTGCATTTTTTTTATTAATGTTCTTAATTCTAGTTTCATATTGTTTGTAATTTTCGTTCATCTGATTTTTATATAAAATATTAATCCTATACTTTATGTTTATATCCTCGTCGTTGCTATTAGCTACCTTAGACAGAAAATGTCTGATATGGAAATCCAACAATTGATTTGGAAATCCGTTATTAATAAGCGTTTGTTTTACGTTATTTAATTCTTTAAAGAAGAGCGTACCAGAGAATGCATTCTCGTGCGCTCTCTTGAAGAAATGTTTAATAACACCTATTTTATATCTAAGAGGACATTCACCAGAGAAATTAAGATGGCAAGAGAGTTTATTAGTTGTCTTTTTATAAATTGAAGGTGTAAATAAATTATTACTAAAATCAATGAGAACATCTTAGAAAGGGAGTTTTTATATAATTTATCAACTGAAAAGAAAAAAAATTATAAGATCACATGAGAAATTATATAAAAAATTTAATCAAAGGACCTTGTCTGTCATATTTAATGAAACTTGCAAATATATAATATATATATATATATATATATATATATATATATGTATGTGTGTGTGTGTGTGCTAGGATAAGGAACAAATAAGAAACGTTATAAATATACTTTCCTCATCATCCTCATGAGAAAATGAAATATGAAGAAAAGAAAATTCTGTTATATTTTATTTTTTACTTTGTTTTTCATTGGTTAAGCAGACCTCGCGTGTATTTTCCAGTCAAACAGCATTTGTGTTTATAATTCATTTGTGTTGTAAATAACAATACTATTTGGGCTAAGGAGGCGGGGGGGGGTCAGTTGATAATGTTTGTGTGAGTGTATGCACGCGTAAGTTTGAGCGTCTAGTGGGCATTTTTATTTATGTTTGGTATTAGTCCGTATGTTTATTAGGTGGATGTTTCCTGTGACAGGAGAATATGTTACATTTATAAACGTTTCCTAACTAATATCCTTTTTTTAAAGCATGATGCCTCATCCCTACACACTGACCCATCGACACTCATCATAATGATAAAATGCATAAAGTTGTTATAAACTCTGTCGACTTTCCTCGGGTAAGCATATATGTATAATATACGTGTAATCTATTGATGAACTCCTGTATTTATTTAACATAAATATTGATTTCTCTTTCGTTTCACTGCACTAAATGAAAGGTATCGCCATAAGTGACATAAGGCGAAGAGTATAGAGATAAAATTACACGTCGAAATATAGCTTCAAACACTGTTGTTGATGTAACCACATCTAATTAATGTCCATTCTTCTTTTACTTTCTCACAAATACGCTTGGCAAATTACACTAGGTTTGGTTGGCATGTAGACTAGAATAAAGTTAACTCTTAATTCAAAATCGACAGTAACTAACAATTTGAGACTTTGAACACACACACACACACACACATATATATATATATATATATATATATATATATATATATATATATATATATATATATATATGAAATGGACAAAGACCGACAATTATTTCAAGACATTTTTTTATGTTTATACGTTCTTTTTATAGATACAAATATTTAAGTTAATGCTCTTTTTAAAATAAACAGTATTACCGGCCTGAATGTTCGAGAAATTCTCATAGAAAATATGCGTCCCCGACAGGAACCAAACCTGTATCCTATACGGAACCGTCATGTAGCCTGACGTGCTTTTACGGATTGAGCCACAGAGGATCGTTTTGATTTTACTGTTTTTAAACTACAATTCTCCATGATTTTCTATCGTACATTCATATCTGCTCGATGCGTATCCAAATGTAAACAAATTACGTCACACTTTATGAATTGGACAAAGTCCGACAATTATTTTTAAACATTTTTTTATGTTTATACGTTCTTTTTATATGAATGTACGAGAGAAAATCATGGAGGATTGAAGTTTAAAAACAGTAAAATCGACCTTGCTAACCGAAACGATCCTCTGTGGCTTAATCGGTAAAAGCACGTCAGGCTATATGACGGTTGCGTATAGGATACAGGTTCGACTCCTGTCGGAGACGCATATTTTCCATGAGAATTTCTCGGACATTCAGGCCGGTAAATGTCGTTAATACTGTTTATTATAAACAGAGCATTTACTTAAATATTTGTATCTCAAAAAAGAACGTATAAACATAAAAAAATGTCTTAATATACATATATATATATATATATATATATATATATAGAGAGAGAGAGAGAGAGAGAGAGAGAGAGAGAGAGACAGAGATAGAGAGATAGATAGATAGAGAGATACATATACACCAGTAAAATTTTACAGGCGTAGATATCTGAAAGTATGTACGACATTTTTGCTTTTTCGGGTCAAAACCAGGTAAAAACAACTTTTCTGAACGACTTTGAAAAAAAGACAGATGATCCAGTTAAGACGAGGGGATGATACACACCAAGTAGATCGTTGTCAATCAGAATTAGTTTGTAAGATTTCTTTTATGAAGTGACTAAAGTCAATTTCTGAAATGCCATTAAAAACGAACGCAGACGTTCAAAATGTTTCAAACTCCAAATAATTTTTTAATACTCGTCAAATAAGTCCGCGTTTTTGCATTAAAAAAGAAAGAAGGAAAGACAAGATTTCGACAATTCTCACGGTTAAATCGCCCTCTTTCAAGAAAAGAAAAAATTGCAAACAAACAAGTTTCTGTTTTCTATCTGTCATCTCATTGCTTTCCGGACTACACACATACACACGCACATGTGTGTGTCTTTGTGCCTGTGTGAATGCGCTTCTGTGCTTCATTAAATTGTGAGACAAAGTTTATTTTTGACATTTTTAGCTAACTTTTTTTTTACGTAAAAGAGAACCTATTTTTGGGTCCATTTGAGTGATGATATTGTCTGAATGTTAGTGATCGATAGCTTTCACTATACTTTTCGTAATTTCATTTCCGGGGTCATGTCGACGTATAGTTTTTCCCGTATTTAAAAATTTAATAAAAAAAAAAATTTCGGCGTGGATTTCTGGTGATATTGCAGGCATGTAACCGATGAGCGAGATTCTTCACTGACTAAATGCAAGAACTTCCTCACGAGAGCTGTGTATGCCAAAAGATCCGAAAACGAAGTCTGGGATTGAAGAGATCAATATGAACAACTCGTGGATGCAATCATTTTCTCGTATATAAAAACCGATCATTGTCTTATTTTCAAAGCTATATTTCTCATTTTCATCTCTCTGGCAACGGATTTTTTTAATAAAATGTAGTCTTTCTTAAAAATTTTCTACAAGCGGACAGAATAAATATAAGCTTCATATTGCTATTAATGTCTTAGTTTCTAAATAGGGTAATATTTGAAAGGGTAAAGTTATCGCGTGCTTTTCAATAGCATGTTTTTTTCCATTAAAAAACAATAAGATCTTTAATTTTTCCCATTTTCTTCCATAAAATATTTCATCAGTTTCATTTCATTTTAATTATTTTCATAGACCAAAGTATTATATAGTTTGTGACGGAGATTGTCGCATATTTCCTGCTGGTGACAGACGTCGATTTCTATGCAACAAAATTAATCTACTCTGATTTGCTTTCATTTTGTTATCACTGAACTGTAATTAGCTAAGCTTAATAAATTGCAATATTTGATTTTTTCTAATAAGAATTTTTATTTTGTTTGAATTTTAGTTCAACTCTTTATAAGTGACTAGCAGTAGAGCCCGGCGTTGCCCGGGGATATAACAGTAAGAGATAGATCAAGTATCAACCATCATAAAGACTGAAAAATAAAATTGACAAAGATTATTGTTTAAGGTTGACGGACACGCATGTCTTAATGGGTTTTTTTTTTACGAATTGGTCAAACCCAAACTCAAACAAAAACATTTTCAAACATTGAGTATACCGATTGAATAGAATTTTATTATAAACAATTGTCTTGTAAATGGAATTTTTAAAGCATTCTGAATGCAAAAATAAAGAAAAAAGTGTGCAAGACAATAAGAAACACTACCTGCCAAAAAAAGGTGAAGTTTTGTTGAAATCGGTTGAAAAATGTAGGAAATTCGATCCCATATATAAACGAACACACACACACAGACAACCTGGGTTTTATAATAAGTGTAACTCGATATGAGTTGTCCACCTTTCATTCTCGCGATGACTCTTAATCGTGTTTTCAAATTGATTTAATGCAAAAACAATTGTGTTTTTCCAATTTTTGGCGCTGTCAGAACCACCGCAAGGTAATTTTACGTAGTCCTGTGAAGTTTTGTTGAAATCGGTCGAAAAATGTACGAAATCCGATCCAATATATAAACGTACACACACACACACACACACACACACACACACACACACACACACACACACACACACACACACACACAACCTGGGTTTTATAATAAGTATGATTCTGATATTTTCTCCAAAGACCCTACTGATGAATAGCATGTCGATCTTTCGAACTATTATAAATGACTTCTTTCGATAGGAATTGATCTGTATTTAAAAATCCCGTCCTACTAAATTTCAAACTGCTTTTTTTCATATTAGCACCCCAGTTAAACGAATTTTATTTTTTTAAAAAAGCCCCAGAAATGATAAGTAGCAAAATTCAATGGTTACTCCTGCTGGGGTTTCAAAAGAATTAGTGTTCCATAATAACGCATTAAAGATATGCGGGTCGCGTTCTACTTATGGACACATAAAATGGAGTTGTTACGCTGAGTTCAAATTTGATCTGTTGCGTTCGCTTCCATGGAAAGGTACGAATGTATCACCCCTCCCCCATTCTAGGCTCCCTAGCTTTGGGTGGCAGTCAGTCTATTAGAAGGAAATCACTGATTTCAAAGCCAGTCTGAAGAGGGATGGGATCCGTCAGGCTAACTTTACCTACACGCACACAAGACTGTTACGGCTGCACGTGGTGCTAAAAAGACTCGGATTTATTGCAGGACCCGTGACTTAAAATTTAGATTGATACAAAAATTGATTTTATCAAATATTTTTCAAAAATCTTGTCTCTGGATAAAATTATTTCGTAAGATAAGCAACTCGACTCTAGACTCAACGTACAAGTGTAGAAAAATAAAACAGTCACGTGATACGCTGTTGTTATTAGCTAACTTCTGATCTGAAGTTTTCACTGAATAATGTTCGATCTATTAATATGGGATTCATATTTCCAGTAATTTAAACGCAAAACAACACTGGCATCATGAATTATACTAAACATAACTTCTTACCGCATAAAATAATGAAAATCGGAAGATTACATTGCGCTAATACTATGAGGACACACATGAAACAAGTGTGTAACACCCAGTGAAAATCGAGCTCATTACAACAGAAGAATTTTTAATCTTGTAACTATTGATGGTGTTTTTCATTGCTTCAAATTGGTCTCCACAATTTATGCTGGCAAAAATGCAAAGAAAGACGTCAGAAATATTAAATAACAGAAGCAATTAAGGAGATTATCAATTCTGTCAGATACTAATTAGTTTTTTAATGTTTATTTTGTATACTTATTACGTTAAATCGCTTTCTCCGATGAATCGAAAAGACGTAGCGAAAGTTTCAAATTAGAAAAAAAAGGCAAATAAACTAAACGGCAAATAAATATCAACGAGGACTGAAATGCTGTCAACTCTTTGCAAATTATTTCTCCTTATTTTATTTATCATTTTCTGTTTATGATAACTTGTTTGTTGCTGTTCTATTTTTCAATTTCAAGGAAGAAATCTTTCTTTTCTTTTGCTTTTCTTTTACAGTTGTAGATAAATAAGCAGCAAGCAAAGCCAAGTCCTACCAATTCCAATAGACTCTGTGACAATGACGACTTTAGATACATATGAATAAATGTTATATTTCAAGAAAGAATGCTTAGCAATTCTATGATGCTTTTCTTCCCCAATTCCAGTTACCCTTTGGGAATAACTAAATTTTATTTTTGTTTTATGGTTAAAAAAATAAAAAGAAACGGAAGAAGAATTCATATCACGAAAACAAATTTCGCGGAATTATTTAAGTTGGCGATGTAATGATCATATATGTGTAAATGTGCATGGAAACTTTAACTAAAACTAACAAAAGCAAATATACAAAACAAAATAAAAAAATGAACTATCAAATCTCGCCATGTTTGAATATATATTTACGGGACAAATATAGACCTTATGTGTAATACATATTAAAAACTATGCTAGATATAAATTCGATGGGTCTGGCATCACATTGTCGAATTAATAGAGTTGTTTTCCTGGAAAAGTGGCCTTGTAAACATCAGTATCAAAATGGTGTTTTAAGTTTTAAAATGGGGTAAAATTATAGAAAAATTATACAATATAAAATTCAATTAAATTTCACTAAATGAAAAAATATATATATATATATATATATATATATATATATATATATATATATATATATATATATATATATATGTGTGTGTGTGTGTGTGCAGATATGTAGAAAAATAGGAAAAAACACGTTAGGTAAATAGTTCGGCGTTGTTTAGTATTTTTGTTTTTTTTATTTTATGTTTTTAGTAGTAGAGCTTAAATTATGTTCGCACATGAATGCCATCATTCGCTTTGAAATCGATACCCCCCTACCCTATCTCGGCTTGACTTCTTTCCTAAGGTGACTGATATGTCGATAAAAATTATCTCTTATGCCCCTTAACAAAATGGTCGGCCCAGCTGAACATGCTTATAAAGATGCCTAAATTTCAAGATTGGTTATTCCTAAATTTTCGCTTGAAACAAAGCTTGATACTTTTTAATAATTATATTGATGTTTTTGAAACATGAGAACTCTTATATAGCAAAGGAATCATATTTTTTAAAAATAATTATAATATATATATATATATATATATATATTCATGAATTATTCACACAAAAACAAATGCAAAGGTTAATGATTTAATTGGCGAGAAATCCATCGTCGCAAACAATTCAAATAATATACAAAAACCTCCGAATCCGTTATGAATGAAATGATCCTTGTTTCTATAAATTTCTGCCGTATTAGTTCTTATTTTTACTACAAGCTTTCGTCTGTTCCTACAGACATCTTCAGGTATAGAATAGATGTTGTTCTTGTTTTTTTCTCTTAGTAATAAGAGAACAACGAAAAAATATATGTATTGTTGTATCCGAAAATGCTATTGGAAATGAGTTATTGTTTTTTTGAGCGCGCAGTAGCAACGCTGAGTTTGATTTTAAATTTTTTAAAAGTTGTGCGTTCATATACAAATATGGTGATGAACGAATTTTTTACTGGTAAATTTTCTGTCAAAGTGGCATGAACTATATTGTTCAATAATTACAGTAATGTCGCACTTATTATCCAAAAGTCGCACTTGGATCAGTTATTTAAATTATGAACGCATGAAGGCCGGAGCATATCTGAAACAGCATATTGTTGGCTCACTTTAAGTTACAGTAATACTTATACGGTTTAGGTCTAAGAAGGAAAAATCACCAACAACCGACAAAGCATTGGTCAACTAAAAATTATCGATGAAAAAAGTGAATGCAATTATGATCGAACATAATGGTTACTGTAGCAAAATAATGACTGCTTTAATGAAGCTGAAAGGATAAATGGAGTGAACTTTTTTTCATGCGACACTCTGTAATCAACGACTAGACAGAATACATATCTTAATCAATATCCTTTGCTTTTTTATCAGTGAAATATCGCTTGGCTAAATGAATTCATTTATTCTTGTATAAAGTGTGTACGGCAAGTTAGGGAAACGAAGACATCAGGAGACATTAGAAAACTATCAGGTGGAATCACTGAGATGCTTTGGATAACGTTCTACTGGGAAACGTTCGATTCCATCATTCATGTGGAACATATGATGTTGCGCAAACTTGACGTCCTTATCACTGAAGATCTTCAGAGCAAGTCTTCTACAACGACAATGACGCCTTTCAGGAAGAGAATTCGAACTGCCACTCTGCGCGAGTTATACGAGAATTGTTTCACAATCATGAAAGAGACTTCACTTTGTGGCCTGACTAACAAAATCCCTCAAATCTCAATTCCATTTGGCATGTAGTGAATAAATTTGATCTGGCTACACATAATACCTCATTTACAGGAATATATAATGGCTGGATTTTTTTTCTTCTTAAAATCCTTGCGCAGTATCACAGAGGAAAAATTGACATATTTTGCAGTGTCCAATCCTGATCGACTAAGAACTATCTTGCCGACATATAAAGGACCAATACTGCATTAGGCAAGTGATCATCAAATTTCATTACTTAAATCTGTTGGGCTATATAAATTTTATCAGGCCTCAGAGGTCGAGAGTCAAGAATGCAAGGACTTCTCATAATTTAATTAACGAACAGATATCCTCCAATATATCAATGAAATCAAGAACAATTTAATAAGACGATGCGTCAATGACCCCATTTCCCAACATGTAATTATTAGTGGAAATGTGTTGCGAAAATTTTAATAATGAGGTTTTTTGATTTTCACTACTGAATTGATAAAGAAACAAATTATGTTGAATTTTCTTATGGAAAATAAAAACCTATTTCATCATTAGTGTACGGAATGATGGACCAACCACTCGCTCTCTCTCTCTCTCTCTCTCTCTATCTCTCTGTGTCTCTGTCTCTGTCTCTCTCTCTCTCTCTCTCTATCTATATATATATATATATATATATATATATATATATATATATATATAGTGGGTCCGTGGATTAATGATACAATAAATATTCTCTATATTTTTCATAAAAGTGGTTATGATAAGCTCTATACTTTACATATAAAATATTAATCAATATAATCGCTCTTTCTCTCGCTCGCTCGCTCGCTCTCTCTTCATATGTATATATATATATATATATATATATATGTGTGGGTGTGTGCGCGTGTGTGTGTGTATCTGTTTCTGTGTGTTACATATGAGTTTGTTATTTCCCATTTATTCTGATTTCACTTTTCTCTACTCGGCCCCATTCATGTCTGTTTTCTAATTTTTGAGAATTTTAAAATGATACAAAGTTTCGTCAATCGATTTTGACATGAACCTCGGAAAGAATCCAGTTGCATTTAAAAAAGATAGTCTTGTTGATTTAATTTTCTCTTTTTGTATTTCTCTTTATTGTTGCAAACAATATCAGAAACATTACAGCTGATAACAATACAAAATTAACATTTTAAATTATGTTATCTGCCTACAATTTTCTATTATATTTCATCGTGTATTTTCTTTTAATTTTTGTTAGATTTCATTCCTGTTTTCTTCACCTGCTTTGATTTTGAGAGCTATAGTTATATAGTTATAAAGCCTCGTTGCTCGCATGTTCAGTCCATGGTATTCTCAGCATCCTTGTGCCGAGCCACATTTCCGCTGCCTCAAGTCTCTTACTGCAATATAGGAGGAGCGATATTACATAATATTTCAGTCCTCTTGTATTTTTTTCTAATGTTTATGCTCTTACTACTTTGCTTAGCTTTTCAAAGACATCTTTCACTATCGAAATGCTCTATTGGATTCACTGTAATGGTTGAATAAGTCCGTTAGGAAGAGACATCCTTGTCTTACATTTTACCAAATAGATTGAACTTACCTTGCAGTTGAAAAACTTCTATGTGACATACTTTGTAAAACTCTTATTTCATAATCTATAAAGTACATGTATACATAGCAAATGGAATGAAATAGTTTGAATATGACAGAAACCAAAAGTGATAGAGAAAGCAAATTTGCTTTCACGCGATCATTCTAGGGAATTAAATTTTAACAATTTGTATTCACTCACACACACACACACACACACACACACACACACACACACACATATATATATATATATATATATATATATATATATA
The DNA here is from genome assembly GCA_903632075.3 of Acanthosepion pharaonis. Lineage (NCBI taxonomy): Eukaryota > Metazoa > Mollusca > Cephalopoda > Sepiida > Sepiidae > Acanthosepion > Acanthosepion pharaonis. Next base: position 1,055,629 of record CAHIKZ030003892.1, read on the forward strand.
TATATATATATATATATATATATAAAGGATATTTATATTGTATTGTTGATGTAAATTTTCCTTTTTCCATGTTAGTAAACGCAAATCATTGGTTAGTATACCTAAAAACTCTTCAGATATTTTTGTTGAGCGCTTTCTGTTATTCGATTTGTCATTATAAATATCAAAGACGATAATGATTGAGTACAAAAGACGGGAGGTATTATTTTTAAAAATTCATTTGTCATCATTATTTAATTTATGATGGCATCACGCCCGAAGTATAGTGTGCAAAATCTGCTTTCTGAGTAAAGTGTATTAATAAAAAACCTTTTAAGTGAAGATTAGTCTTTTTTATAAGGGCATTAAAAACATGAAATATTTTTTCAGTTGAGTTATTAGTGTTGTTAAATATTTAATAGTACTATAATCAAAAACGTGAATTTAAATTTAGCTTCAAACTTATACTTATAATTTCAAATTAATAATTAGAAAAATTAAATTCAGTTTAAAATATCTAAGTAATAGCTATGTTATTTTCATTAAGCACTGTTTACTTGCACCTAAAGATCTATCTATCTATCTATCTATCTATCTATCTATCTATCTATCTCTCTCTCTATATATATATTAATGTGAACTCATGCATGTAAAATTATCCACATATATTTATTTCATTATATTCATATATATATATATATATATATATATATATATATACCCTTGCATCTTCAATGTAGCGAGCAACAATGCCAAGTAAGTACGTGAAAGTCAGTTGAGTGTTCTTGTAAACAAGCTCTAATCACGCATGCACCTTGCGTAAACACCATTGATCTGTCTTTATCACACCTGATAATGCAGACTTCAATTTTACTAGTTTCTTTTGCTAACGACGGTTGCAGTTTGCATTTCCTTTTACCACTGATATTTTTCCGAAACTCACTCATTTCTATTGAAATTTTGCTATTTGGTCCGAGAAACAACTTGGCCATTAGCTACTTCGGAAATTGCTACTCTTTTACATACAAGGTAAATTGTTGGCATTTTATATTTTTCATTTTACGCATGCGCATTTTTTGTTTTTGATTTTGTAAACTCTACAGTATAGTAGGGTCAGTTGAAGAAAAAGAGCATCATGACACAATTCATTCCTCCAGAAATTTGGAAACGGTATGCTGCAATGCTTGGCATTCGCGACGGAAGCAAAAACAAACATTTCAGTGTGTTTGGGTGTCAAGCTGAGGACAGTACAAATGATTTGGAAATAGTTGAATGAGTCTAATGGTAATTACGAAGGTGTTTGGAGTGATCACTAGTGATGGTGATGTTTTATCTCCATTCATATCCCAACAAGGCTTCAGACTCAACTCAGTCGCTTACATCAAGTGCCTTGAGTAGTTAGTGCAGACCTGAGTCAAGAGGGTGGCTACTGGAAAAAACCTATATCTAACAGAATTCTGCCAATTCCCCACAGAAGCAGGAGTACCCAGTCATGGCTCTCAGTCAATTTCTGCGACTACATCACCACTTACACCTGTCCACATAACTCCCCACACTGCAAACTCCTTGGTTACCATGTGTGGGGCGCAGCTGAGCGACAGACCAATAAAACTCCTTGTAACACCAAAGAAGAAAACCGTCCAGAAGAGTTGCAGGAGATTCCAATGTCGTCTGGAGGTCCTGGTTGAAATCAATGGCGATATTATTGAATACATTTGCTCTTTAGGATTTCAAGATATTTTTGTATAATTTTAGTAAATCTATTTGTTAAAATGATATGTCAGTATTATTTTCATTGTACACAGCCATCAATGTTTCGTCACTCGACGTTAAATCTGTCTACATATCGTGGTTACAATAGTCACAGTTACATTACTTCTTTACTTGTTATCT